>OY757910.1:119503878-119628878 GCA_963585895.1 Sepioteuthis lessoniana
GCTGAGATTTAAGACATTACTATTTTAAATCAAATGTGCATTTTTAAATGAATAGTTTAGTAGAATAAATTTACTGACCTCTGTGAAAAACTTCTGGAAACGGAATCACTTCCAAACGTATGCATACTATTTCAACAAATGAAGGATTAAATTATTACTAATTTTAGTATTTATATTAGAGGTTCCACTCCTATATCATGGTCAACTGGTGGTGGACAGACAGAGAGAGAGAGAGAGAGAGAGAGACACACAGAGAGAGAGAGAAAGAGAGAGGAGGAGTCAACTCTTTTATGGCTTTCGTCTTTAGCACGTGTTAGACTACATTTGAGGTGTTTTGGATTTTTTTTTTCTTTTTCCTTTCTTTTCAGGGGGGGGGCAATTTTGGGGGTTTTCGTTAGCAAATTTAGAAGTTCGCCTTCCAAAAGTAAAGTTTTCCTGAAAATTAAATCGCATAAGTCTTCATTCTTCATTTAAACAACACAATAATACAGCTGAGATTTAAGACATTACTATTTTAAATCAAATGTGCATTTTTAAATGAATAGTTTAGTAGAATAAATTTACTGACCTCTGTGAAAAACTTCTGGAAACGGAATCACTTCCAAACGTATGCATACTATTTCAACAAATGAAGGATTATTTATTTCCATTTTACAAAAATGGTAGGCACAAGGCCTCAAGTTTTGGGGGGAGGGGGGAAAAGAGCGGTCATGCCTTTCTATATGTTCTACGGGACCTAGCTAGCCACATTCGCCGACCCATTCAACAATACAATATATAACCATTCATCCGTCGCCATATGCGCAGCAATCACCAAAATACCACATGTACTCTATGAAAAGTCCTACTTAAAACCCGAAAATTGATGGATGATTTTTATTCATGATTTATATACAATGCTTGTGATGGGGATGGGAGAAAAACCCCGAAATAAACGAAAAACAAGGAAAAAAAAAAATCCCCATTTGGTTACCCTCCCTTCCCCCCGTCTCTAAAATTGGAGGCCGACTGTTTTCCGGGGCGAAAGGAACCGAAAACAAGCCGGACCTGCCCTAAGTGGGATTGGGATCCTAATCTACGGGGGTAAAAGAAATAACGGGACGGCCGCGGAATGGGTTAATACAAGCGGGTGATATGATTTTTATAAATTTTATATTTTTTGATTTTTTATATATACATATGAGTGTTCAAGATCTTCAGTAAACGTGGGCTGGGACACGGGCTGAGGTACCAAAAATAATGGGGATGGGGAAGATCTTGAGAACTAACAACTAGATGACGGGGACAATGACACACAACATACTGCTAACTAGGTACCTAGGTACCAAAAGAGAAAAGGGGAACAGTTCTACTCACCAGGGGTGGGGTCCCTAAGGACCCGTACCGTAGACGCCATGAGTCGGCAGAGGAGGGAAGGATGACTCCAGCATTGCCCCCTTTCGCACGACCAGGCTCGCTGCATTCACCCACCTTTTGCTGAATTTTATGCGATCCAAGCGTTTTCTATCGCATCTGATTTTGACCCTCAGCTGATGCCGAAAAAACAAAACCAGATCACGATGAGAAAAGTTTGCATCGTCATAAAATCCCTTGTTTCGCGTCGTCCACACCACCATTCTAGCTACAGCCAGGATCGCGAGAAACACCACACGCTTCTCACCCTGAAACGGAGGAAGAACGTTGTCCACGACGTAACCAACGTCGAGCAGCACGAGCTGTTTGGGCTCGATGCGGGCCGTCCACTCGCCGACGTGATCCCAAAACGGACGGACTCGCTCGCAGTAGTAGAAGGCGTGCTCAGCCGTTTCTTCCAAGCCACTGCCGCAGCGAGCGCAATCGGGCATGTCTGCCAGGCCCGCCTTGTAGTTCAAGCCGGCAAGGGGTAACGCATTTCGCACAAGTCGCCAGGTGAGCGAGAACTCGGAGTTGTTCAAGAAGCTCGATCCTGGCGCCCAATTCCAATGAGAGCGGATCTCCTCCGTCGTCCAGCCGCGCCGCTCGCTGAGAGGATCAGAAGCGGAACCCACCACTAGCTCCCGATATAGCTCTTTTCGAGGCCGTGAAAGGTCACTGGACCCAAGAAGGTTACGAAGGGCCGTTCGGCACTCGCGGACAAACAGTGTTTCGCCCACAGGCTTACGTCGACCTTCAGCCTTTGGGTCTGACTGGAGGCGAGGAAAAGTCCGACTCGCCTTCAGCCTCCACACTGCAGTCCCCGTCAAGACTCTGCCCAAGTATGCAAGTCTTTCAGCAAGCCAGTGGCTCTCCAGATCAGGCATACCTAGACCCCCGTTGCGCGTACGTTGGATACAGACCTGCCTACGGACCATCGGCCTTGCACCTCCCCAGAGTAATCTGGAAAGGGATTGTTGCAGTGCCAACCGACGTGCCTTAGGCAGAGGAAGTACAGCCAATCGGTAAAGAATCAGGGGGAAGACGTACACGGCGCACGCCTCCGCCCTACCCTTTAAGGACAACCTCCTTGAAAGCCAGATTCCCACCTGAGCATTCACCTTAGCTTGTACTTCCGACCAATTTCGCTCCAGTTGGAGGTCGGGCCCGAACCACACCCCGAGGATGCGGACGGGTCCGCCACTCCAGCGGAAGGGCCCTGGAAGAGTATCGCTACCCCTCCAAGCACCAAGCCGCAAACCTTCGCTTTTGTCAAAGTTGACCTTGGCCCCTGCAATCCGCTCGTACTCGCTAACCGCCTTCTTCACAGCCTTTATATCCAGACGGCGGGATACAAACACTGTGATATCATCAGCGAACGCGGAAACCCTTGCCGCAAGGCTGCTAACAAGAGGTATACCGCGCAGGGACGGACTTGTCCCCTCATCCCTAAGCCTGCGCAGGAGGGGCTCCAACGCGAGGACATAGAGAAGAGGAGACAACGGGCAGCCCTGCCGCACCGAACGCTCGATCGCGAATACCCTCGAACGCCTTCCGTTCACCTGCACCACTGCCTGAGGGTTGTGGTACATCATGCTAATCCATCTGCGGAACTCCGGTTTGAATCCGGCAGTCTCCAAAACAGACGCCAAGAACCGATGGTCTACCCTATCGAAGGCCTTGGACTGATCTAAACTGATCAGCGCGGCTTCTGAGTCGTCTCCTATCCCCTCTAGGACCTCGCGAATCAAGTGCAGATTGTCCTGGATCGATCTTCCCTTCACAGCAAAGGTCTGTTCAGGGCCGATCAGATCACTGATGACACGCTGTAAACGATTCGCCAAGACCCGGGCCAAAATCTTTAACTCTGTGTTAAGCAGAGTTATGGGCCTGTAATCATCTAAGCCCTCCCAAACATGCCTGCCACCTTTCTTCAGCAATGTGATCACGCCCTTGGTAACGCTACCAGGGATGGCTCCCTGGGCGAACCAATGGTTGAACATATCCGTCAGAATAGGCACAAACATGTGCGACATCCTCAAGTACACTTCGTAGGGCAAACCATCCAGTCCCGGCGACTTGTTCAGGCCGACCTGCTTCAACGCGTCACGGACTTCGCATTCAGTAACCACACCCTCGCAGCCAGCCGCTTCAGCCGCCCCAAGGCGGGGGAAGTCGGCAAGATAGCTACGAAACTCCCGGATCGGGAGATCAGTGCAGCGGGCAAAGCGACCCCGAAAGTGCGCCCGAAAGGCATCACGTATCTCACGACTCGAACGCAGCAGTCGCCCGTCCGGGGCCTTGACAGAAACGATATACCGATCGGGGAACCTTCGCACTTCTTCTTCACGCGCAGTCGCGTTCGTCTTCACAGCTTCGTTGAGAACTCTCTTTAACCTAGATCTAACTACGTAGCCCTTGTAGCGCTCGCTACTCTCGCGCTCAAGGTCCCCCCTAGCTAGCTCTACGTTTAGGGAGTCCCCCCCTGCCACCGCCCGGGAAAGTCTATCTTCTATAGATTTCGCTTCCTTGGCCCTATCTAAATTGAGCTGTTGACCGTACTTGGTAGCGAAATCTCTAATCCTATGCTTAAGAGATCCCCACCACCTATTCCCGGTAACCGCCCCCACTAACGCCCGCTTGATTAGGGATTCCAGCCGCTCCCGGAAGTCCCGTATCTCCAGTAAGGAGGTATTGAACTTCCAGTAGCCGGCCAGACTAGGCCTATCAGCTAACCGTAGACTGACGCTAACAAGTTTATGGTCAGTCCACGCTATCAGGTGGAACGTGGGACAACTAACAAAATCGATGTCAGCTCTTCTAACTAACACTCTGTCCAAGTAGGTACCCACTTTGGCAGAGGGCGAGCTTTCTAACCACGTCCACATCTCCCGCCCTGGGTGATCAAGACGAAACCTGTCGACCAGATCATGACGAGTCATGAGGCCGGCAAGGCTGCTCTCACACCTTCCCGCACTACTAGCTCCCCGCCCGACCTTATCTATCTTGGGATCAAGGATCGCATTCCAATCACCCATTAAAACTAGCCGCTTCGTATCGTCCAGGAACGGCGCCAACCGACGAAAAAAGGAAACCCTCTCCACAACGATATTGGGCGCATAAACCGCAACCAGACGAAACTTGAAACTTTTCACGGCAACATCGGCCACAACCAGTCGGCCCCCGTCACCTGCAAAAACAACGTCAACATCGGCATCAAGGCTGCGTCCAACTAGCAAGGAAACCCCAGCGCTGGCACGGCTGCCATATGCTGAAAAAACATTAAAATCCTTCTCCAGCACACGACAGTCCGCACCGCAAATGAAGTGAGTTTCTTGCACTGCAGCAACATCTACACCGAGAGTTTTGAGTTCACCAAGCAAGCGCGCACACTTGCTTGAATCCCTCAATCCCCTCACATTCAACGTAGCAAGGTTAAGAGCCATCAATCCCACTTACCTTACTCACTGTCGACTACGGGCCGGAAATCCTTGGGAGTAAGGATGCCGACGGCCTGACGCAGGGATCCGGTACCGAGCTCAGTGCTAACTCGGTCGTCTCTGGTGATTCCCCCGACATCCATGGGGTACCTCAATTTTAATGACCTATAGAAGGAAGGGTGAACTAAAACCGGGACCCTTCCCGCACAATATGCTAACATCTTCCGCAACATTGCATTGGTAGTGTCGGCCAACATTACGTCCGCCCGACTGGCTTCCTCAATAAAAAGCCAAAGCTCCTTAGTTCGGTTACCAGCCGCACGGACGAATGTGGTCAACATTGGTACATTTGGAAAATTGTACGGATTCGTAATGTCCTTTTTTTCAATTGTCTTCAGAGCTAACAGGGGCTTAAGGGCTTTCTTGAGGACATGGTCTAGGTGCTGGGGCTCCAATATGTCCTCACAAAAGTAAAAGGCGTTTGTCGCCCGTCGCACCTCACTTGAGACCGACTGCGAGCGCTGTTTTGTTGTTGATGGTGAAGGGGTTGATGCTCTGGTCACCGAATGGGACCGTGTGATTAGTTTGGGTGTGGTGATGGGGGATAGTGAAGGTGATTGCGGGGAAAGTGGGAAGTCGTCAGTCGGGGTACTTTTGGATTGTTGTGGGAGCGGGATTAATTGGGCTGGTCTTTCGGGTTTGACCGGTGATTTTTCCTTGTTTTCATCCCCCTTTGGTTGAGACTGGGATGGTGTTTGGGGATGCTTTGGTTGAGGCTGGGATGGTGTTTGGGGATGCTTGGATTGAGACTTTGACTGAGACTGAGATGGTGTTTGGGGATGCTTTGTTTGGGACTGAGATGGTGTTTGGGACTGTTCCCCCTTTTTTTGAGACTGGGATGGTGTTTGGGGATGTACTTTGTTATCCTTAATATGTTTTTTCTCACCCCCGTCCTTCTGCGAGTCCCCACTGTCTCTTCGTCTCTTCAGGTTGACTGCGACTTCCATGCTTTCTGGTATGTCTTTAGTTTTCTTTTGTATTACTGTTGAAGATGATGATGATGATGATGGAGTCTTTGCTACTGCTGATGATGGTTGTTGTTGCTGCTGTTTTTCAGTAGTCTTAGTAGTGACGGTGGTTGTCGTGTTGGCCTTCGCAGAAGCCTTCTTTTTTGGCTTCCCTCTTTGTACCTGGGTCCACCCCTCTTCATCTTTATCGGGGTGGTCCCCAGTTTCTGCATTAGGGCTCTCGCAAGCTACTGTCGCCGTTGCCTTTGTCGACGGTGTAGTTGTTGCTGCTGCTACTGCTGTGGTTGCCACTGTCTGGCCTGGTTGCATTATCTTTTGAGGGCAGGATTTGGAAAAGTGCCCTAGCTGTTTACAATTCCAGCATTGGGGCTTCCTGCCCTCCACAACCACCGTCATTACTTGTGTTTCATACTCTATGGTATGGGGAATGGTTCCAAACCCCCCTCGGTCCAAACACATGGTGAAGACGTAATCACCGTGCGCTGTCCCGGTGCTGGACTTGGCTTTAATAATGTTCTCTATGTCGCCATGTTTGCATAGATATGCCGCCAGCACTTCTTCGTTCAGTTCTATTGGGACATTACACACGGTGACACGTATCCGTCGTCTCCCCATGTATTCGGGCTGGAGCCTGAAGAATTTGGTGTTTATGCTTTCTCCAGCTAGCTTGGCTGCCAGTTCCTGGGATGGTAATAACACGTCCCAGGTGGCGAAACTGCGACGGCAGTAATATTTCGCTGGTATTCCTGCCCCTTTTAATAATTCTTCGAAGGTTTCCTTCTTTATGCCGGCCAACCTTCGTGTCTTTAAGTCGGTGATGACAAATGACACCGTTTTCGGTTTCACCTGCTCGACCAATTCCGGGATTGGAAAAATCCTGTTTCCGTCAAAATATTTGTCATATTTTTCTTTTAATTTCCCGAAGTCCATATTACACACATTTTGTGTAATTTTGTCCGACCAGGAGGCCGGCAATGATGGCACTTTTTGTGCGGGCGGAATGCTATTACTGGCCGAAGAGAGAATTGGCCATTTGTTTTCTGGTTTGGAGGGAGGACTTGTGCCGTCAAAAATGTCAGTAAGCGACGGAGATGGTGAAGGTGTCGCTACTAGAATTGGGGATTCGGTTGCCATAGTTGCTTATTAGGCAACCAGGCAAGACGAAAAAGTTCTTTTGGTGAGTAAAAAATTGGACGTAGTTATTTTACAACACAAAAAAGATTCCAAAAACAAGCTTTGACCCCCCTCAGCAAACAAATAACAATTGTTTGGGGGAGGGGTAGTCAACAATAAAAGTTCAAAAAATAACTCAAATCAACAAATAACAGAATTTTCCAAAACAAGAACAGATTTAACAATAATTAGAAAAACTTACTGGTCAAACAGACAAAAGCGTGGTCAAGACTCGACCATAACTCGAGACTCAACAAATGAAGGATTAAATTATTACTAATTTTAGTATTTATATTAGAGGTTCCACTCCTATATCATGGTCAACTGGTGGTGGACAGACAGAGAGAGAGAGAGAGAGAGAGAGACACAGAGAGAGAGAGAGAGAAAGAAAGAGAGAGGAGGAGTCAACTCTTTTATGGCTTTCGTCTTTAGCACGTGTTAGACTACATTTGAGGTGTTTTGGATTTTTTTTTTTTTTCTTTTTCCTTTCTTTTCAGGGGGGGGGCAATTTTGGGGGTTTTCGTTAGCAAATTTAGAAGTTCGCCTTCCAAAAGTAAAGTTTTCCTGAAAATTAAATCGCATAAGTCTTCATTCTTCATTTAAACAACACAATAATACAGCTGAGATTTAAGACATTACTATTTTAAATCAAATGTGCATTTTTAAATGAATAGTTTAGTAGAATAAATTTACTGACCTCTGTGAAAAACTTCTGGAAACGGAATCACTTCCAAACGTATGCATACTATTTCAACAAATGAAGGATTAAATTATTACTAATTTTAGTATTTATATTAGAGGTTCCACTCCTATATCATGGTCAACTGGTGGTGGACAGACAGAGAGAGAGAGAGAGAGAGAGAGAGAGAGAGAGACACAGAGAGAGAGAGAGAGAAAGAAAGAGAGAGGAGGAGTCAACTCTTTTATGGCTTTCGTCTTTAGCACGTGTTAGACTACATTTGAGGTGTTTTGGATTTTTTTTTTTCTTTTTCCTTTCTTTTCAGGGGGGGGCAATTTTGGGGGTTTTCGTTAGCAAATTTAGAAGTTCGCCTTCCAAAAGTAAAGTTTTCCTGAAAATTAAATCGCATAAGTCTTCATTCTTCATTTAAACAACACAGCCTCTGAGCTTAGGGAATAACCGAAAGTCACAGGGAGCAAGGTCTGGACTATAGGGAGGCTGAGGAACTGTCTTGATGCCCATCTTGGTCAAATAGTCTGTGACAAGGATGGAGTTGTAGACTGGTGCATTGTCATGGTGGAAATACCACTGACCCTATTTGAAGAGAGTTGGCCTCTTCTGACGGAATCTCTTCCTGAACACCCTTAAAACCTCAACATAGTAGCTCTAAACCTAACCGTTTGGCCAATCAACTGTGGTGTATTGACTTCCTTACTCCTTCCACACCTCTCATCATCCCTCTCAGACTCCCTGCCTTCCTTGAATCTCTTATGCCACTCAAAAACTCATGCTCGATTCATGCAAGATCGTCCAAAAGCAGTCTGAAGCATTCCATACGTTTCTGTGGTATTTTTTCCAATTTTATTGCATATGGTTCTTCTAAAGTGTCAGATTGCATTTCTGAAATCCCCAGCTGTGACAGTCAGGCTTTAGTAGGGTGTATTCCAATTCCTGGTGTAGCTGTTCATTTGAAGCTGAAATCATAAAAATTGGTCAGTCATCTCATAAGATTTTCAAGACTCTACGCCAATTTTAAATGCCTGTACAAAAAAAGTCTGGAAACTTATTGAATTCACCATGTATATAGGAATATTGGATAGCATATACCTGTGTACAATTATTAGGAATACTTTATACCATATACCTCTGTGAAAGTATTTGAAAGGAATAATTGATACCATATAGCTGTATGCAAGAATTAGATTGGAATACTTGATACCATGTATTTGTGTGCAAGTATTAGATATAAATTCTGGATAGCATATACCTCTATGTATACCATTGCCAGGTAGGATATGCGAAATAGACATATAATGTTCATATATATATATGTATACATAGAACATAGGAATCTCGAAAAAGACTTACGACTTCTTAGTTCAGGTACAAAACTTTTTATTACCTTTGAGTTTAAAGGTTCTTCAACATAAGGAGAGAGATACACATTCTTTCTATTCTGGCTTTTCCATCTGCTCCCCCCACCTCGTGCAGCGCCCGTAGAGTGCAAATTCGTCTCGCCTCAGCAAGCCCTGAAAGTCAACCCTTCTCGTTCGGTGTCTAGTTCTCAACTCCACTAACTGACTTTTTCAAATCTCCCAAAATCCTCCGCGCGCTTCCAGTGCATGACGTCATTCACATCCCCCTGTCTGGGATTTTTATTTTGACATCTCTGAATGACATGTCCGCCCCGCACGCGCGTGAACACCTGCATTCATGTTGCACCTAGCTAACTCATGCACTGAGCTGAAAGGTTTTCAGTCTAACTAAACCCAAAGGCATAAAACGAAATCCCTCGGCCATTATATTACATATGTTGTATTCGATTGGAATACTTGAGACCATATGATTGTATGCAAGTCTTAGATAGGATTACTTGAAACCTGTGTGCAAAAAAAATCCCTTAAGAAACAACTACACAAAGAAATGTAGATATAAACGTGCAATCAATGCAATTCCCTAACCTCTTGGCATAAAATAACCCCAGATGTATTGACATACCATTTTAAATCTGTCAATCAATCTTTCTATATCATGGATTTTGTTGAGAGGTTTATTTTCAGAATATCAATAGGCACCTGCATGTAGAATCATAAATGAAAGTATGTTTTTCATGAACAATAGATAGGTAAGTTGGAATATATTGAAAAGTGTATAAATATATAGATATTTCCCAAAACTGGCTCATTGGGCTAATGGGTAGAGTGTTTGCCAATGGACCAGGAGACTTGGGTTCGATCCCAGGCCGTGTCATACCAAAGACTTTAAAAATGGTACTTGATACCTCCTTGCTTAACACTCAGCAATATAAGGTACGAATCAATGGTAAAGTGGAGCAATCCTGGGAAAGGAGTAGCACCCTCCCCTACACCTTGGTGTAGTAGCTCTTGAAAAGGGAGCTTTCTGGTTGTCCTCGACTACAATCACCAACTTTTTTCCAAAAAAATTAAAAATTGTACATCATTAAATATGGGAAAAAAAAAATGAAATATTCAAGTATGATTTATTTTTGTTTTTATAGTCATTATTTATTTTTTTAATGTGATTTCAGTGAGAGGCAAATTCATTTGATTAGCCAAAAATTTTTGTTCTTGGTTTGGTTTATTTGTTTAAAGGCATGTCAACTCTTTATGAGATATCTAATGCTGAAAGTTGATTTATTTGCAAACATTGAGTTTGATTTATTTGTTTAAAGGCATATCAACAACTTATCGGCTATTTAAAGCTGAAATTTGATTCATTTGTGAAGGTTTGTAAAACTTTGACATTACATAAAACTTCTAGGCATAAAATAGCCCTAGATAGATTGAGATGCCATTAAAATCAATCATTTAATGATAAATAAGAAAAATACAGAAGAATTTTTATCATTAAATTGCTTTCTTTATAATTGTGAAAACAGGTAAATGTGATTTTTCTATCAGTAACAACATTTTTCATAACTTCTCATTCATTTACTTGAATATGAATAAATAAATATAAAATGATTATAACGATAATACGTTACAGAGTAACAAGCACAGGTTATTTGATGAAAGATGAAACAGTTAATCACATAATAAGCTAATGCAGCAAACTAGCACAAAAGGAGTACAAAACTAGACATGACTGGGTGGGAAAGGTGATCCACTGGGAATTGTGCAAAAGTTGATCATACTGACAAATGGTATATGCAAAACCCAATCTATCCTAGTAAATGAGATGCATAGAATTCTTTATGATTTTGAGATACAAATGGATCACCAAATCACAACCAGAAGACCAGACCTAGAATTCAAGTTGGATCACCAAATCCTAACCAGAAGACCAGACCTAGAATTGAATAATAAAAAGAAAAAACCTGTAAACTAGTGGATTTTGTCATTCCATCTGAGTGAAAAAAAAAATAAAAGCAAAAAGTTAGACAAATACTTGGATCTTGCCAGAGAGCTGAAAAAACAAACCAGCTTGGAAAAATGAAGGTGACTGGATTATCAATTGCAATTGGTACCGTTAGAACAGTTCTGAAAGCCCTGGAAAATAGACTGGGAGAACTGAAGATCAGATTTTGAGTTTGAGTTTTGTTTAACAGCATATCAACCTCTGTGGGTCAATTAATGCCAGAAGGGTTAAATTGCTTTTGTCTTTTGCGCATGTTTTAGGTTTTAAGGTATGAGTTTTAGTTATGTTTTATTATATTTGACTAGATTTTAATGAAGAGATTAATTTCTTTTAGAAAGCTGGTTTGGAGTTTTTGAAGAGATTCTTTAAATTGTTTGTTTGGTAATGTTTTGCGTGAATTTGACTAAACCTGTCACAGTTTATGAGAATGTGTTTGACTGTGAGAGCTACTTTGCATGTTGTACATACTGGGGAGTCTTCCCCTTTTAGGAGGTGTGAATGGGTAATGTGGGTGTGACCAATACGAAGTCTGGAGATTATCACTTCTTATTTTCTATTTCTTCTATAACCTGCTGGCCATTCACCTATGGTATCTTGAATATGGTGGAGTTTGTTCTGTGTTTGATCATCCCGAGATTTTTGCCATTTCTTGAGTATAAATTTGTTAATAAGTGGTTTTAGGTCGGTGTATGGAATTTTTGTATTGGATATATGTGCCTGCAGTGCTTTTTTTGTGGCTCTGTCTGCCCTTTCATTTCCCTGTATGCCAATGTGGCTGGGTATCCAAGTAAGAATGATGCTATTGTTTTTAGAAAGAGTGTTCATTTTATCTAGTAGTCTTGTGATGAGAGCAGTTGATGAATCTTTGCTCTGTAGAGCTTGGAGGACTGTTTTGGAGTCTGACTAGGGGATGAATTTAGTGGATTTGTGATTTGCTATAATGTTCATGGATAGGTAAATAGCTATAGCTTCTGCACTATAGATTGAGGATTCACTTGGGGGACGTTTTAACAGTTCTTGATTTTGGAAGACAGCAGCACAACCAACTTTCATTCCCTATTTGGATCCATCTGTATAGATGTGGTGGTGGTCTGGGAAGTTTTTGAACGTTGAGGAAGTTTTCTTGGAAGGTGATGGGGTGTGACCACAGCACTGTTAAAATCAGTTAGAATACTTAGAAGAGTCCTGGTGCGGTGAAGAGACTTATTACTTAGACTGAAAACTACCAGTTAGATCTTGGGGGGGAAAATTCCCATTTGCAGAAGAAATGGTTCATATAATATGATTGTGAAAATAATGACCAATTGTATTACATATTTAAATCTGAAAAATTGCCATTATTTTCTAAAACTTGTGCAACATTTAATTTGTCATTTGATGTGTCTTATTTAAAGTTAAAGAACTTTGGAAGATGTTGACATAGATCATTGTAGAGGAATGATTATAGTGTGTATTTAGGGAGTGGGAAGCAACTTATCCATAAGATGCAAATCATGAATCAACAACCATTTCACTGGAAAATGGACCGTTCATTGTTTTGTTCTCTTAGCATTTATTTTTAGGGGTCGTTAAAAAAAGATAGAAATTTGAGAGTTACAGATCATTTGTAGTCACAATATGGGCTTTGAATTCTTTTGTGTTGTATGTTTGGTCAGACTCTTGTTATAACCTAAAAGTTATAATGCATTGGTCCATGTTAAACTACTGCCCTGTCTATGGGGACTTAGAATACACTGTCTGTACCCCTCTACCTCAACCCCACCCGAAATAGGTGTCCTGAATATGATACTAAACTACATCTAATGGTGAGGTTCCAGTTCTGAAGAGTGTGGAGTCTTTCCTTCATTGCCATTACTCTCAGGTCCACTCTATGAGCCAAATAAATTTGTTTAAAAACTATTTGCATTAGGAATACTTGATACAATATGAATGTATGTAAATTATTTATATTAAGGATTGGTACAAATTGTTTACTAAGCATTATTATTATTATTATTTCCGGGCTATTGGCCTAATGAGTAGAGTGTTTGCCAATGGTCCAGGAGATTGGGTTTCAATCCTAGGTCGAGTCATACCAAAGACTCAAAAATTGATACCTGATGCCACTTTGTTTAACACTCAGCACTATAAGATAAAGGATCAAGGGTAAAGTGGAGCAACCCAGGGAATGGAGTAGTGCTATCCCCTAGCTATTGAAAAGGTCACCCTCGACTATGGTCGCCAACTTTACTTACTTATTGTTATTAGTTATTTGAATCCATTTAACTGTGTGAGAACAAATGATTAGTGCCTAGAGTGTTCGCCAATGGACTGGGAGACCTGGGTTCAATCCCAGGTTGCGTCATATCAAAGACTTTAAAAATAGTACTTGATACCTCCTTGTTTGACACTCAGCAATAAAAGGTACATATCAAGGGTAAAGTGGAGCAACCCAGAGAAAGGAATAGCACTTTCCCCTACACCTCGGTGTAGTAGCTATTGAAAAGGGAGCCTTCTGGTCGCCCTTGACTACATTTGCCAACTTTTACTTTACTTACTTGAAAATAACTAATTATGCAAAAATTATTAGAATTATATAGGAATACTTGAAACTATACACTCTATGCAAATTATTGGTATTTATATTATAATATTGTGTTTAAAACACCCTTAAGAAAGTACTACCTCCCAAATAAATGTAATTATAAACATACAATGTACACAGTTCCCTAACATCTATACATAAAAAAACCAAGATGGGTTGAGGTGCTGTTAAAATCCAACATAAAAATAAAGATAAAACCAAAAGTGGATAACAATGAAGACTAGACTAAAATTCGGTTGCAGAAATCCTGTACATTTGGAAAGTGAGTTACAGAAAGAACTGTTATTTTCGGTGTAATGCTTATCATCATCTCCAGAAATGAATCCTGTGAGACAAGTTCAAATCCTGGGTGAAGCATTTCACTTTATTCTAATGCCCTTGAGAAAGGCAGGAATTCATGTTGGCCAGATTGGGTTTTTTAGCCTTGGTATGACAACCAGTCAAGAAGATAAACTCTGCTGCTTAAAAATTGACTTTGTGTTACATCTGGTCCCAGTAGTGAATGGGTTGGGTAAACGCATATTAAAAGAAAAAGTGAGTGTGAAAGAAAGTCATTGAATGAGTGAATTAAAGAATGATTTAGTGACTGATTACTTTAGTTATAAAAAGTAAAATAATTAGAAACATTAAAAAATACAGCACTGTTGTTAATTATCAAACTTAATTCTGTCCAATTGTTTGGAATTGGAGGATAAACTGACTGCATCTATGCATAGGGGTAAGACTCTCCAAATGAGTGTCCTGGATATGACATTAAATAATCTGATAGTGAGGCTCCAGTAATGCTGGAGCTTTGGGGAATGCAGAGTACCCCTTCATTGCTATCACTCTCATGTTCGCTCTGGTCCGGACTGGTTTTAACTGAAGGGTCCTATCTATGGGTTAAATAGAACTGTTTGACATTTAAACTATGTAAACGAATGACTTATACCAAATTGAATTGTTTGAAATAGAGCTGTTTGATCATTTAACTGTGTGTAAACAAATGACTGATATTTAATTGAATTGTGAATAATTGATAGCAATACTTGGAACCTTTTAACTTTGACTTATTCTAAATTGAATTGTTATGAATAAAACTGATCATTTACAGTATGTATTCAAAAAAATTTGTTTACAAATCATATTTAATACATATAAAAAAGAGGATTTGGCATTAAATAACCAACAATGGTTGATATGCCAGAAAACCAAACCAAACCATATTTAATTCCTGTGATTGTCTTAGGATGAAATTCAGGTGAAGGAAGTTTTAAAGAAGTCAAAAAAGAAAAAAAAAGAAAAAAAAAAGGATGATGAAATTTAAATGTTTAGAGTTTCAAGTCAAGCTTGCCTCCTTTGAAAGAAAGAGAGACAAAGACGAAGAGTGGAAATTAAGCCAAAAAAAAAAAAAAAATAAAGAGATGAAGTTAATTGTATTGAAAAGACTTGAAAATGACAGGATGATAATAAAAAATAATTGGATAGTAATAAAAAAATGACAGGATGATAATAAAAAAAAAATCTTTGTATATAATGTTTTTTAGTTTATTTTCAAAATGAATAATCTCATAGAAATTCAAATATACAGGAATTACTTTTGGTTGCATATATAATTAATAACAGTTTATAACTTTATTTTATTTGTAATGCTTGCATTAATTCCTGTGGGTGTAGGCATGACCATAAATGCCTCGAAGACCAAAGTTATGCCATCTCTTGTTGATCCAGTCAACTGGCAGCCATTGACACTGGCCGTCAGGGCAAGGTGCTGCTGCGGTGGATCGCCGTATAGGAACTACAAGGTCTGCATTTGTGTGTCTCAAGCAGTCACTACGGGGGTGATGAGAGATATCCATGGCTATGAAAGGGTGCATCTATCAAGCCATTGTCCGGACGATCCTCCTCTATGGATGTGAAATGTGGCCACGAAGTATGGTTGACCTACGAAAGCTTGAAGTGTTTGACAACAATTGGCTTCGTTACATTCTATGATGCCGCCAAATCGATCGTATGCCCACAACTACTCTATGTTGTCGCTTGAACTGCCGTCCTCTTCCACCCGTCCTGCTCCAGCACTGTCTCCAATGGTTCAGGCACACAGCTCGATGCCCAGAGAGAAGCTCATCCGCAATGTACTTCTCCCCCCCCTTCTCTTTCTAACTGGCGAAAACGTGTCTGTGGGCAGCTGAAGATGTGAGCCAGCACAATCAAGGATGACCTAGCATCACTATCAGGTCCCCAAGTAGTTGGTCTTTGGCAATGGAATCGCGATTGGCTTGTCATTTCATGTGACCTGGCTCAGGATCAGTGAACATGGGCTGCGATAGTTCGAGATGCTGTACTTGCTTGGAAGGAAGCTGGTTCGACCCGACCAGGGTGAAAGCCACTACAAGTCAAGTCATTAATTCCTGATCATTTATAATTCAATTTTTTCCTGATTTTCTATAAACATCTGTAGTAAATTTATAAAAATTATATCTATCTATCTGTCTGTATTAAAAATATTGTTTTGTTATATTCATAAATGAATAGTGATCAATATTAGTGATAGACCATATATATAATATTGGATAACATATTTCTTTTAAATACCCTGTCTGGTGGCAAAAGCTGCTTGGTAGCGCCAGGAGTGGAAGTACTGCCTTGAGCTACTGAAACTGTGTTATCACCCCTGGTTGGTGGCTGATGAGGTTAGGGTATTGCATGTGCTTTCACACGTTGTATGATGAAAAATATATATAATTTTGGATAGCATAGACACAGTCATCGGTGCTTGGTGACTGTTAATTTCTCACCTGAGTGCTCATCACCCCACAGGTGAGAAACTGTCACCAAGCACCATTGACTCCGTGTCTACGCTATCCAAAAATGATATATAATTACTAAAATTCTGATTATATTTGTACGTACACAGTGTTTTAAAAAATTCACTACCATTTGAGATGTGAATACCTGAATACCGACGTAGTCTAGGCCAGTAAATCCCAATGTGGAACGCATCCCTCACCAGTGGGACATCTTTAGAGACCAAGTTAATAGCCTTTTAAGCTTCCTTTATGTGAATTGCAGTAAAATTTTGAATATGTAAGAATTAAATATTACAGGGAGGCATCAGAATTTTAGAAATACCAAAGTGGGTCATGGCCCAAAATAGGTTAGGAACCACTGGTCTAGGCAAATGAAATTAAACAGAGTTAATAAGATTTATGAAAATTTGAATGAGGAATTCAAAGATATGTCGATTTCATAAATGATTTCAAAAGTTTTCTTCGATCTTTTTTGATACTGGTGGTTGTTTAGATCCTCTTGTCTTGCAATGACAGCCTTCCTCTTTGAATTTTTTCTGCTATGTCCAAATCTGCATTCCACTTGGTGTAGTTTTAGCTAATTCTCTTACAAATGTATGTGGCACACTTTCAGGAAAAAGCAAAACAAAGCCACACTTTTTGCATGGACCTACAAGAAATAAAAGAAATAATGTACTTTGAGAAATGCTACCCTTGTTAACTGATTTCAAACCATTCTAGTGCCAATGGCTTCTGTTAATGATTGCTAATATTTTCCTAAAATTTTGTAATTTGTCCCTCACTCCTGACCCTATTTTTCCCAAGAGAAAGATAGAATGTACTTTAATATTTCAGTTGCTTTTGCTTCAAGATGAAAAGTAGAAATAATCTAATTTTTATTGACATCTAAGAAAACATTCTAAATAAAAACATTAATGAAATTTACATTGTTTCAAAGACCTTTTGTGTTGGATGAGATATGGTGTGATTACATTGTGTTGGGAGGGGTGACAGAGATTATATTGTGTTGGGAGGGGTGACTGAGATTATATTATGGTGAGAGGGGTGACAGATTATATTGTAGTGGATTGGCTACTGAGATTACATTGTGTTGGAAGGGGTGACAGATTATATTGTAGTGGAGGGACGACTGAGATGATATTGTGGTGGAGGAGTGACTTAGACAATATTGTGGTGGAGGGGCGACTGAGACTATACTGTGGTGGAGGGACGAGTGAGACTATACTGTGGTGGAGGGGCGAGTGAGACTCTACTGTGTTGGAGGGGCGACTGAGATTATATTGTGGTGGAGGAGTGACTTAGACAATATTGTGGTGGAGGGGCGAGTGAGACTATACTGTGTTGGAGGGGCGACTGAGATTATATTGTGGTGGAGGGGCGACCGAGATTGAAAAAGTTACCTCACACAACAGAACATAAGGAATCATTTTTTTTGTTTCATAACATGACAAGATATAGGTTTGACAACTCATATTGGTGTGGAGGGTGTACATGAAATGGCATACAAAAAAAATGAGGAAATTTGTTTTGCTTCATAATTTAAAAAAAAAATGAATTTGTCAATTTATATTGGCATGAGGAAGGTGTACCTGAGATGACGAGCAACACATGCAAATAGAACATCATTGAAAATATTTGAGAGTGGATTGTTAAATAAACAAAAAGTATATATGCTCTTTCCTTTAATGTGATAAAAGTTTGAATTTGATTTGAATTTTCTCTATCTTATCAATATTCATAGTACAAGTTATTGCAATTGACCCAAGAAATGCAATAAAACAGAAAAAATAGAATTTATCAAAAGTGAAAACAGAAAAAAAGGGACTTTGATAAAATTTCAAACAGAATTAAGAAAAACGTTAAGAGGATTAAGAAAAATTTTAAATGGAAAATTTGTCCACTTAGATTTTGAAGTAATTGACATATCCCAATTATTATCATATACATTTATTTTGAAGAGGAAAAAATCTGTATTACTGATTAACATTGTAATTTGTGAAAGTAACCCCCACTTCATATCACTTTTGGCCTACTATGTCTCTCCCCCAGAATGTAATGGCCATTTTGAGTCCTTGGACTTGAGACCTCCGATATATGGCATTAAATTTTAGCTATTGGTCAGTTATGACTTTGTTGAATGATATTTAGTGCCCGTGGTGTTATGGTTATCCTTGCAGGAAATGGACATGGTGACACAAGTTCAAATCCTGGACGAGACTGATTGCATTTCACATAGCACTAATACCCTTGGGAAAGGTATGAATCCAATTATTCTCCCTCCAGCTATGGGTAAATAGTAGGACGGACTAGGTTCTTCAGCCTTGGTGAGGTAACTAGTCTAGGAGAAGGAAAACTCTGAATTCAAACCTGTTAAACTCCGCTTAAAAATTGACCTTGAGCGGAGGGGTTGGTAAATATGATATTTAGTAATCTGAATCCCTTTACTTATCCCTTTATGAAAGCCAATTCTTTATATGTACAAATGATAAAACTTGCCAAGTGACTTTTGCTTTTTTAATATTAGTCGAATAAGTCGAAAGTTTTGCAATATTTTTGGTAATGTGAGGTACAATTTGGCTGCCCAGGTTTGGTTTGGGTTTATGGCATATCTACCATTGTAGGCTATTTGATGCCAAATCCATTTATATATATATATATATATATATATATATATATATATATATATATATATATAAACTGTTCTATTTCAGACAATTCAGTTTAGCATAAGTACACAGTTTAGTTTTATTTGACCTATAGGTAGGACCCTATCAAGTACTACCATGCTGGGTCAGAGTGGAACTGGGAGTGATGGCAGTAAAAGGGTACCCCACATTCCCCAAGGCCCCAGCATTACTGAAACCTCACCATCAGATTGTATAGTCTCAATACTACCAACCATAGCCGGTACCTGGTGTAATGGTTAGCAAGCTAGAGTTTGAGTCTCATTGGGTGCCCCATTCTTATGACCTTGTGCCGCATCTGAGTTTACAGCTTTGTAAATTACTACCATGGTTTGAACTTCTTTGGTCATATGACGTCATCATCTTGTCGTGCCGCCAGCACAGATATCCCTGACCCTCTCTTGCCACTCCTCTCTATCGTTCATCGCTTCGAGCAGGTCCTCAGGGTTACATCCCATATCCTCACTGAGTTGCTGTATGTAGGTTCGAGCTGGTCACCCTGCTTTTGCTTGGCCATGTGAAGGGGTCCATAGGAGAACATCACTTATGAGCTCATCCCTGCTTCTCTAGCAGTGTCTTGCATGTCTGGTTTGTCTAACTTTGATAGTTTTCATGATGGAAGGTAAGTGGCCGTATAGCTGCTGCTTTGTGGGGTGTTGCCTCCAGGACTTGTTCAAAATTGCTCGCAGCATTTTTGTATAGTTGCCATCAAGCTTTTTCTCCATCCGTTTAGTCAGCATCCATGTAGTGCATCCATATAGCAGTATCGACGTGACGTACATGCTGCAAACTATCTCATATGAAAATATTGTGAAACTTTTGACGCATTCTATCATTAAATTCATTTAATTACTAAAAGAACGATATCAGATTGTACATTACTGATTTCAGCATTTAAAAACTTTTTCTTTCTCAGATTGTTAATTTTTGTGTACCAAATTTTTCAAAGTTGTCTTCGTATTCCAGTCACGCTATTACGTTCACTTTTGGGCAAATACCCTTGGGAAAGGTATGAACCTCCTTATCCTCCCAGCTATAGGTTAAATAGTACCACTACTGTTGGGGGGTGTCCTCAGGGTGTAACGGTTAAAGTGATGGACTGCGGAATCGTAGTACACGAGTTTGTACTCCAGTCGCTCTATTACGTTCTCTTTCGGGCAAATACCCTTGGGAAAGGTATGAACCCCCTTATCCTCCCAGCGATGGGTTAAATAGTACCACTACTGTTCTTTTAGGAGAATGGCTTTGGCATTAAATAACCTAAAAAGAGTTGATATGCCATTAAACAAAGAAACCAAACCAAACCATCAAAGTTGTCCATTATAAACACTAATATCGTCACTCTTTCTTCTTGGCATTATTTTTATTTTTTTTCCCTTCTTTTTTGCACTGCTGCTGTATTCATTTATTGGTCAGTGTATGTACTACTTTTCAGCCAAGTGTAGGGATTCAGGACTGGTATCAGCCTCTGGGAAAAATGATGAGGACAATGGCTTTAGTGGTCACCCCAGGGTAAGACCTCTCATCCTCCTGGACTTTCACTGTGTGATATTCTGCATTTTACTCTTCTCGTCTTTCAGGTCTATCTTATATTTAATCTGAATTTGTGGGAGAAAACATCCTCAATAATTAATACATTTTTTTTCTTTTTTCTTTTTTTTGGACTATTATCCTATGAGAAGGGAAACTTTCAATTCTAACTGGTTCTGTTCTACTTTAAACTTGACCTTGAGTCACATCCTGCTTGTAACAGAGTTATTGGGTAAATGTGCATAATCCTTAAATTTTTTTACAAGCATGCTTCCCTTAAAAAGTGATGGGATTATATATGTATGGATTGGCAGTTCTTTCTAAGATCAATATAGCATCTGTTCAGGGTTAAAATATAGCTCTCTGCTTCTTAAACCTATGATCAGAATGTAGTTTCTGTATTTGTGGAAATCTCAAATAAAATATAAAATATTTAGATGAAAACTGTTATTTTTAATAATATGTATAGCATCCCACAGATACAGATACTGCATTATGATCCTAGATAGAAATGTCATCTAATGACATTAATCTGAGGCACAGGTATTATATTCTAATCTTAACATAAATTACTGATATGAAGAAACAAACCCAAAAAGTCAGTGTTAATTATGTACAAAACTGATCATGTTACTACAATGATCCAAATATAAGTTAATAATGAAAACTAAATGGAAATATATTGTTTAGATTCCTTATTTTGTCTGTTTGATAATCTGGTAAAAATCTTACTATGATGTACCAATTTGGATTTGGTCATCATTTCATATTTAAGAATATTATTAGAATTTTAGTAATACTAGCAAACGTATGTGCCTTTTGAGTGTAACTAAGTTAAGTTTTAAAGTAATAAAATATTAAATGAGAAAGACTGACAAAACTAAATGAGAAAACATCTTAAAAGATTATGCGTATTCTTTTTTTTTTAGTTGATTTCTATATAAAATTATGCATGGTGTTACTTTTGATATGTTTGAGAATAAAGCAATAATGTTAAAAATCAATAATACCCAGTTGTCTAAATTTCTGTGATGAAGCTTGATGATTTTTATCATTAAGGGTTTTTGGACTATTGTCTTCATCTTCATTGTTATTTCCACAATGTTTTGGCTGATACGCATAATGGTTATAGGCGTTTGTTCCCTAAGCTTCTAAGGAGACACTCATCTGGAGGTTGCAGGTTCAATTCTGACTGTTTGCGAGTAACAATACAGGAATACTTAATACTTGTACCCGGTTATGGCTAATGGAATCAGAATAGGCGACCCCCGTGGATTCAATAAAGAACATAGTTCAAAGTTCTGTGAAGGTTCCCGAGTTCAACAAACTCTTGTTGTATAATGGTTATCATCATAGGAAATGGACATGGAACATGAGTTCAAATCCTGGATTGAACCTAGGTCTCCCAGCCCATTGGTGAATAACTCAGCTCGGTATTAATAGAGACATTGTTAATAAATAAAGTGCTAATTAAGATTGAATAATGTTTATTGAATAATCATTGAGAATATGACATAAATAACTAAGAGAACGATGATGTCAGTGGTGACGTAGTTTTGGTTACACACTCACACGTATAATCACTATCCTATCATAATAAGAAATAAGATATAGATAGATGGATTTTTATTCCCATGGGAAACTTATTTTTATTTGTCGAAAAGTCACAAAGAAACTGATTCTACTTGTATTTAAAGATGGATAGAATCTGTAGAATTCTGTTAATTACTAAGATTCTTCTTTTTTTCTATTGTAACACTGACCCCAGAAACTAATTTTACCTATCCCCATTAATCTTTTACTCTGTTGGTGATGGGCTTAGAACACACTGACTGTATTTCTGCTGAAGAGTAAGACTCCCCCCTCCCAAATGGGTGGCCTGGATATGACCCTAAACTGCATTTGATAGCAAGACTTGACTTCTGGAGATCTGGGGAGTGAGGAGTACTCCTTCATTGCAATTACTTCCAGGTTCACTCTCATCTGGAGTGGTAGTACTTGTAAGGCTCCCATCTATGGGTCAGATGGATTTGTTTTAAAATTATTTGTATTGGATAATAATACTTGATATATAACTGTAAATTATTTGTATTAAGAATTGTTCCGAAGGATTATTATTAGTTACTTATAACCATATAACTGTAAACAAACAGATTATTATCAAATAGAAATAATTACTTGAAACCATATAATTATTAGTATTAGATAAGAATACTTGAAATTATTTTTATTAGATAAGAATACTTGATATCATAACTCTGCAAAAAAAAAATCTTTTAAGAAACAAGTACAAAAAATGTAAATATAAACATTCACTGAATGTGATTCCCTAACCTCTAAGCCTAAAATAAATCAGACATTGCATCAAAATTCATCCATCTGTTCTGATTAATCTTATAGATTTCTCATTCACCATTGACCAATGCGACATCTCTTGTAGTTTTCCATCTTTCTCTTTGAATCTCACGTGTAATTTGTATTTTTCATTTCTGATGACAGTTTTATGCAGTTATCAAAACAGTTTGAAAGATAGAAATAAATAATGAGGATAATAGTCCAAGTAATTGCTTATATTACCGTCTTCTTTTCTCTTTAAGCTTGAGGGCTCGTTTTAAATATTTTAAAAATTAATCTTTACTAATAGATATTTTTTTTGTCTACTAAAACAGCAACTTTAGTACCAAACTGACACACTAACTAAAGAAAACTTTTTTTATTTTTTCATTTTTTAATCTAAATATTTTTCAGGTGAGGATTCCAATACGTCTGTATCTCATTCTTGTGTTTAAAATTAATGGTAAAATTTACTTGTATATAAGTTACAATGTGTCTTCATATATTTAGCAGTCACTCAATCGGATTTCTTTTCCTTTATTTGTAAAATGAAATGTAAGTGAACTCTGATTTATTATTTATGGAAAAAGACAAATAAAAAGCATTTACGTTCATTTGCATAAATAGTTTTATGCATTTTTCTTTTCAGATTGAGTCATTTCCAACCAATTCAGGCTACTAAAAAAAATGTTTTTCTTTTCTATTCAGTCCATCAAAGTTTCTTTAGTCAATGAATAATGAAATATTACGTATTATGGAATTGTTAAAGCTCAGCAAAACACTTAAAAGTTTAAATCAGAACAAAATTTATTCTGCAGCACTTAGTTTATTCATTTTGATTGTTAGACTCACAACTTTTTGGCTCTTGTATCTTTCAACCTTCCGTTGGCTGGGGCTGTAGAATACGCCAATCACATCTCTGCTGAGAGTTAAGAACTCCCAATGAGTGGACTGGGTATAACACTAAACTGCTTCTGATGAGAAGGGTCTAGTTCTGGAGCTTTGGGGAATGTAGAGTAACCCTTCATTACCATTACTCCTAGGTCCACTCTGACCCAGATTGGTAGTACCTGTTAGGGTCCCATCTAAGAGTCAAATAGAACTGTTCAATCATTTACTAAAGATTAATATTATCATTATTAGTTATTTGAAACTATACAGCCGTGTTCAAATTATTTATATTACAAAGGAACGCTTGATAAATAGAATTCCTAATTGTAACAGCATTACTTGAAATCATTTAACAGTGTGCAAACAAATAATTAATATTGAATAGGATTGTTAGTATTTGATAGTTAAACTGTTTCAAATATTGCTATGTGCAAACAAATGAGCTCTAAAAACTTATTTAAAAATAAAGTTACCTATAAACTATTCACTTAGAAAATTACATCATATATATATATATATATATATATATATATATATATATACACACACAGGATTTGGCATTAAATAACCCACAAGTGTTGATATGACATAAAACAACTTACCTATTTTCTACTGTTGTAAATTGATGACCTTGTAATTTTGACTCAAACCCTTTATTCCATCCAGAGGGGTAAAATGTTCTCATTCTACTGTCTATACTAAGAGGATACTGATCAGTCAATTTTTTAGGGCTGGAGGTAATTTCTTCATGACAGTGGCCTAGTGGATAAGTATTGGTTGAGGTTTATCTAACTAGCTGGTTTTTGTTGATTCAATCCCCATGAAAAAAACAAAAAATCATACGTAGAAGAGAGAGATAAGCACTGACAATAGAATGTGAATAAATAATCACCTCGTGGATTTGAATAAAGGGTTTGGTTTAAAATTGACAGAAGCTTATGAGCTTTGACAAAAACTTGAAGAAAGCTTGAGTTGATTATAACCTAATTGTATCCTAATAACAATTGAGATGAAGACATTAGTCTGAATCGATCTGTGTATAATAAAGAAAAATCTTCATCTTAGAAGGAAGTGGACTAAGCTACCTTAGTTGAAATCCTGAATAATGCTACTTGCATTTCATCTTGTGCTAATACTCATGGGACAGGTTTGAATCCAACTATTCTTCCTCCAGTTGCAATTGATTAGTAGGATAGACTGGGTTCTTCAACCTTTGTATGGCAACCAGTCTAGGAGAAGGAAAAATTTGAATTCAAACTAGTTATAGACCTTGCCCAAGACACACTACATGAGTCGTTTGCCTTAAGAGTCGTAAGAATAAACCAGGATACAGGTCCAGTGATGATGATGGATAATTTTTTTTCTCCTCTGCCAGTGTTTCAAAATTGAGTTTATTCCCAGATTCACTTGGAAAGAAGGGATATATATCATATCCCCCAGAGAAATATCTTTTCCTTGCAGAATTCTTTCATCTGCATTGTCTGATTTGTTGGGGGATAACACTTCCATTTGAAATAATTTCTCTATCTTACAGAATAAGCAATTATTGCCATTTTCCTTGCTTTCTTTTGGTAATTCCTGGAATAGAAACAATTTTATTACTTTCAGTTGCTTGCTGCATCAAAATTGTCTCTTTATTTTCAGGAAATTATCTTTTATATCAAAGAAAAATTAAAATTTTTCTTCAATTTGTCAGTCCTCAAGATGTTACAATTGTCTTCAAAAAATAAAAATTAACATTATTGCTCATCAAATATTATCGACCGGAAACATAAAATCTATAAACAAAATTAACAAAATCATTTAATGTTTATGATGTGGAGGTTTTAAAATTAGAATTTAAAAAATCTATCTATAGTTATTTATTTTTGAAATCAGAAAATAATGATTTTTGATGGAAATGATGGAAAAATATGTTGTCATGATTTTCTTATTAACCAAGTCTATGAACATCCTTATATTTCAGAAAGATCTTTAATATGAGGTATGTTCAAAAAGCAAAGTACAAACATTAATGAGTCTAACATGTTTATTATCATTATTATTATTATATAAATAAAACAGTATGAATATATTAGTAGCATTACTATGTTACTTTTCCATGTCATCATCATGATGTTGTGCTGCCAGCACAGATCTCCCTGATCCTCTCTCTATTGTCCATTCTATATCCTGTATCAGCACAGAGCTGTTGTATATAAGTTCTAGCTGGTCATCCTGCCTTTGCTTGTCCATGTAAAGGGGTCCACAGGAGTATATCGCTTATGAGTTTATCTGTACTGCATATTTGGTTTGTCTAACTTTGTTAGTTTTCGTGATGGGTGGTAAGTGGCTGTACAGCTGCTGTTTTGTGGGGTGTTACCTCCAGGACTTGTTCAATACAGTTCACAGCATTCTTGTGTAATTGCCGTCAAGCTTTTTCTCCATATATTTTGTTAGCGTCCATGTAGTGCATCCATATAACAGTATCAACATGACTGCTGCTTGATAAAAACTGAGTTTTATTTTATCAGTCAGGTCCAATTTCCATATGACCGATAGCCTATTGATAGCTGTCCATGCCTTTGCTCGTCATGTATTGATGTCTTTCTCAGTTGATGAGACACCGATTCCTAGGTTGGTGAATTAGTTTCAAAGGCCCATCCTTTAGTGAGGGGATGTCACCTCTTTGATTAAAGCACATATATTCCATCTTGTCTGCATTAACATGGAGGCCTATGCCACAAGCTGATCGTTCGAGACTATGTGGCTGGGTTTCAGCATAGTCCAGCTCTGTAATTGTTTGTGTGGTGTATCTTCTGATTCTTTACGGAGGTGCCCGTGGTGTAGTCGTTATCGCCGTAGGAAATGAACACGGCGACACGAGTTCAAATCCTGGACGATACTGATTACATTTCACATAGCACTAATACCCTTGGGAAAGGTATGAATCCAATTATTCTCCCTCCAGCTATGGGTAAATAGCAGGACAGACTAGGTTCTTCAGCCTTGGTTAGGCAACTAGTCTAGGAGAAGGAAAACTCTGAATTCAAACCTGTTAAACTCCGCTTAAAAATTGACCTTGTGTCATATCCTGCCCGAGCGGAGGGGTTGGTAAATAGTATCTTCTGATTCTTTTCTTTGCTAGCTTGAAACCGTTTTCTTTCATTAAATCAATAGACGTTCTAAGCACGTAGTCGAGGTAGATGATAAACAGGTATGGGGCTAATGTGTCTCCTTGAAGCACACCTGCTACAATGTCAAATTAGTCTGTCTCCATCCAGTGAGTGGACTTTTACTTTTGTGTTTTTATATAGCATCATTATGGCTGCCATAGTTTCTTTGGGGAGGCCATAGGCAAGAAGTATTTGCTTTATCTTCCCTCTGTGTATGGCGTTAAATGCCTTGGAGAAGTCAACAAATAATATTGTTGCCTTGAGGTTTTTTGCATGTACACCTTTTAGAATTTGTGATGTCATGGATTGATTTCTCCAAAAGCTATTTTGGTTCTTCCTGAATATTTTCTCAATTTTCAGTTCTATGCAGTTGTGTAATGAATCTATAAAAACTCTCCTCAAAGAATGTAGCATCAAGTGACTGTAGCCACTATTTTCTAAATACGTCTGACTAAAAATAAAATTGCAACATCCTAAATACACATTTCAATTTACTTAAAATCAAATGGACTTGTAATATTGGAGTAAATGATCACATATGCTGATCAAAATGTACAGATTTCAAAATAATTAGTATGTATTCGCTCAACTTATCCGCTTTGAGCCAGATGTGACACAAGCTCAATTTTTAATGGAGGTCAGCTCGTTTGAATTCAGATTTTTTTCTCACAGACTGATTGCTATACTAAGTTTAGAGAGCCCAGTCTGCCCTACTATTTACCCATAGCTAGAAGGGGGAGAATGTTTGGATTCATTTCTTTCTCAAGAATTATCAGTGGAATGAATGCAAACAGCCTCATCCAGGTATTGAACTCGGGTCACTGTGTCTATTTCCTATAACTATAGCTATCATACTAAACTAATATAAGGAGTATATCAATTGTACTCATACCCCATCCATATTGTACTAAAGAGAAACTTGTCTTTCAGGGTGTTGCTATTTTGATTTTTAAGTTTTAATCTTTAATTATATGTATGCTTCCTTACATGGTGTATTGGTTAACAAGCTAGACTGTTATGAGTGAGTTTGATTCTCACTGTGGGTCCTCTACTTCTGGTCTTGTTACATCTAAGCTAAATTTTGTAAATAACTATGTTTCCTTAATGTCCCATTTGGTTGAGCTTAAAATATGCTGACACTCTCCCCTGCAGAGAGGTAAGCCCCCTACCCCATGAGTGTCCGGGGTATGACACTAAACTGCATTTGATGGTGAGGTTCCAGTTCTGTAATTCTGGGGAATGTGGAGTACTTCTTCATTGCTATTACTCCCAAGTCTACTCTGATCTGGAGTGGTAGTATGTGTTAGGGTCTCATCTATGGGTCAAATAGATGTTTAAAAATTATCAATATTAGATAGGAATACTTGATGTCATATCGCTGTAAATTATTTGTATCAATTATTTGTAGTTATAATTAATTTTAAAAGATTACCATTAATTACTTGAAACTGCATTTGATGGTGAGGTTCCAGTTCTGTAATTCTGGGGAATGTGGAGTACTTCTTCATTGCTATTACTCCCAAGTCTACTCTGATCTGGAGTGGTAGTATGTGTTAGGGTCTCATCTATGGGTCAAATAGATGTTTAAAAATTATCAATATTAGATAGGAATACTTGATGTCATATCGCTGTAAATTATTTGTATCAATTATTTGTAGTTATAATTA
The DNA here is from genome assembly GCA_963585895.1 of Sepioteuthis lessoniana. Lineage (NCBI taxonomy): Eukaryota > Metazoa > Mollusca > Cephalopoda > Myopsida > Loliginidae > Sepioteuthis > Sepioteuthis lessoniana. The sequence goes on from OY757910.1 coordinate 119,532,603, forward strand.
ATTTTAAAAGATTACCATTAATTACTTGAAACCATATAATTATTAGTATTAGATAAAAATACTTGAAACCATAGGGGGTGTCCTCGTGGTGTAATGGTTAAAGCGATGGACTGCGGAATTGTAGTACGTGGGTTCGTACTCCAGTCACGCTATTACGTTCACTTTCAGGCAAATACCTTTGGGAAAGGTATGAACCCCCTTATCCTCCCAGCTATGGGTTAAATAGTACCACTACTGTTCTTCTAGGAGAATAGCTTTGGCATTAAATAACCTACAAAGGTTGATATGCCATTAAAAACAAAGAATACAAAGAATTGAAACCATACCACTGTGTACCAATTATTTGTTCTAGATCGGAATATTTTAAATCCTATAACTGTATGCTAAGACCTTAAGAAACAACAACATAAAAACTGTCAACGTAAATGTACAATGAATGCAATTCCCTAACCTCTTGGTATAAAATAACCCTGAGACAAGTTTACATGCCATCAGAACCAATCAATCTATTAATCGAGTTAAAATTCTTTTTCAGGATGTTGTAATTTTATTTTTGGTTAAGTTGCAATTTTTTATATTGTATTTATGTTTTCTTATATGGTGTAATGGTTAACAAGCTGGACTATTACTAGTGTGTGGGGATGTCCCCATGCCATACTGGACTGTGTCAATATAGAAAGTATCACTAGTCAGTTTAATTCTCACTGAGTGCCCCATACTTCTGGCCTTGTGCTATATTTAAGCTTAGTAAATGAATATATTTCCTTACAGAGGAAATTTTTTTTTGTGAACATAATTTTTTCGTTTTAAATATTGTCAAGAGCTATCTGAAATGATGGCCTTTTTTATTGTAGCTGATTTTAAATCTAACTCTTCATCAATTGATTCCGAATAAAAAAACCCACAAAATCTCACATCTAATTACTGTAATTATTTATGTATAACATGCACCTCTAAAAAATTATTGTATATAATACGCACTGACTTCTAAGAAATTGTAGCTGCTTAATTTAATGTTTTAAAAAGTTTTCAATCAGTTTATACAGCCTAAAAATTAGAAATAATATAGTTTACATTGTTTTGAAACATAAAATGACACAGTATTGTGAGCAAATGCACCGATATGTTGATATGAAAATATGACAAACTTGCTTTGAAAATAAACTCACATCAGGAGAACAAAAATTATAAAAAAACACACATTCCAGTGGATAGTACTCTGTAATGGTTTAAAGAACATTAGTTTAGATTGTAGATATAAATTACTTTTGGTTATACCATCCTAAATATGGTGTTGCATGTGGGTAGAAAAAAGTTAATTTTAAAGTCCTCCTGAATAATATGCACATCTAACTTTTTAGCCGAAAAATCTGGAAAAATTAGTGCATCTTATACACAAATGAATATAATAAATAAAAAAAACAACAACTAAAAAACCAAAAACAAATGGGCTTATTGTAAATTTTGAAACCTGTAAATATACTTATCAATACATGTGATCTTTTAAATGGTGTGTATTCAGTTGTTAGGCAGGATGTGTTTCATTGTTCAGAGTTGTTGATACTTAAATCTGATGACACATGGATTGAATTTGTTTTCTGGTATTTTATATAAACATTATAAATTTTTACTGATGGAAACTTTGACTCTTTTTCTTTACTTAATTTTTCTTTTCTTTTTCAGATTTATTCAGCTCCGTACACTGACATAGATTTCGAGGGTGACTTTAACCATACAAGAATTCTACTGTAAGAAATGCCAAATAAAAATCTTGTTACGTAGGGTGGGGATAAAGTTTGAATGAAGAAGAAATGGTGGGTGTATCATGTTAATTGTGTGGGTGCATATATCAATTGTAACAATTTGTTATGGGTCACAGATTTTAAAGACTGTTTTATATCCTTGTTTTATACCCCCCCCTCATAAAAAATAACCCTTAGTAAAATGTGCCAACTGATTTTGAGAGGCAGAATGTGAACTGGTACTCAACTGGAAGAAGTTTTCAAAGTTTGTTTGAGTGTGTGACTGTGATTAAATGTGAAGATAATCATTGTTTATTATGAAATTTTGTTATTATTCTATGAATTATTTGGGTTGTCATTTTTACGTCTTTTGTTTTTCAGCATTTAGGTTGATTTGTTCTCTGGCCGCCTTTTAGACTATTTTCTATCTGTTAATTCTTAAGTATTTTTCAATTTCTCTGTAATACTACTTCCATCCCATAATAGTTGTTTCATTTATATATAAATTTTGTAGACTAAATGGAACAGCTATTATAGGAGAGAAAAAGTATTATATAAGTAGAATGTTGCCTGTCATGAAGGGGCATTTTTAATGTCAGCTTATTGATAGTAATATCTTAATATGATGTTTTAATATTCTAATATGATATATAATGCTTTTCATGTTCTAGTATAAAATTGATATCAATATCTAATATGATATATAGTTTAAATGTTCTATGATGTTGATATTAATATCCAATATGATATAAAATGTTTAAATGTTTTATGATGTTGATATTAATATCCAATATGATATATAATGTTTAAATATTTTATGATATTGATCTAAAAAACCTTATAAAGATGAGTCAACTGATTTTGAGGTCAAGAATGTGAACATTAACTGAACTGGATGAAGTTTTCAAAGTTTGTTTGATAATGTTACTGTAATTAAATGTGAAGATTATTATTGTTTAAAATGAAATATTATTATTCTATCAATTATTATTTAGGTGAATATTTTGATAATTTTTTTTTTTATAAGTTTTGTGTCAGGTTATTATTCAGCACTTTCTCAAGGAGGAGAAATCATTTGAATAGACTTGAAGTGTATTGATAAGTCAAAATCCCAGTTAAGACTATGAAAATGGGCAAACCTGACCATATATAGAAGGAAAAAAAAAGATATTGGTTTTATTTTTGACAATAAATACTGGAGTGATTATCTTCAGAGGATTGGGCATACTAAATCTTCTCAACAGATCAAAAATTTTTTTTGCAGAAAATATAATAAAAAATTGAATGAACAGCAAAACTGACAAAAAAATCTGCTTCTTCATTACTATCATCCTAATTATTAATCCCTGATGCAGTACAACTAGTATTAACATCCTTGTTGTCATAGTAACAGTGATTTTGTTGCTGTTGTTCACTTTCTCAAAATTTATTTTACCTTTCTCATGTGTTCCATTGATACTTTTATTCATGTAGCGATAATGAATTGTTTTTGACATACAGACGATGCCTTTATATTCTGATCTGATGAAGAGCATGTGCAAAACTTAATGTCTCATGTGACCTATCCTTAAATAGATCACCACTGAGACTTTGTTAATATTAAAGAAAGAACATTTGTCTTTGCAGATATCCTATTGATTTTCACAGTGGGTCACAACTTTTATGAGCAGAAAGCCAACACGCACCACATTGTATTTCAGTTATGATTCTAATCATCCATTTTACATAAAGATAGACAATACAAAAGCTTTCAATGACCTTGACACACTACATAATTTACCCTAAGAATAATTATTCACATATTTATAAAGATCTACTAGCAGATGAACAACATCTGAGCTGACTAAGTTTAAAGAAATGTTGATGCTACGAGGATCATTAAATAAGTTTTCAGACTTTTTTCATATGGGCACTTTTATTGATAGTACACACATGAAACTCAAGTCCTCTTTGGAGTAGTCTCCTCCAGCTGCAATGCACTTGTTGTAGTGTTACAACAACTTCTGGAAGGCCCCATCGAAGTCCTCCTGTGTGAGCGTGTCAATGACCTTCGTCAAAGATTCTTTCATCTCCTCAATTGTCTCATAACAATGACAGCCTCTGAGCTTAGGGAATAACCAAAAGTCACAGGGAGCAAGTTCTGGACTATAGGGACGCTGAGGAACTGTCTTGATGCCCATCTTGTTCAAATAGTCTGTGACAAGGATGGAGTTGTGGACTGGTGCATTGTCATGGTGGAAATGCCACTGACCCGATTTGAAGAGTTCAGGCCTCTTCCCAAGGAATCTCTTCCTGAAGTCCCTTAAAACCTCAACATAGTAACCCTAACCCTAACCCTTTGGCCAATCAACTCTGGTGTATTGACTTCCTTACTCCTCCCACACCTCTCATCATCCCTCACAGACTCCCTGCCTTCCTTGAATCTCTTATGCCACTCAAAAACCGATGCTTGATTCATGCAAGATGGTCGAAAAGCAGCCTGAAGCATTCCATACGTTTCTGTGGCATTTTTCCTAGTTTAAAACAGAATTTAATTCCGTATCGTTCTTCCTCATGTCTAGATTGCATTTTTGAAATTCCCCAGCTGTGACAATCAGGCTTTAGTAGGGTGTATTCCAATTGCTGCTGTAGCTGTTGATTTGAAGCTGAAATCATAAAAATTGGTCAGTCATCTCATAAGATGTATAGCAATAACATACTGAATTTTCAAGAGTCTATAACAATTTTAAGTTCCTGTACAAAAAAAGGCTGGAAACTTATTGAAGGCACCACGTATATGGCATGTGTAATAAAAAAAGTTTCAGAATTTGTGGTCAATATAATATCTGTAATTTCAATAGCCAAACTGCCTTGTGCAACTACCTCCCAAAAATCAGTCTATTATAGAAAGGAAATATAAAAACCAGAACTACATATACAACATCTCATTGAGACAAATGGGGAATAAAGAGAAAAAAACAATTGAAATAGATTTAAAGTGCATTGAAACCCTATAAGTCAAATTGAGGCCATGAAATTAGGCATGCCAGACCCTATTTAGAAGGAAAAAGAGAAAATGTTGTATTTTTGTCTATAGAGCACAAATACTGGGGTATTATCAACAATTAGTAGAACTTTTATTTTTGGAGGAGCGTCCAGATTTGAATTCCATTTGTCTGGATTAGAGAGAATAGCAGGTAACTGCTAATTCTAACCTTGAGTTGAATGTAGCCACTTCTAAGAGGTACAAATCTTGTCTATTTTCACTCCTTGTCTGTGTCAGGTCCCTGAGGCTCTATTTATTATCACTTAGTTTCTTATATGGAAGATATCTTTATTTTAAAAATCATTTGCTGGTTTTTTTTTTTAATGAAACCTGTACTTCATTCTTCATGTGATGACAATGGGGTCATTTCCGGGTGATTACACCACACATTTGCTGCATGTGATGCTTCTCATATTTTAGTGACATTGTCCAATTGAAAATGAGATGAAATAATAGTATATAAAGTAAAGGAGGCTGTAAGTGTGATTTAAAAGAAAGAAAAAAAAAGGCTGTAGAGATTGCTACCAAATAGGAATTAGTGGTAAGTAGAACTAAATAGTTGCATCAGAATTCAGAGCTTCCATATCTAAAGTTAACAATAATTGCATTTCCAAGTATGAATATGATCTGTTTTTTTTCAAAGTCATTTATACTCTTTGCTAGCAGAAGTGTGTCCATAAGAAGTTGATAATTGAATCACAGCTGCTTATAATGTTAGTGTCTTCAAACAATGAATATTTAATAAATTTTTCAGCATAGTTCCAGATATTAGATAAAAACATTTCTGTCTTGACTTTTAGTCTTAACTAAATGATAATACGATGTATTTATTTTATATCTTTAACTTTTGGCCTCTACATTTTATTAGTAATGTTTAATTAAATATGAATTATTATTTTAGTTAGATAATTTGATTTTAAAATATGGAAATTTAAATTCTGTATGGTTAGTTATGTCTTGCAGCAATATGCTTCTATTGATTAGTGATGTCTTGCAGCAATATGATTTTCCATTGATTCTTGTCTATTTTTAGAGATCCTCTCTCTCAATTAAATGCCTACTTTACATTTATTTTTCAATGTTAATGACTTCCTCTGGCTTCAGGAAATATTCATATCAAATATAGATAGCTCTACATAAAACCATTTAACTCTCTCTAAAGGAGAGACAACCTCTTCTTAATTATTGATACAGAATAATTGGTAACCATTCTCATCATCATCATCATCATCATCAAGGTGACCTAATAGCATGAATAACTTTGACTCTTCTTTGCCCTCTGTCCATATCAATCATCACTCTTAGTATATCTTCTAGACGGCATCCAGTGTCTGCACAGAGCTGAAGAATGTAAGTTTTCGCTGGTTGGCCTACACTGGTGTGTTCATTTGTAGGAGTTCACAGAAGAATATTTCTTGTGAGTTTATCCTTACTTCACCAGCAATGCCCAACATGTATTGGATGGTTTGTTAGATGGGAGGAAAGTGGCCATACAGCCACTCTTTTGTAGGGTGCTGCTTCCAAGATTTGTTCAAAATAGCACACAGTATCCAAGTGTAGTTCATATCTACCCTTTTTTTCCAAGTGGTGGAACCATAGTTTACTGACATAGCTAAAGAATCAAGGTCTTTTTCTTCAGGGTGTGAGCCTATTATTTTGGCTTTTTTCTGAAGAAACATATTGTTTCATATTCTTTTATAATGGATTATCCACCTGATAAATGTAGAAAAGTGAATTAGTTGTCGTGTGTTAATGTTAAGAAGACAAAGGAGGGTTTTGCTGCATAAAACTGGAATGATTTCTAAATTTTCCCAATGTCAGTCCAAAGTTTTGAGATACAAATTCATGAATGTTTTAGTGAATGGTGGAAATGGTAAGAATTTGTTGGATGCTGCTCAAGAATAAATGACCACAGAAAAGCCCAAAAAAATCATAGACTGTCATGTTGGCATTGAAAACTACTGTGGAAATTCAAGTTTGAATAATTCTTTGAGTAGCTGAGTCAAAATGGAAAACTCATTTACTAGTGATGGCTGCTTAGTTGGAATGATTTTGCATAAACAAACTCAAGTATGCATAATAGAAGATATTTCAGAAAAATTGATATCATTTGAGATGTCCAATGTGTTTCAGAAAAATTGATATCATTTGAGATGTCCAATGTGTTTCAGAAAAATTGATATCATTTTGTTATCTAATAATGTGACCAATTCAACTTCAAATGATCTCAAATTTTAACAGAAACTACTCAAAATTCTCTGTTTAATGGTTAAATGCCTTTTCTTGTTCAGTATTCTTTTAATACCTGAAAACAAAACATTAAAGATAGAATTTTGAATTGTTTCTACACATGCTGTTAAAATGTGAGATAATTTCTATGAGAATTGGTCAAGTTATTAGAATTTGAAATGATATAAATTTTTCTGAAATTTTTCTCCTTTTTACTGTTTAAAAGGAACAACCATTTAGAAGGAGCAATATTTTGAGCTGTGACATATTTTGTTTTGGTGGAATTCCTTGTTGTATGATGGAATCAGACATTTTAGCACTTGCATTTTAGTGCCAGTTATTTTAGAGGAAAAGAAAAGAAAAGAAAAAATACAAACAATTTTTATTTCTTGAACATGAATTTAAATTTTGAAACAACCCTATTTGTTATAAATATTTCGTAAGTCAGATGAATATATAGTTTAAATATTTATCAATTTTAGTTATGATAAGAAACTAGATGATAGGGTTCCTATTGTAACAGCACAGTCCACAATGATATTGATGCTTCTATTTGGGAAGGAGTGAAGGATTCTAATTTACATTTCCTAGTTAACATAATGATAGTGATTCTTCTATTTAGGAAGGAGAGAAGGATTCCAATGTACATTTCCTTGTAAACAGCAGTTCATAATGATATTGATGTTTCTGTTTAGGAAGGATTGAAATATTGGAATTTTATAGTAGCTGTTTACGTTGAACTACAAATTTGTGTTGTAATGCTGGGTCTGGATGAATGTAGCTGCAGATATATATATTTACCAACCCCTCCGCTCGGGCTGGATATGACACAAGGTCAATTTTTAAGTGAAGTTTAACAGGTTTGAATTCAGAGTTTCCTTCTCCTAGACTAGCTGCCTCACCAAGGCTGAAGAACCTAGTCTGCCCTACTATTTACCCATAGCTGGAGGGAGAATAATTGGATTCATACCTTTCCCAAGGGTATCAGTGCTATGTGAAATGTAATCAGTCTCGTCTAGGATTTGAACTCGTGTCACCGTGTCCATTCCCTACAATGACAACCATTACACCACGGGCACCTCCACAAAATATAAGATATAAAGGAAATTTAGAGATGATGAGTTCATATCAGTTAAAAGTCAGACACGTGGTTTCAGAAAAAATGCCTCTCTCTTTATTGGTATTGCACTTGTTAAGTCCCCTAGACAGTATCCAGCGTCTGCACAGAACTGCTGAATGTAAGTTTTTGTTGATTGACAAACACTGGTGTGTCCATGCATAGAAGTCCATCGCGGAATGTTGCTTATGAGATCATCCTTACTTCCTCAGCAGTGTTCAGTATGTTTTACTTGACTTTCTTTGATGTAAATGGCCATACAACTGCTTTTTTGTAGGGTGCTGCTTCCAGGATTTTTTCGCATGCTGTATCTTTGTATAGTTCCCATTTAACTTTTTTTTCCCAAGAGTTTTGGTAAACTTCGAGTGGTGTAACTATACAGGAATACTACTACGGCCACAACCTGGTAGAATTCCCATTTTGATAATTCATAGATCGATATAAATATTAGGGATTGGGCAAGTTATTCAAATACTCTTAATGCCAAAATGTAGATGCCAAAAAAAAAAAAATAGGAACATTTTTTTAACTCTTTTGGTGCGCTGTATTTGGTAACAATTTTAATGGCTGGAATACTCTTTTGACCATAAGAAAAAAAAATAACTCGCTTCATATCTTCTGATTGCTAAGATATATAATACAGAATTGACTCAATTTGAGTCAAGCGACTCTCAAAGTATTACACTTTGAAGAATAAAATATATTGCAGAAGAGAATTTTTTATTCACTGATATTTCTAAAAACGACTGTTTTACTGAAATTTTAGAAGTAATAAATCATTTTTTTTCAAATTCTAAAGCCGTAGTATATTGCATAAGAAGAAGAATTTTAAAGTAATATGAACAAAAGTTGCATTTCATCTTAACGCATTAAGTATATTTGGGTAATTTCAGTTACTCTCAGGGGTGGGGAGAAATACGGTTAGATATTTTTTTCTTTCACTTTCCGAATTCTACGCACCTTGGAAATTCGGTTTATGTCGCAAAATTACAAGAATTTCAATACATGTAACCACCACTATAATATATAAAACAAAGTTATCTGAACTGTATTGGGAGTGTCCTCGTGGTGTAATGGTTAAAGCGCTGGACTGCAGAATCCTAGCAAGCGAGTTTGAACTCCAGTTCCCTATTATGTTCACTTTCGGACAAATACCCTTGGGAAAGGCATGAGCCCCCTTATCCTCCCAGCTATGGGTTAAATAGCTTCACTGCAGTTCTTTTCGACGGATGGCTTTGGCATTAAATAACCCACGAAGGTTGATATGCCATTAAACAAAGAAAACAAACCAAACCTGAGTTACCCTCCGTATCAAAAGGGTTAAAATGTTGGATTTGTTTGCAGAACTGTGCTTGAAGGATTTAGAATTTGTTGAAACAATGCTCAAAGGTCTTTTTTGATTTGCATATCGGTGGGGGTCAATTTGAAAGGCAAGAAAGGATGAGTGTGTATATATGTGTTCATGTCTGTGTACATATGCGTGTTTGAAAGTTCCTATTCGGATCAGCAATAGGGATTGTAACAATTTGCAACCTTTAATTGAACAGATAATCCTTCCAAAAGTGGGTTATTCATTTTTTGTAATCCACTTTCTAATGAAGCCAAAGACCCATGTGTATCTCTTAAATCTTTTGATTCATTTTTTGTAAGCATTTTTTAAAATCAATTTCTTTGGGTGTGTGAAATTCCTTGAATATCATTTTATAGAATAGTATAAAAAGCTTTCTACTATTAACATTCCCAGTTTTCTTCGATAAAAAATTATTTTGATTTTTTTTTTATTCAATACTATTATTTCCAGTTTAATAAAAACTAAAGAAATATCACTTGCGCGAGTCAAACTTTTGACAATATTTTGCTAATATGAGGTACAATTGTGTGATTTTGACGAGGTCATGAAAGTGTCACATCATAGTGGGATGCTGAGATGCTGAGCTCACCTGATACTCTCTGAGTTTGCCTTTATGGCTTGGAGTATGGCCTTGAAATCAACGGTTTTTGGCCTAATTTGATCTTGCCTGATCGTCAATGTTTTTGCAACCCGTGGAAAGTTACTGTGCTGGGATCACGTTTTGTACAACAAATATTTTTGTTTGTTTTCACAGCGTTATGGCCCGGTTCGAACTCTTAAAGTATAAGTTTCTGAAATAGACGACGTTGCATGTTCATTTGTGCAGTTTTCAAATCCCACATGGAGTGAAGTAATGTACACTATGTAAGTACATCAACTTTAGTCATGTAATACGCGTATTTCAAACTAGCATATACTAAAATAATGCAAAAACTTTAACTCACACTAGTAACATTAAAAAAAAATCTTTTTATATGTTAGTTATTCTTATTAGTTTAAACTAGTATTTATTTATTTTCTGTTGTAAGTCCCTCAGATCGTCAGTTATCTGATAAGAACGAACAGAATGTACTGGAAGCAATAATAAAATGTATTGGAGGCAATAATAGAAGATATCTAAAATTCCCTGAGGTAAAAAAGGTTGGTTAGGTTATTTAACGGCAAATTCATTTTTATGTAAATAATCAGTTCTATTTCAAATAATTCAGTTTAGCATGAGTACACAGTTTACTTATGAAAAACATTTCTATTTCAAGCTATTCAGTTTAGTCAAGCAGTTCTAATTCAGCTAATTCAATTTAGTATAAGAGTTCTATGATAAACAATCCAGTTTAGTGTAAATACAGTTTCAATGTCAAAAACAGTTCTATTTCAAATAATTCAGTTTAGCATAAGCACACAGTTTAAATGTAAGTACGGTTTCAGTTTAGCATAAGTATGCCGTTAGTTCTATTTAACCCATAGATAGGGCCCTATCAAGTGCTACCACGCCGGGCCAGAGTGGACCTGGGAGCAATGGCAATGAAGGGGTATTCCGTATTCCCCAAAGCCCCAGCATTACTGGAACCTCACCATCAGACTGTTTAGTGTCATATCCAGGACACTCATGGGGGGATCTTACCCCTCTGCAGAGCTGCAGTCAGTGTATTCTACAGCCCCAGTCGACTGGGCAACTGAGGTAAAGAGGAATATGAGTTTGATTCTTACCGAGGGTTTATCCTTTAGTAGAATCTCCGATGGTTTGCACTGTTCTTCAGTTTTAGAAATGACATCCCGAGCATGTTGTGATAAAAACACAATCAAAATTTAAAATAAGTTTGGGAGAAAATTTTGGTCCAAATCAACAATATTTTTGTAATTTAGTTTTAGAGTTTTAAGAAACAGGAAGTGCAAGTTCCACCATTGTGTAAAAAAAACCAAAAAACAAAAACGGAAGTACCAGTTCTACAATTGTTATTGGTCAATAAAAAGGTGGTAGGACTCTTTATTTCTCTCGTTTTATTTAATATTATAAAAATGGCAACGTTCTGTCACTACGAGGCGTTTTGGTTAGAAACAGATGTGATTTCCTTAAAAGAGTTTTCACTCGGCTTCTATGGTGCGCACACATTTTTGAGAATTCTGTACATTTTCTTACTGGTGGTGCTGAGTTAAATTGTATTTACTTTTTGTCTGAGTTTCGTGTGTGATATTCACGATGAAAAATTGTTCCACGTGGTCGAGATAAAAATAAATATTTCCTGTTTCACGGCAGTACTCGTCCAAACGTCCTAAAATTTCTATTTTTGAAAAAAATGTCCTTGTTGCCAAAAATATCACAATTTGCTTTGGAAGTTGACTTTAATAAATTCAACACAAGACTCCACCCAAATTGGTAGCTCTTGAGAGATTCCTTCTACCTTTTCATAGACCAATGACAATAGCAGTAATGCTACTTAGGTTTTTGTAACACAATGGCAGAACCAGTATTTCCAGTTTCGCAAAACTAAAGAATTAAATTAAAACAAATCTAATAATAATTTTCTGAAAGAATGGAAAACCTACGATATCACCTTTAAAAGATATTTGAAGTTAAAGAACAGTTATTCTGAATATTCACAATATTAATATTGGAATGTCAATATTTCTATGTTCATGTAGATTTTTGCTGATCTGAATGAGATATCGGAAGTAAGTAAAGTTGTCTCCCTTAGTCGAGGGCGACCTGAAGTCTCCCTTTTCAATTGCTACTAAACCGAGATGTAAGGGAAGGCGCTACTCCTTTCCCTGGATTACTCCACTTTACACTTGAACGTACCTTATATTGCTGAGTGTTAAGCAAGGAGGTATCAAGTACCATTTTTAAAGTCTTTGGTATGACGCGATCTGGAATTGAACCCAGGTCTCCCTGACCATTGGCGAACACTCTACCCACTTGGCCAATGAGCTGGTTTTTAGTTACAAAATTGCATTTTTGTATTATATTCCACTAACTTCATGTATACAAAAAAAAGTAAATGATGATTTTTATTTAGCAAAATTACTCGTGTAATAAACAACTTTTTCAGATCATTTTTTCATCTCAAAAACAAGTTGTTTATTAGCCAAAGAGATTTTTTTTTAAATGTCGAAGCTTTCCTCATTTCTAGGCTTAACCTTTTCTTAACTTCTATCCAAAGTAATCCCCGCATAGCCTAATACCTAAACAAAAGTTATTAGTTAAGATAATAAAGTTTTTCCATAACATTGTTTAAATACGTAATTATTCTAATATCAACGCTAGTGTGTATTAGTTCTGTTGTTTTTGTATGTTTGGAATAGTAAACACGGGAGGCTACATCAAGGTTTAGATTACATTGCTCATTTACAGTATTGATTTTTATTGTAGTATAGCAATTTTGAAACTATGAATTAGTGTTTGAATATTTTTTCTTTTTCATTGAATACCGAACAACAATTTTAGCGGGCTAGCATAGTCAAAAGTTAAGGGTTGTTTATTACATGCAATAAATGATAAAAACACAGTTTTGTGGCTAAAAATTAGCAGTCGTTCATTGTATGAGCATTTTGGGAAATTCTTATTCTTTGACCAACATCAAATCATTATGTTGACATTGACAAGTATTTTAAATTGTGTATATTCTGATATTACAGAAAAAATCTTATTCTGGGCTAAGTGAACAGAAATTGATGACTTATATACTGATTTGCTTATTGTTTTTTTTTTCCAGCAACAAAGACCCCATAAACAATACCATTTACAGAAACAGATGTAACGATTCTAATTCTGTAAGATCGATTTTTTCCATTCGGATATCTTAGGGGAGTCATGAGTAATGGATGTTTATTTGTTTCAAAGTGTGTTGTCAATATAATTTATTGTTACCGAAATTTCTTTTTGATTTCTTTTTAAACTTCATTTAGATTTCCCTTTGAACTTTTTTAGATATCTCTTTAAACTTTTTGATTTCTTTTAAACTTCTATTTAAACGTTTAGATTTTCTTTTAAAACTTCCATTAGATTTTTGTTATTAAAAATTGTCTGAATTCATTAAACTGTTTCTTATGTAATGAAAAAAATATTGTTTATCAAGTTTATATCTGAGATCGAACTTGAATCTAGGAACTTAAACTTTAAGAACGTTTCTGTAATTCATGTTTTTTTTAGTTTACAAAAAAGCTTTCACAAAATCAGCAAATACAAGTTGAACCGTTATTATTTACTAAGCTTTGCTTTGTCTGGCACATAATCCTTAAGCAGATTATACAACCTAATCTTCCTTAGGTGTCATCCATCTAAGTACCAAGCATACTCATTGATGCTTAACTTTGGTAATATCACAGGAACCAATGCATGTAATTTGCTTAATCTGGCACACAGACTGCAGATTATTTTTTAGTAATTTGCTGTTATGAAGCGGTCGTCAATTTAAGTACAATATAGTTTTTTTATGCTGTTTAACTACAATAGCCTACCAAGAACAAGTATATTAAGTAAAAGACTTGACTGTGAGTCTAAAGTTGAATTGCTAATTGTTAACCGCATCAACCTCCAACATATTTGTTTTTATTATGAACCGTGTGACTTTTTCTGTTCCTTTATCCATTACTTTTATTACGATCAGAGTATAAGTTAGCGACTGTAGTCGAGGGTGACCAGAAGGCTCCCTTTTCAATAGCTACTACACCGAGGTGTAGAGGACGGCGATACTCCTTTTCCTGGATAGCCCCACTTTACCCTTGATCCCTACCTTATATTGGTGCCCGTGGTGTAGTCATTATCGTCGTAGGAAATGAACACGGCGCCTCGAGTTCAAATCCTGGACGAGACTGATTGCATTTCACATAGCACTAATACCCTTGGGAAAGGTATGAATCCAAAATATTCTCCCTCCAGCTATGGGTAAATAGTAGGACAGACTAGGTTCTTCAGCCATGGTGAGGCAACTAGTCTAGGAGAAGGAAAACTCTGAATTCAAACCTGTTAAACTCCGCTTCAAAACTGACCTTGTGTCATATCCTGCCCGAGCGGAGGGGTTGGGTAAATAGTACCTTATATTGGTGAGTGATAAGCAAGGAGGTATCAAGTATCATTTTTAAAGTCTTTGGTATGACTCGATTTGGGATTGAACCCCGGTCTCCCAGACCATTGGCAAACACTCTACCCACTAGGCTAATCTGGCCTAAGATTGAAGAATCATATCAGAGTACTTTGGTTACAAATCAGAATAACTCGATCTGTTCCTGTGGAAATTTAATTATATTATAATAAAACATGGTGTAACGTGGTGTAATGGTTATCGTCGTAGGAAATGGACACAGCGACACGAGTTCAAATCCTGGACGGGACTGAGTGCATTTCACATAGCACTAATACCCTTGGGAAAGGTATGAATCCAATTATTCTCCTACCAGCTATGGGTAAATAGTAGGACAGACTGAGTTCTTCAGCCTTGGTGAGGCAATTAGTCTAGGAGATGGAATACTGTGAATTAAAACCTGTTAAACTCCGCTTAAAAATTGACCTCGTATCATATCCTGCCCGACCGGAGGGGTTGGTGAATATGATAAAATATTTTGATTTATATACTAGCTTGAGTTAAAAGTTTTTCTTATATTTTGATAATGTGGGGCACAATTCGGCTGTTCCAGATGCTTTTGTTGAACACACTAGACTCTGATATACCTAGTTCGCCAGATACTCTCTGAATGTTACTCACCATATTTTCCTCTATGGCTTGGAGCACAGCCTTGGAATCCACACTTTTAGGCCTGCCTGACCTTGCCTGATCATCTAGGTTCTTCAACCCGAGCAAAATTTCTTGAACCATCTAGTTACTGTGATTAACAGCAGTTTCACCTCCAACAAAACAAATATTTTGGGTTGCTTTCACGGTGTTATGATACAGCTTAAATACGTAAACTATAAGTTCCTGCTGTAGACTATGCTGCACATTCATCTGCGTGACTTTCAACTCACACATAGGATGAAACAATGCACAATGCGTCAGCACACTACCTACCGTGATACTACAACCACACCAGGCACCTATTACTACTTGAACTACTTCAGTCATGTGATATATGTTCTGCAAACAAGCATGTATCGAAATTTGGCAAAATTTTTAACTCCCCCTAATTTCCCTATATGTGGGAATTTAATTACAAAATAAATAAATCAATAAAAATATAATCGAAATATAAAAATCTATATATTTATACATTTATTTTATTTCATTTTATTTATTTTTGAGGAAAGACAAAATTTTGTACTTTTCAAAATTGTTTTCCTCTGCATATTTCATATTGTTTTTAAAATGAGCATGGGAATATTTATAGGTACAGATACTACGCTTTGATCCTAGGCACATATCATATTACATTTGAATCATAGGCAGAAGTACCAAACTATATGTATGTTACGCGTAATAACATCAACCGCCGAAAGTAAACGCGTTTTTTTAAATCACAAACTGCACTCAGAAAATGAAGATTAACGTCCAATGTAGTCTCTGCATTTAATTGATCTGGCGTATATATATATATATATATATATATATATATAATTCTCTTAATACCCTGTCCGGTGGCAAAAGCTGCTTGGTAGCACCAGGGGTGGCAGTACCGCCTTGAGCTACCGAAACTGTGTTATCACCCCTGGATGGCGGCTGATGAGGACATGGTATCGCACGTGCTTTCACACGTTGTATGATGAAAATGTAAATAATATATCAAATAAATGAAACAAAATATTTCTGTTAAACAGTTTGCAAAGTCGAGTGGGTTTTCTTGTTTATTGATTAAATATCTGTTATTTATAACTTCAAGAAGAATTATTTACTTTCTTCTTTTTTGATTATGTACATTTTAATGTGAACAAAACATTGTTGTGATATTTAATTTATATTAGACAGAAAATTATAGAAATTCTGTCCCATAATAGTTCTAACATTTGTATCCACAAGATCTTATTGTGAACTGAAACAGAACTAATGCCTATGAACTTGGCTATCGACAGGACAGTAAGACATCTGTCATCCAAAACCATATGGTGAATGGCATCAATTTGTTCATCAGTGGTTGCGGTTTTTGAATAACCTGACCGAGGGGTCATATATGATTTCCCTTCTCTACTTGAATTCCGCGGCCCACTTCATCAAAGTTGCAAAGGAAGGGGAGTCCTCAGCAAGTCTCTGTTCAATGTCTTCATGGATAGTCTTGGGCATCATATCTTTATTTTGCAGATACTTTGATTGCTCGGGCCTCTGTTTGTCCATTTTTAGATGTCGTACACCTCTTACCTTTATATGGGCAACACCTGTAGAGAAATTAAGACAGAAATCTGATTTAGTTTTTCTAGTTTTGCCACAACAAAAATGTTCAGCGATGCCTCGTTCTGGTTGAGACTTAGAACTTTTTGAACAACTCTTATATAGATTGCAGGGGCAAAATTAGGAATATTCTTGTATAATAAGGAACGATTCTTTTATAAAACAAGATTAATTTTGATTTGAAAAAATAAACCACAAAATAAGTAGATGGACACAAAACAGTAAATTTACTCAATATGGCCGTCATTTTTTTTTTTCAGTTATTGTATCAACACGCCTTCAAAACGATTTGCATGCCTTCAAAATAAATAAGTGCTTGAAGAATAGAACTAAACATGAAAATTTAAAACTATCATGTTTTTTTTTAAAAAACTGGACAAATCAGACAAAAAAAAACGTTTTGAAAATTATTTCATGTTTTGCTTCCACACTCTCTCTCTCTCTCTCTCTATATATATATATATAAAATAAACTAAATGTAACCACTGTTATAGGACAGAGTTAATATCATTTATAAAAGCTAAAAGTGATTCTGAGTAACATCCATGTCGGTTCATTCATATTTGATTAAAAAATTGATTAAGTTTAATACATAAAAGTTGTGATATTTTTTTCTATTAAAGCTGATTGTAAAGAACTGGATGACAGTTGGGGTGTACACACATTTTCAGCGTGCAAACTATTTTAAAAATG
Source organism: Sepioteuthis lessoniana (assembly GCA_963585895.1). NCBI lineage: Eukaryota > Metazoa > Mollusca > Cephalopoda > Myopsida > Loliginidae > Sepioteuthis > Sepioteuthis lessoniana. The sequence goes on from OY757910.1 coordinate 119,550,070, forward strand.
ACCAGATCCAAATGATCTACATGTATTAGAAAATACTAATTATATTTATTAATATATATGACTAGGCTGAAAAATTCATAGGACAGCAGCATATCTGTTCTTGATGGCTTTTTTTGACCAATGACACCCAAAAGTGGCCTTTAAGTTCGTAATGGTAATGTTAAAATCTACAATCAATTATGACGTTTTGAGTTTGTTGGTATTCTGGTTAGCGTTTTACAGCATATCAACCCTTGTGAGTTATTTAATGCCAGATTCTGTTACACACACACATATATATATATATATATATATAGGCAAATAATTTGTTGGTAATTTTATTTACGAGTAAGAGCTCATTTATTTGCACACAGTTAAATGGTTTCAAGTATTGCTATTCAACATTAATAATTCTATTTATTAAATATTCTTATGTAATATAAAGAATTCGCATATAGCTGTATGGTTTCAAATAACTATTAATTATAATCCTTTGTAAATGTTTGAACAGTTCTTTTTGACCCTTAGATGGGATCCTAAGTGATACTATCACTCTGAGTCAGAGTGGAACTGAGAGTAATGGTAATAACGGGCTACTTCAAACTTTCTTCATCTTACAAATAAAATTCAGAACTTAATATATAAAATGGACTGAGATGGAGAAAGATATAAAGAAAAGGAAGAAAAAAAATGGAAGGAAAATAAAATGAAGGAGAACAAGGTTATTTATTTTGTTAGCTCTTACTATCTTCACATACATGATTTCTTTTTTTTTTATCCTCCTTCATTTTATTTTCTTCTCATTTGTTCTTTTCTTTTCAATCTTTCTTCATTTCTGTCCATTTTATATCTCACATTTTAAATCTTATTCATTAGTCCAGTCAAGTCAATAGGCTCATCAGGTTATTTATTTTGCTAGTACTTTTTAAAGTACAAAAAAAAAAAAAAATTAATTCCTTGAAAATTCAAATTGTTTTCTTTTCTTGAAGGGAACCTACAATATTGAATTATTGAAGTGTATATCACCTGGATTTTTTTGCGTATTAAGTTAGTTATGTTTAGGGATACTTTTATTCACCACACACACACACACACACACACACACACACACACACACACACACACACACACACACATATATATATATATATATATATATATATATATACCTAGAGTCAGAAAAAGTCTACCTCCGTTTCACCTAACCAGCTCATCAGGATAATTCAAACTAAAGAAGGGTTGAACCAAAACATTTTATCATTTAAAAGACTGCAAGAAAGAATAAAATTAACATTAAAAAATACGATAAAATTAGATTGTAACTTATTAATTAAGTAATTCATTGAGATTATAGTCGGAAGCTATGACCAGTTTTTCCTCCATCCATAAATAACAATATTTATCTTATTCATTTGTCCAGTCAAGTCAATAGGCTCATCAGGTTATTTATTTTGCTAGTACTTTTAAAAGTACAAATAAACAACTCATTCTTAGAAAACGCTAATAGTTTTCTTTTCTTGCTGGGACCCTACAATATTATCATTGAATTGTATATCACCTGGATTCATTGCATATTAAGTTAGTAATGTTTAAGGATACTTCATTTTGGCTAATTTGAAGAAAAAATAAATAAACACTGTGAATTTTAGTTTTATATAATCAACAGAATTATTTTCTGGTTGATAAAGGTTGTTGATTTTTATCTGGATCTACTTTATATGATATTTATTCTCTTATTTTAAATGTGTGTGTGTGTGTATGTGTGTGTGATGTAGATTTTTAAATAAGAATTTACACCTAAACATTTTGGCTGTTTGTATAACTGTATCTAAGATATATAAACTTGTAATAAGATACTACCTCTACTCAACAATTTTCATTGTATTTGCATGTATAAGTTTCATTCACCAAATGTATTATGAAATAGTGGTTATAATTTCTGTCCCATAATAAATGTTACATTTGCATATAAATATCATACACTAAATGTATCAGTTGTCATGGGATAGAGGCAATCATCATCATCATCATCATCATCTTGTCGTGCCATCTGCACAGATATCCCTGACTCTCTCTCTCGACACACCTCTTTATCGTTCATCGCTTTCGGCAGGTCTTCAGGGCTACACCCTGTCGAGCTGGTCGCCCTGCCTTTTCTCGGCCATGTGAAGGGGGCCACTGGAGTACGTCACTTATAAGCTCGTCCCTACTTCTCCAACAGTGTCCTGCATGTCTGGTTCGTCTGATTTGATAGTTTTCGTGATGGATGGCCGTATAGCTGCTGCTTTGTGGGGTGTTGCCTCCAGGACTTGTTCAATATTGCTCGCAGCATTCTGCATTTTTGTGTAGTCACCGTCAAGCTTTTTCTACGTCCGTTTAGGTAGCGCCCATGTAGTGCATCCATATAGCAGTATCTATACGACCGCTGCTTGGAAGAAACTGCGTTTCATTTTATCGGTCAGGTCTGACTTCCATATGACTGATAGTCTATTAATTGCTGTCCATGCCTTTGCTAGTCGCGTGTCGATGTTTGTTTCGGTAGATGAGATACTGCTTCCTAGGTAGGTGAACTTGTTTCGACAGAGGCAATAGTTCATGTCTGTTCTTGTCCCATAATTGTTGCATTTCTATCTAGCTTTCATCCATTGAATATAACAATTATTCTGGGACAGGAGTTGCAAAAGTTGGAAAAATAAAGTTTTGTTTTGGGAAGATGTTTTTATATACAATAATTTTTAAAAATACAAGAGATATCTTCCTTTTTTGCTGTTCATCTTATATATCAAATCTTATAATTGAATATACTTATTTATTGGTTAAAATAGTGCGTAGTCAATTCAATAGGCTCATCAGGTTATTTGCGTTTTAAAGTTACGTTTTAAATTTATGATAAAGGTGTTTTGAAATAATAATATTCTTTGATATTTATAGAATATTAAAAATATAAGATTCAAATATAAATTTAAAAAGTGATAACAATTTTAATAGTTTTATAAATTGAATGAAAAAGGAATGATAATACTCCAAATATAAATATAATAGATTAATTTTAATGGCATATCAACACCTCTAGGGTTATTGCATGCCAAGAGGTTAGATAATTGCATTCATTGTACATTTATGTTTACAGTTTTTGTCTAGTTGTTTCTTAAGATTAATTGATTGATTTTAATGACATGACAATTGGTCTAGGGTTATTGTATGTATTGAGGTTAGGGAATTGCGTTCATTGTAAATTCATATTTGTATTTTTGTGTAGTTGTTTAAGAGTTTTTGCATGCAGTTATATGATATGAAATATTCCTATCTAATACAAACACAATTACATATAGTTGTATGGTTTCAAGTATTCCTATCTAATACAAATAATTATATGATTTCAAGTAATTATTTCTGCTTAGTTAACAATAATCACTTGTTTGCACACAGTTACATGTTTTCAGGTAACTAATAACAATGATATTTAAGAAATAATTATAGCTTCAAGTAATTATTTCTTGATATAAATAATTTACAGTTAACTGGTAGCAAGTATTCTTATCTCATACGAATAATTTTTAAACCGATCTTTGATGTACTAACAGGTACTGTTAATTAAGGTCAAAGTGGAAATGGGAGTAATGATAAATGAAGAAGTACTCCACACTCTAACTCTCTTGAACTGGGGCTTCAACATCAGAAGCAGTTTAGTTTCCTACCTGGACACCTTGTTTTGGCGGCGAGTGGGGGGGTTGTCTAACCACTTTTGCAGAGGATACAGTCAGCATATTTTAAGCTACCCTGACAGTGTGGCAGTTTCTTTTTAGAAGAGTTCGAAAGCAGTCTCATTACACCTTGTAAAATGTCTGTTGCAGGTTCTGGTCCTTATCTGAGTGAGAACCAATTTCATTATGCACAATACAGTTTCATGACATCTTTTTCTTTTTTTTCTTTCAGACATGAAAAGAACGGTATATGCAAAAGGAAGTGATTCCTCTGAACAGGCTGAAACTGCATCACGTGATAATTCCAAATTAGAGTCCTCTCCTTCCTGAAGTTCATCATAATGGATAAATTCAGTATCTGTAGAAAAACTGAGTCACCCTTTCATTATTTACTTAATTGATTACCTCTTACCCAACCAAACTGGATTCCCAAATGAAGAATTTGAAAGAAAAAATGATTTCTAATGAATAATCATTCAAATCAAGAAAAAAAAACTGTACAGTTTTTGCCAGCGTTTAAACATTTTTTTTTAATTAAAGATGAAAGATTTTGTAAACATCATTGCTTACCATTAATAATCACAGTCTAATGTAAAGATACAACCAACTTTCTGTGACCAGCCTTTTATTGGTAATAAACGGATCCACTAAAAAAAAAAAAAGTTTGGCAATCAAATATTTTTGTATTTTATAATAAAAACATTTATATCAAATTTGGTTTGATTTTAATTTCTTCATTAAAGCAAAACTGTTTCCTAATTCACTCGATTAAATATTTTGAACAAATTGTTATTTTTTTCAATTTGTATCAGGAATAGTGGAAGACTGTATAGCGCCAACAAAGTTGTTTTGTTTTGGCAATGAAAAATCAAGCAAGAATGAATGAATGAAAAAATTACGTCAAGTATCAAACTTTATTAAAGCAAAACCTTTGTGAATAACATTATATTAAAAGTGATCTTTTTAATATTCTTGTTCTCTTCACACTTTGTCAGTGGGGGCATAGACTATGTTGGAGGCTTCGATAAAGTCAGATACACTTTTTGGATGAGCTCATAGCAGAACAATGATGTCCCAATATGCCAGAGATCCATTATTCTTCAGGTTTTGAATTCAGAAATTTTCCTTCATAGAACAATTGCTCTACTAAGCCTCATATTAGATGCTAATACTAAGTCCATAGAACTGTGCTTATTACTTCTATTAGATAAGAATACCAAATCTATACAACTGTGTGCTTATTACTTGTATTAGAGAAGAATGCTTGATATATAACTGTGTACATAATCTCATAAAAAACAACAATATAAATGTCCAAAGAACTTGATTCCCTAACCTCTTGACCTAAAATAACCCGATAATATGCCGTTCAAATTCATCAATCAAAATGCCAAAATAACTTCTTTTTCATTTTAGTTTCGAGAACAGCCTCAGATTTATGGTCTTTTCATTTGTTAAAACAGTCAAGCCTAAGGTATTTCCATAATTTCCGTTGTTCCTTCTTAGCCATATATTTTTTTAAAAATTTCTTTTTGCTGGATTTAATTATGTTGCTTACAGTATCAAATTTTTCTTCATAGATTTAATTGTTATTGTTTTCTGAGTTTTGTCTATTTTAACACACACACACACACACACTATATATATATATATATATATATATATATATATATATATATAAGCATGTTTCATTAAATAATAAAGACAAATTTTGTCTGTATAATTTATTTAAGATCCTTTCAAGTTTTCTGATAAGTGTCTAAGTTTCAGGTTGGAATTGGTAGATGAATTTCCCAAAATTGTCCCAAGCGCTTTCGGACACTTCATAGGCCATCATCAGGGGTTGCTTGCTTGTGTAATGTGTGTTTGTTTTTTTAAAAAAAATTTTGAATCTTTTTGAAAGTACTCGGGACAATTTTGGGAAATTTGTGTACTAATTCCAATCTGAAACTAAGACATTTGTCAGAAAATTTGAAAGGATCTTAAATTATACAGACAAAATTTGTCTTTATAATTTAATGAAACATGCTTAAATGAACGATTGCTGCCTAACTACACACACACACACACACACACGCATATATATAATCTGATTTAGTTATTCTGGGTTGTTACTATTGGAGATACCATTTTTATTATTCAAATATCATCTGTGTAACCTGTCTACCATTTATATAGCTTTATTACTATCATCGTATATATAGGGTAGTGTTACATCTGCGGGTGTCGAAACACCATAACTAATAATGTATCTTACAGAAGATCTTTCCCTTAGACTAATATGGTGTGTGTGTGTGTGTGTGTGTGTGTGTGTGTGTAACACATCGATGGCAGACATAGTAGTAGAAAATGAATAGAGTACTCACAGTTGACTTGACTAGAACATTTATTTACAAGGACAAACACATTTTGATGGTACGCAATACATTTATCAATATGGGTTGAGCTGTGTGTCACAGCCCCCTCGGGAAAAGGTAAATTAATTCCACATTTGTTTCCCGGATTTTAAAGTCATCCTGCGTTCACGCTGCTACACATAATCTCGTCCCGTTCTCGTATATCTACACGAGAACTCAAAACTGTAGGGGTTAAAAGGGAGGAGGTTACTCCGCCTGAAACAGAAAAGGGTTTAGCTCCCTTTGACCGTTAGATCGTCCTAACAGGTAACTTGGTTGGGCAATTTGCCTAATAGAAGGAAAAACTGTATTTTTCCATTAGAAAAATTGCAAGCGTTCGGCATATTTTTTTTATTTTGAACGTCTATAGAAAAAAACAAAGATAATTGTATGAAGGTTTAAATAATATTATCTACCGAAGATACTGGCTAGATTAGTGACCCATCTTTTTCTTAAACGACATTTCGTTTTGTTTTCCGACCATCGTGTCCAACTCCGAAGAACGACCGTTAAGAGATCTACATTCATAGGAGCCGCATTCATATTTGAGGTAAAGTTTTACCAAAAGAAAATTACAATAAGTGAAATTTTTTTTTACCATTTCTTCTTGTCCTTGGCCGCAGACACGCCACGAAGTTGTCTATTACTTTATTGTCTAAAAAAAAAAGAATTAAATTATGCAACGGTATTGATCCACGAAAAGACAGAACTAGAGCTTTTTGCACGACTTATAAACCAGACAAAGATGACCAGCAGACCTTGATTTTACTTACTAGGGTTAATGTCAATAGTTTAAGAGATCTGCGTGTGTAACGTCTTTGAGAGATACAAATTCCTTCAAGCCCTATGTTGTAACCTAGCAAAAGGTTATTGAATGAGAAATAACCAAAACGGAGGTTGTAAATGAAATGAAAACCTTTATAATGTTAACAAAATACAATACTCGTCAGCGGCGTGAAGAAGGTAACCCATTGCTAGTGGTAAAGTACTTAGTATATTACCCCTTTATAATAGTGTCCAACTTATTTATGGGGATTAGAATATAATGTTCATGGGTACGTTATATATAACACTACCAGCCTCAGTTTTCCCTGTTGAAGATGCTCAAGAAGATCTGTCATTACAATTTGGATAATGACGAATGAATACCTTTTATCTTATAAGAATCTTTCCATGTATTTTCCAATCACATTAATCCTCGACGTCATTCCTCGACGTCATTCCTCCTGTTCATTCCTCCAGTATCATCACATAACGTACCTAATTGTGTACGCCGGTAAAATAATTAGGGACTCTAGTTGATGGTTTTAATAGTCGACCACTGGACGGTCGAAAAGAAAGGAACATATATATATATATATTCACATAACATTATACCCTTGAATCAAATTATTCTCCCTCCAGCTATGGGTAAATAGTAGAGCAGACTGGCTTCTTCAGCCTTGGTGAGGCAACTAGTCTAGGAGAAGGAAAACTCTGAATTCAAACCTGTTAAACTCTGCTCAAAAATTGACCTTGTGTCGTATCCTGCCCGAGTGGAGGGATTGGTATATATATATATAAAAGAGAATCGAGTCAAGCAGAGAGAGAGAGAGAGAGAGAGAGAGAGAGAGAGAGAGAGGCTAAAAGAGAGAAACGAATGGGAAAGTGTTGGCGCTGGATAATAGCGGACGCCCGGGTTAAAAATTGAAAGATTCGGCAGATAAAAATTGAAAGATATCAGCAGTAAATCGGCGATGGGTTCTGATTGGCTGGGAGAAACTCAAACGGAAAAGCCGTTAAGAGATAGGGTATGAGATAGACACCAGATACGACGATGTAAAGACGACAGTTGAACACTATCCACGACGATATGTAGATGACCGAAAACTACGGCGCCCATTGTCGGTAGGTTCCACGAAGGGGTCTCACACCCACTGTGAAGTTGAGAAGATGGAACCAACGAGCAAGCACGTGTAAGAACTCTAACAGAAAACGAGAAAAATAATTCAAGGATTGTGTCTTCTCTCTCTCTCTTCTCACGATATTTTATTTCTCTTTGTCTAGCTAAAGCGATCGACTCATTTTTCATACGCTGTTTCTCTCTTCTCAACGACTACTAAGAGGTGTAGTAGTGAATAAACTTTTGTATTAGCGAACCAAGACGGTGTTTTGGTGTGTTTGTCACTTTTTTCATCACAGTGGAGGTTACAACAGGTGTTCGACGGACACTTAAGGCGTACTCCTACACTCATAGACCAACGAGACACGTTGTGGAGTAAGCGAATAAGTGGTGTAATTGTAGTACAAACGTCCATTTGGGAACTGTAGCATTACACCCTTTTATTTGTGCCGTGGTAGCGTTACACGAAGTCCCATACTTGTGAGCCATGATGCAGATGGAGGTGCCCGTGGTGTAATGGTTATCGTCGTAGGAAATGGACACGGCGACACGAGTTCAAATCCTGAACAAGACTGATTGCATTTCACATTGCACTAATACCCTTGGGAAAGGTATGAATCCAATTATTCTCCCTCCAGCTATGGGTAAATAGTAGGACAGACTAGGTCCTTCAGCCTTGGTGAGGCAACGAGTCTAGGAGAAGGAAAACTCTTAATTCAAACCTGTTAGACTCCGCTTAAAAAATTGACCTTGTGTCATATCCTGCCCGAGCGGAGGGGTTGGGTAAATATGATAAGAATGGGATCAAAGAACATGATGCAGATGGCCCCACAAAAGGATCTGCACTTTCCAACCTAGTTCAAATCCATCCTCACCTGCACATCTAGATCTTTAAATCTAAACAAAAAAGAAATGATGACTGAATCAATTACAAATCAAACCATTAAAACAGATATAATGAATTTCACCGTGCAACAAATTTGAATTAATGATATTCATCAATTCTACGATCCTGTCAAAATCATCATCACCATCATTCTCAAGTTGAGCTCATAGCACGGTGTTCTTTAACTCTCTATCCCTCTCTCACTATCCGTCCCTATCTTCTATCGCTCCAAGTAGATCCTCCAGCATGCATTCAGCACCAACATTGCAAGTCGACCAACATTTGTGCATCCAGGTGTCTTCTGGAAAACATTGCTTATGGATTCGTTCTTACTCTTCCCACTGTTTCTAGCATGTCTTGTTCTTCTTGGTTGGAAGATTTGTGAAATGGGAAGTAAATGGCTATTTTTTTTCTTTTCTTTTTATTAATAATAGTAAAGTGAAAGAGACAGTCGCGGAGCGGCGAAGATATATACATAAAGGGAGATAGGAAATCTTCAGTGAACCGCTTCTTCGTTCTTCTTTCACGAGACTAGTACAGGGCCAAATCAAAACATCTATTCATCTCCGCTTTTATATGTTCTTCAACTTCAGGGCTTTCGCCAGGCATCCCTGCTTCTTTCTTCTGGGATCATACCTGCTTTCGACTTTAGCAAGTCTGTTTCTTCACTTTTTATCACTCTTACAAGTCTGTCTCTTCACACTTCTCTGCTTCGTGCGTCTAGCATTATCTCAAGGCATTTAATCATCTTAGATTCTCCACGCTTTCACTAGACTCATACAGCTCAGGCCTTTCTCAACTTCTTTACCCGAGGCTGTCTGGCACAAAGTCAGTGCCTAGAGCGGTGTGACATCGAGTGACTCTTCTGTCAGCTCCTTTGTTCGAAAATTTGCGTTGTATAATTTTCCGGACGCCCACACTAGTCTCGTAGTGTTATATTTTGACCCTCGCCCCGGCCCAAAAATGCTATACCAAGGTGATATAATTGTAAAGAAGTCTTCCTGCTTCCTTTCTTCATGCGTCTTTCTGTGTGCGTCTGTCTTTACTATTATTGAGTCGTTATGATACGGCAAATGAGTATATAACAGTAGTCTCACTTCCGGCATGCCACCCGTGCAATTCACGTGGAATTTCCGCCTCTATCGTCCTTCACATTCGGCACATCCTCTAGACTACATCCTGTGTCTATACAGAGCTGTTGTAGATAACTTGTAGCCGGACGTCCAACATCTGCTCGCCCATTTGAAGGAGTCCATAGGAGAAGGTCGTTAATGAACTCGCCCTTTCTTCTCTCCAGCAGTGTCCTGCATGTCTTGTTCGTCTGATTAGAATGGTTTTAGAGATGGGAGGTTGGTGACCGTATAGCTGCTGTTTTGTGGGATCTTGCTTGCAGGATTTGTTCAGTGTGGCTCTTAGCATTCTTGTGCAATTAGCGCTTAGTCAGACCCCACCCCTACTCGACAGTGCTGTACCTTCTTGCATTAATTCATAACTGACGATCTCGAAAGAGTAACTGAACTTTTGATCAAAATTTTGACATTAACAAGCATGTTCTTCTGTCGTTGTTGTTGTTATAATTGTTATTATAATCATTTGTCGGACTAAGTTTGGTTTGGTTTAGTTTCTTTGTTTAATGGCATATCAACTCTTTTTAGGTTATTTAATGCCAAAGCCAATCTCCCAGAAGAACAGTAGTGGTACTATTTAACCCATAGCTGGGAGGATAAGGAGATTCATACCTTTCCGAAGGGTATTTGCCCGAAAGTGAACGTAATAGCACGACTGGAGTACGAACTCGCGTACAACGATTCCGCAATCCATCGCTTTAACCATTACACCACGAGGACACCCCCGTTGTCGGACTAAGTATCTGTTCAATTGGAATCTTCATTGTCAGCAAAAGTAATTAAAAAAATGGCGTGAGTAGAACGACGTCGAGCGGGAGATTGCACAACCATTTCTTACATTCCCTAAATCATATCGATATTAATAATTCTTTTTTTTATCTTTTCAAACTGTAGTTGCACCATTACTACAATATGGATGCATCAGATGGGTCCTAACAAAAACTTATGGGGAAAAAGGTAGATCAGGACAACACAAGAACGCTACACCACACAAAACAGCCGTTGTATGGCTACTTACCTCCTATCTTACAAACCATCCAATTAAGACGAACAAGACATGCTGAGAAACAGGGACAAACTCATAAGCGTCGTTCTGACATGGACGCGCCAGTTTTCGCTGACTACCAAAGACTTGCATACAGCAGCTATGTGTGGACACTGTATACAGCCTAAAGGATCTGCCGAGATCTATGGATCATGGGAAGGAACGGCAAGAAGTAGACAGGGAACTCCGTGCTGTCAGAGCGGCTTGATGATTATCCATATTACATAAATGCTAAATGCCCAGTAATTATCGTTTATTCATCTGTCTTTCTCTCTGAAGGAAATTTTGACAGAACGTTTGCTGTTAGGAAAATTATTAGCGTTCGGTATAAGTTATATTTTGAACGTGGATAGTAAGAAAAATCAAAGGTGATCGTTTAAAGTTTTAAATAATAATAATAATATCCACGAATGACAAAAGATACCCACTACAGTTTATAGTAACTATTTCTACTTTTTAATAATTATTTGTTTGCACAGACTTCAACGATTCCTATCAAATACTAATGTTTTTAAACAGATTTAGGTCATAGATGGGACTCCGTGTCAGAGTGGACCTGGGAGTAATAGCAAATAAGTGTAACTCCACACTTCCCTGTTCTCCTGAAATCATGTCACATTATCAGAGACAGTTTAGTGTCATTTTGAGATCCCTACAAACGACCCTATAAATAAAGAAAGAACTGCTATATCTTTGATGTGGCTGTATCTACCGACTTTATGTTAAAAGAAATGATAAAATATTGTATACTGTGACGATTATCTGTTCAGAAAATGAAATCAGCGGGCCGAGTTCAAATTCTAATATTGTTTGCAGAATCCAATTTATTTTTTTTGTCCTGACGACTAAGCCCCACTTCCTTGTAGAGGTTGTCTGGCTTTTTTCTGACCCTGAAAAACCAGAAAATAGTCAGCCTTCCAATCTTAGTATAGAGGAATGGGTGGCCAACTTTACGGGAATTTTTTTTCTTGTTTTATTTCAATTTCGCCATTCCCCTTATTCGTCAAAAAGTATTTGATAATAACAAAAATTAAAAAATTGTACATAAATTATAGTAATGTGGCATTTTAGTGATTACGGTGTGTCTGTTGAGAATAAATGAGCTTATTCTATTAATGGGTCACGACTGTGGCTTGCTAGGACTCCTTAGGACAGCAAATACAAAGATGACCGTTCCGTTGTCCGTCCCTATAATGAAGCCTTGTACTCCAAAACATTGTATCATTCTGTTTTATATGTTTTAAATATAATCAGATTTTTTTTGTTTTTGAAACATTCTTAAATAACTTGAAGTGACGTCAACGTTTACGTCATAATCATTTCAAAGTCAACGTAAATCTTTAAAATTAAAGCAAAAAAGTATTAGAAAAATATTTGCTTATTTTTTTCCTTTTAGAATTAAAAATAAAGATTCGGTAAACCTGTCATTTAGAGGAAGAGTAAAAATTGCTTTTTTCTTATTTGTAATTTTGTTATATCCTCATTTAGCAAGCTTCTTTCAGAGTGGGTTTCACGGGAAATTGAATGGAAGTGAGAGTAGTTTGAAAAGATGAGGAAACAGTCGATAAAAAAGAGCGGCTTTGAAGTTATGAAACAAACATTATAAAACGAAGAAGTAGAATAAAGTTTTGCTTGAGATTGAATTTGACAGCACGAAAAATAATGAACGGAAGAGATGGGTGCAAAGAGCATGAAATAGGGAAGTAGAGGGAAAAACGAGGCACAGGAAACGATATTGAAATCTCGAGGCGTTTGACGGTACTAGTGCAGCGGAAATGCTGCATAATCAGGCGATTTTCAAACACCCGAAAACGAAGCTAATATCTGTCAATATATTCGGCTCTATCAAAAGTATTTCTATTTTCAATCTAAAGATAATTAATGAGCAACCAATCTAGTGTTCCTGTTTTTTGAATATCATACATACTCTACATACAGTGTCTTTGATATAAGATATAATGATATCATCGATCGTGTTTAGATGGGTACGCGAAATGAGCTTTTGATAAGTACCAGGAAATTCCATCTGATATAATCTTTAGAGAAAAGTACCAGGAAATTCCATCTGATATAAGCTTTAGAGAAAAGTACCAGGAAATTCCATCTGAAATAAGCTTTAGATAAAAGTACCAGGAAATTCCATCTGAAATAAGCTTTAGAGAAAAGTACCAGGAAATTCCATCTGATATAAGCTTTAGTGAAAAGTACAAGGAAATTCCGTCTGAAATAAGCTTTAGATAAAAGTACCAGGAAATTCCATCTGAAATAAGCTTTAGATAAAAGTACCAGGAAATTCCATCTGAAATAAGCTTTAGAGAAAAGTACCAGGAAATTCCATCTGAAATAAGCTTCAGAGAAAAGTACCAGGAAATTCCATCTGAAATAAGCTTTAGATAAAAGTACCAGGAAATTCCATCTGAAATAAGCTTTAGAGAAAAGTACCAGGAAATTCCATCTGATATAAGCTTTAGTGAAAAGTACAAGGAAATTCCGTCTACGATAAGCTTTAGAGAAAAGTACCATGAAATTCCATTTGAAATAAGCTTTAGATAAAAGTACCAGGAAATTCCATCTGAAATAAGCTTTAGAGAAAAGTACCATGAAATTCCATCTGAAATAAGCTTTAGATAAAAGTACCAGAAAATTCCATCTGAAATAAGCTTTAGAGAAAAGTACCAGGAAATTCCATCTGAAATAAGCTTTAGAGAAAAGTACCAGGAAATTCCGTCTGAAATAAGCTTTAGAGAAAAGTACCAGGAAATTCCATCTGAAATGAGCTTTGAGAAAAGTACCAGGAAATTCCATCTAAAATAAGCTTCAGAGAAAAGTACCAGGAAATTCCATCTGAAATAAGCTTTAGATAAAAGTACCAGGAAATTCCATCTGAAATAAGCTTTAGAGAAAAGTACCAGGAAATTCCATCTGATATAACCTTTAGAGAAAGGTACAAGGAAATTCCGTCTGAAATAAGCTTTAGAGAAAAGTACCAGGAAATTCCATCTGAAATAAGCTTTAGAGAAAAGTACCATGAAATTCCGTCTGAAATAAGCTTTAGAGAAAAGTACAAGGAAATTTTATCTGAAATAAGCTTTAGAGAAAAGTACCAGGAAATTACATCTGATACACCTATGACATAATAAGCTCTTTTTTCTCTGAGTGCGCAATTTAGATGTAATAATACATATACGCGTCGGTCACTTTTTCCCCTGAGTATTTTTTATAGACTATCAATATCAACGTGTGACATGATATTGGCGGAACTATTTGTCAGCTGTTCTTGGAGAATCGTTGCTTTCATTGTTTTTAACACTATCTATAAATTTTCTTGAATGACTATGGAATTCATTGGAAGAACAAGATTACTTTGAAAAAAAGAAAATCCTCGCGATATATCTCGTCAGTCGTTTACTCTGCATTCATCACCATTCATGAAATATCTCGAATTACTAATTCATTAGCAGAGTAAGAAATATTGCGAAGTTATTTATCAGTGCCGCCATTTTTAAATCCCAGTGTGCTGTTTACAATCCAAAACGAGGCTAATATATGCCCATATATTTGAGTCAATCAAAAGTATTTTCGCTTTTAATCTAAAGAGTATGAATTGACAACCAATTGATAACTTCTGTTTTTTAAGTTGATGCTATGGTCTTCTCTTTTGAAATGTCTTTTTTTTTTTATTAAGCCTATCAATTATAAATATAAAAGTTAGAGAAAATAGACAGTTCATTTTGGGATTCTGTAAAACGCATGTATTACCCAGTGGGTGTCAAGGTTCTGAACTTTCGACGGAAGAGGAATCGTGGGATGTTTTATTTAATTTTTGTATTTTATTATTTGTTTTATTTTCGATATTCCTTCATTTATTAATCGCCACAATGTACTACTCGATATAGAATGTCTTTCGATAATCCTTGGTCTTTTAAAAGTTTTCTTGCAATCGTTAATAGGATTCTTTGGATTGTGTTTCAAAAGCCTCATTCAATTCTGGGATTTATTTCAAGGGTCAAGTCAACACCCTTAAAACACTTCATCTAGTTTGGGGTAGTTTTAAGTATTATTTCATTTCCTTCCACAATCCGTATTGTGTGAGCACCTTTAAGGGCTAATCGAAAATAAAGCCTCAAAATAGCCGCAAAGTCAATAAATGTATATGCCATTATAAATTTAAAAAAGATAATACTGGATAGTATTAATAATGTTGTGGTAAATAATAATAATAATAATAGGAAGAAGATTGGGAAGTGCCCGTGGTCGAATGGTTATCGTCGTAGGAAATGGACACGGCGGCATAAGTTCAAATCCTGGACGAGACTGATTGCATTTCACATAGCACTAATACTCTTGGGAAAGGTGTGAATCCAGTTATTCTCCCTCCAGCTATGGGTAAATAGTAGGGCAGACTAGGTTCTTCAGCCTTGGTGAGGCAACTAGTCTAAGAGAAGGAAAAACTCTGAATTGAAACCTGTTAAACTCCGCTTAAAAATTGACCTTGTGTCATATCCTGCCCGAGCGGAGGGGTTGGATAAATATGAAATTATGATAATAATAATAAGACTGAAAGAAAATGAAAAGGCGGATAAGTACCTCGACCTTGCTAGGGAACTGAAAAAAAAATGGAGTATGAAGGTGACAATTATACCAATCGTGATTGGTGCTTTTGGTACCGTCAGCAAAGGATTATTTAAGGGAGTAGAGGATTTGGAGTTTGGAGGACCAGTGGAGGCCATGTAAACTAAAGCAGTATTGAGAACGGCCAGAATACTGAGAAGAGTCCTGGAGACTTGAGGAGACTTGCTGTCACTCAAACTCCAGTTAAAAACCATCAGCTAAAACTGATGTGAAAAACTCTCCAGGAGAATAATAATACAAACTATTGATTTTGCACAGGAGAAGAAAGGCAAAGAAAAGGAAATGTTAAGAGAGAAAGTGAATCTCTTTTAATCTCAGCATAAAAAACAATGCCATAATGACCAATTACGTTAAAGCGAAAATTGATAATATGCAACAGAAAAGCAAGTGGATGTTATGTAGAGAAAGAGTCAAATAGTGAATCACATATTTAGCGAATGCAGCAAACTGGCACAAAAAGAGTACAAGACTAGGTACGACTGGGTGGAGATCCACTGGGAATTGTGCAAGAAACCAGAATCCGTTCAAGAGAATGAGACGCTTAAAATCTACTGGGATTTTGAGATACAAACGGGGCACCTAATAGCGACCAGACGACCAGACCGAATGATAATTAACAACAAAAAAGGGGTGTCCTCGTGGTGCAATGGTTAAAGTGATCGACAGCGGAATCGTAGTAAGCGACTTCGTATTCCAGTCGCGCTATTACGTTCACTTTCGGGCAAATACCCTTGGGAAAGGTATGAACCCCCTTATCCTCCCAGCTATGGGTTAAATAGTACCACTACTATTCTTTGGCATTAAATAACATACAAAGGTTGATATGCTATTAAACAAAGAAACCAAACCAAACAACAACAAAAAAAAGCAAAAAAAATATAAAACAAAAACAAAAAAAAAAAAAAACAAGAAAAATGAACAAACGAACGAAAGAACCAAGTAAGTAAACAAGCAGACAAACATAAAAAAAAAGAAATTACTCTCCCTCTCTCTCTCTCTCTCTCTCTCTCTCTCTCTCTCTCTCACACACACACATAAAAAGAGAACTTGCCGTTTAGTGGATTTTGTCGTTCCAGCGGACTAGAGAATGAAAATAAAAGAAATCGATAAACTGAACTTTACTAGGGAATGAAAAAACTATGGGACATGAAGGTGGCGGTGATACCAATTGTGATTGGTGAGCTTGGAACGGTCCCCAAAGGCTTGGAAAAAGCCTGGAAAAACTGGAAATCAAACGAAGAAATGAAACCATCCAGACCACAGCATTGTTGAAATTAGTAAGATTACTGAGAAGAGTTCTGGAAACCAGCTATCAGATTCCAGTGAAAGAACACCAATTCATGTAGATATGAAAAACACATTAAGAAGCTAAATCACAAGGACTAAATCAATTAAAAACGCCTGTAACAAAAACTCTCCATGGAGGATAAGCATAAAGAATTAGTGTTGTGGGAGCCTTACCCATCTCACCATAATGGACTCTTCTCACCTTTATTAGTACTGAGAGATTTCGCTGCCAGCCGAACAATACCGGAGTTATCCGAAACTGTACGAGACTTATTACCTTTTCTATGTAACTCTTTCTTGTGCAGTATAATCTGTTTACCTAATATCCGTATCTGCGTTTTCTTTAGTAACCCTTTCTGGGGCCACAACTATTAGAAATGATGATATCAATGTCGTAAAGACTAATCGATGGCTGAAAAGTGCTGAATTAAAAGTAGAGACAGAGGGGTTAATACGTGCATCACTAGACTAGACCCTTCCTATTAGAAACTATTAGACAAACATTATAAAGAATTGATCAAACCCACTATGTAAAACTGAATCAATTGACCACTTAGTGTCTGGTTGCCCAGTCCTTACACTGATAGAATATAAAGAAAGACATGGTAAAATAGGACATTATATTCATTGGAAATAAGCTAAAACCATGGAATACTGAAATCTTAAAAATGGCAAAAACAACCAGAACCAATGACAGAAGGCAAAAAAGCTACGGTCCACTGGAACTTTGCTATCCAAACTGAGAGAAAAATAAAGAGTTATTGATCAGTTATAGTAAATAAAGACTATAAAAGACATGTCTACTTATTGATATGTCAGTGCTAACTGATAATAACATATCAGTCAAAAATTATTAATAAATAAGCAAATTAAAAGACCTGGAAATAGAAATCGAAAACAAAAAACGTGGCGCCTTAAAACTATTAACGTGTCAGTAAATGTGGGAACCCTGGGTATGATCAAAAAAAGGACAGATTAGCACATTAATATCCCTAGCTGTATCAGTCTATATGGAATATAAAAAAATGCTCCTTGCGGAACTGCTTATCTCCTTAAGAGAGTACTGTCAATGTGAAAGAAAAATAACATCCAAAAACGATAGAAAAAAATCATAAAATTACCCCCTTCCAACACTCTAAATTTGGGGCAAAGACCCAGTGAAGGGTCTTAAAATTTTTAAAGGCTTGGAAAAAAGAGAGGAGGAATTCGAGATCAGAGGAAGACTATACATACTAAATCCCAGTTAGAATACTCAGAAGGGTCCTGGAGACCAGAGTAGACTTGTTGTCACTTAAACATTTTCTTTCTTTTTCACTTTCATTTTTTCTTTTTTTAAAGATTATAACAAAAAACGTCAGAGATGTCAACTTTCGTTCTTTCTTTCTTTCTTTCTTTCAATATTATGTATACAGATACACAGATACAGAACACTTATGTTTTATATTATTAGGAAATGATGCCATTAAATAATACAGTAAGAAACAGCAAAGGATGCTACAAGTTTACAAAGTAGTAGGAAAAGAGAAACCATTAAATATTAATGGATGATATAAAGATATTTGCTAAGAATAAAAAAGAACAAGAAACCATTATATAAAGTATTTAGAATCTGTGGAGAACTAAGTACCTTCTGTAGTTTACAGGAGTTACTTTCAGGTTTCGTTTCCACAAATACAACACAATATCTTTCAACCACGTAAGCAAATGGAATGTGATAACAACAAACATTAAAAAACAAGCAATTTAATAATCATAACAAACAGGATAAAAATAATTAAAATACAATGTTCATTTTATATGCGTGTGTGTGTATGTAGAAAATACGGCTATGGCCAGTTCAATAAAAAATGATTTGTTCACCCGTGTGTGCGTGTGTACATGTGGGGAAAGTCTATTGAATCAATGTGTCTATAGTTGGCCGAAGTAAAGAGGATAAAAAAATTGACTTTACTTACATACATGTGTATGCGTGTGAGTATATATGTGAGGGATCGTAAATATGGGCCTTTTGTTTTCTTAAGTCCACACGTATGTTTTTTATAAACTTTGGTGACAGCGTGTCACGTTCTGATAGTCGGCAAAAAACGTCGCTTGCTTCTTCGCTCTGTGTCATGTGTGTCCTTGTTTCTCTCTGTCTGGTAGTGGAATGCCTTAGTTAATTAAATTCTTAGTTATTTATACTTTTTGGGGAACTAAAGTGGATCAAAAATAGGATTTTATTAAGTTTTATTGAGGGTCCTAAAATTCAAGCGCACGGACATTTCTTGACATTTCGTATAATTACATATTAATTTTGGAGCCTAAATATTTTTCTGTTAATTAGTTTCTGAGTCGGATTTTCTAGAGTGTTCTTATTTTGTGTTTTTAGCTGATTGGTTGAAAAATATAAAAGTGTAACTTCAATGTTAATCTGATTTTGATCTGAAATTTCTTGAATGTTCTTATCTATGTTTTTGGGATCGATTATGTTAAGGCTAAAAGAATGTGTATTCTATAAGTCTACAGCCAGGATATTGGAATGGAATTCGGGACTAAAAAAGTGCCTATCTTAAAATGTAAAAAAAAAAAAGTTGAGAGAAACAATTGAAGGAATAAAATTTCTTAACTAGGAAAGCATCAGTATTCTTGCAGAAAAAGAAAACTACAGACACCGAGGTACATTGGAGGCGGAGATGAAAGATTTGGTTTGGTTTGGTTTGTTTATTTAATGACATATCAACCCTTCCTGGGTTATTTAAAGCATCCTTATAGAAGAACAGTAGTGATAGTATTTAATCCAAAGCTGGGGGATAAGATGGTTTATACCTTTCCCAAGTGTATTTGTCCGAGAGTGAACATAATATCACGACTGGCGTTTGAACTCACCTGATACCATGTGTCAGTCTATCACGTTACCACTGTGCCAGGGTGACTCTCCCGGAGATGAAAGAAAAAGTAATAAACGAGTTTTTCCGAAGAACAAGGAAACTTCCCGAAACATAACTCTGCAGGAGAAATATCATCAGATATTATAAGACTCTATGGATCCTTCTTAAACTGGGCAAGAAAGGAATTTCGGTAGATGAACCAAAGGATAAAATTGATGATCATGTAAACACAGGCACACGTTGTAGATACGCTTAACGTAGCAGTTATTGTCGTAGGAAATGGAATCGATGACGAGAGTTCAAATCCCAGACGAGGTTGTTTCCGTTTTACTTCACGCTAATGCCCTTCTCGAAAGTATGAATCCATTTGTTCTCCCTCAATAGGTAAATAGTAGGAAATACTGGGTTCTTTAGTCTTGGAAAGATAACCTGTCTCAGACAAGAAAAACTATAAATTCAAACTAAATTTATTCTGCTAATAAATTGACCTTTTGTTACATCCTGACCGTGGCGGGGTGGGGTGGGGGTTGGATAAATACACAATTTACAAAGGCCAAATTATGTTATAATTTCAAATCTTCTACACAATTTTTAATGTTAAAATACGAAGTGCATATGATAGGTTTCTAGACTTTTTTCGTATGGGCATTTAAAATTGTCGTAGACTCTTGAAAAATCAATATGTTATTCCTATACATCTTATGAGATGACTGACTAATTCTTATGATTTCAGGTTCAAATGAACAGCTGCAGCAGCAATTGGAATACATCTAACTAAGGCCTGATTGTCACAGCTGGTGAATTTCAAAACTGCAATCTGGACGTGAGGAAGAACGATATGCAATAAAAATTGTGATTTAAACTTGGAAAAAATGCCACAGAAATGTATGGAATGCTTCAGACTTCTTTCGACCATCTTGGATGAATCGAGCATCAGTTTTTGAGTGGCATAAGAGATTCAAGGACGGCAGGGAGTTTGTGAGGGATGATGAGAGGTGTGGGAGGAGTAAGCAAGTCAATACACCAGAGTTGATTGGCCAAACGGTTAGGGTTAGCGTTACTATGTTGAGGTTTTAAGGGAGTTTAGGAAGAGATTCCTTGGGAAGAGGCCAGCACTCTTCAAATCGGGTCAGTGGCATTTCTACCGGGACAATTCACCAGTTCACAACTAACATCCTTGTCACAGACTATTTGAGCAAGATGGGCATCAAGACAGTTCCACACCCTCCCTATAGTCCAGATCCTGCTCCCTGTGACTTTTGGTTATTCCCGAAGCTCACAGGTTGTCGTTATGAGGCAATTGGGGAGATGAAAGAGGCTGTGACGAAGGTCATTGACACGCTCACACAAGAGGACTTCCATGGGGCGTTCCAGAAGTTGTTGGAACGGTACAACAAGTGCATTGCAGCCGGAGGAGATTACTTCGAGGGGGACTAGAGTTTCATATGTGTACTATCAATAAAAGTGCCCATACGGAAAAAGTCAGGAAACTTATCGTATGCACCTCGTAATCACAAAAAAAAAAGAAGAAAAAAGAAAAAAAAAAGATAAAATTCAGAAGTTTGTGTTCTTGAACATTTTTTATTTCTCTTCTTGGTAAGATTCAGAAAATGAAATAATAACAGACTTCCCAAGATTCATTGCGATCTAATTGCTAGAAGAAACTCTTTTATAACCAAACTTTCCTTTTTCACAATAGAAAAAATAATCTCACCAGAGCAAATCCTCGAACTGTTAAGAAAATTAGAAGCGACAATTTAATTGTAGAGATAGATATCAAAAACGATGTCGAAAACCTAATTAAAATGAAAACTTTCCATGACTTGAAAGGCAAAACTTGCCCGCATGAAAAGCTTAACATCTCAAAGGGAGTTGTTAGAAACAGGGAATTATCCATAGCTATATGAGAGGAAATAAAAAAGAGTCTGAGGAAAGCAAGAGATCATGTACCATAAAATAACCTCTAGAAGAGATGGTGAAGAAATACGACACCTATACATTTTGGTATTTAACAAATTCATAATTTCCCCGGGAGTGAAAACTGGAAACTCCCTGGAAAAGATAAACATCCCTGTACTCTTAATATGCTTTAAATGTCTTAAATTTGGACACCAAAAGGACAGCTGCAGAGAACATCCAAAATGTGGAAGGTGTGGCCAAAAAACAAAGTCCACATGGAAGAAGATTGTCCCAACGAAACTAAGTGCTCAAACAGTCAAGATAACCATCCTGCATTTTCAAGAACTTGCAATAGCTATGTAAATGTTATAGTGACCTATCAACACGATAATGAACTCTTCCTCCTTCATAAATACTAACCCTATTTTACTATTGCGACTTTCTCCAAGCAGTTAAACCAGACAGTTTCGTACAGACACTTTATCTGCTGTATTAACACTCTTATTTTGTATATAAGTTCTGTTTATTCAATACACTTGTTCAACCTTTTTTCTCTTCTGTGTCTTCTTTCTGGCCCCTAACAGGCCATAACAGTAAGAGAGAGAGAGAGAGAGAGAGAGAGAGAGAGAGGTGAGATACAGAAGAAATATGATATTTGTAGAAGCGAAGAAATAGAGGAATTCTATATGAAACATAAAAGCTATGTCGAGGTAACTCAAAGGGCAAGACCAATCAGCAATAACAACAATTACCCTGATAAAATACAGAGCACTAATAAAAAAAACAATAAAATATTGTGCAACTGAGATCAAACAATCGGTTAAAGCTTCAATATCAGCTAACAAAAAAACAAAAAACAAAAATCAAAAACCAAAAAACAAAACAAAACAAAAAACAATACTCAACTGAGATCGAACCAAAATTAAAAAGAACTCATCATAAACACTCACATCACTTTCCAGTCGCACGATTACGCTCACTAATACCACTGAGAAAGGTGTGAATTTCCTGATTAAGTAGTACCACAACTTTTCTTCGATTAGGATAGCTTTGGCATTAAATAACCAACATATGACTCTAAGAGATCTGATAGTGAGGTTCCAATGATGCTAGGGCACCCCATCATTGCCATTGCTCCGAGGTCCACTTTGACCTGGCGTGGTAGCATTTGATAGGGCCCTATCTATGGGTTAAATAGAACTAACAGCATACTTATGCTAAACTGAATTTTTTGATTAAACTGAATAGAAATGCTTTTGACAATTAAACAGTACTTAATTTAAACTGCGTGCTTATGCTAAACTGAATTCTTTGAAATGGAATTGTTTTTGAGAGTGAAAATGTACTTACACAAAACTGATTTAATATAGAACTGCTTTGACATCTAATTGTGTGCAAACAAAACTTGTACTTTGACTAAACTGAATCGTCTAAATTAGAACTGTTTGACTAAAAAGTAAACAGTGTACTAACATTTAAACTGCGTGCTTATCCTAAACCGAAATGGAATTGTTGTTTGACATTGAAACTGTACTTACACTAAACTGCATTGTTTAATATAGAACTGTTTTGATATTTAACTGTGTGCTAACAAAATATATACTTATACTAAACTTAATTAGCTGAATTAGAACTGCTTAACTAAATTGAACAGCTTGAAATGTTTTTCACAATTAAACTGCACTTACATTTAAACTGCGTACTTATTGTTTGAAATATTTCGATTTTCATGAAAATGGATTTGGCGTTAAATAACCTACAAAGGTTGATATGCTATAAAATCCAAACTACCGAATAACCAACGAAGGTTGATATGTCATTAAAAATAAACAAAACCAAAACAAGCCAAACTATACTTCTGTCCCCAGAATATCTACAGAAAAATTTAAATCTCCCGGAGGGAAAAATCAAAGAGATCACCGATCCACTCACCAACTCACAAAATTAAGCGAGAGCCAAACACCAAAGCAAAGCACATTGTATTTATCCCAATCAAACTTGAACCTTCCTCCAATGAATCATGTCCAACTAACAGCTGAACAAAAAAGACTGAAAACCTAAAACTCCACAACATTAAGAAAAAAAAGGGAAAACAAAAACAAAACAACCAACAAAAAAAGACCCCCCCCCCAAAAAAAAACAAGAAAAAACAAACAAACAAAAACCAAACAAAAAACAGAAGAAAGAATAAACTAAGGTGAAACCAAATTGAAACATGGCCTTACAAACAACAATATAATTTCCAAGGATTAAAACAATAAAGTCAAAACCCTAAATAAACCCACAATATAGAAAATATGGATATTAAAACTGACAATATCATTGCAAACCTCAAATTAGTATATATATATATATATATATATATATATATATATATATATATATATATATATATATATATATAATGTAACATACGTCTAAGAAGCAAGAACATCTACAGAGCAAATACTTATGAAGTAATATTTGTCTACAAACCTTTTTCTTGCGCTGTAACAATTCATTTAAAAATAAAAATATATACCTCAAAACTATTTCATTACAAATCACACACACACACACACACACACACACACACACACACGCACACACACACATATATATATATAAAGATTTGGCATTAAGTAGCCCGAAACGGTTGATATGCTATTAAACACCAACAACCAACCAAGCAACCAACCAACCAATAAGCCAACAAATCTTCTTACCGATTCTAAATATTCATAATTTTGTCTTTTTAATATCTGTCTTCCCACCGAGGTTTATGTCTTCTATCAAAATGACTAATCATGGACTTTTTCTCATAAAATCTGATTGCCCAGTCAGCTGGGGCTGTAGAATATACTGACTGCGCCTCTGCAGAGGGGTAAGACCCCCCACCCCAAACGAGTGTCCTAGATATGACACTAAACAATCTGATGGTGAGGTTCCAGCAGTGCTGGAGCTTTGGGGAATGCGGAGTACCCCTTCATTGCCATCGCTCCCAGGTCCACTCTGGTCCGGAGTGGTAGTACCTGATAGGGCCCAATCTATGGGTTAAATAGAACTAACAGCAAACTTATGCTAAAATGAATTGTTTTGAGTAAACTGAATAGCTTGAAATAGAAATGTTTTTGACAATTAAACCGTACTTACATTTAAACTACGTGATTATGCTTAACTGAATTATTTGAAATAGAACTGTTTTGACATTAAAACTGTATTTACAATTAACTGAATTGTTACATATAACTGCTTGAATAGTTTGAAATAGAAATGTTTTTGACAAACTGTGTACTTATGCTTGTTTTAAATAGAACAGATTATTCACATAAAAATGGATTTGGCGTTAAATAACCTACAAAGGTTGATATGCCATAAAACCCAACAAACCAACCAATCATAAAATCTGAATATGGCGTCAGCTTTCTGCTAAGGAAAAATTCAACAAAAATAATTTTTCTGACTGTTTTTGTTTCGCAAAAACGCGGGAAAATAAAACATGACATCAGCTTTTTACTACAATAACAAAAAGTATGTTTCGATTGAGTCCTTCTGATAGTAACTTACAATTTATATATAGTTATAAAAATAGACCCAGATGATTTGATATAGCACTGGCCTTTCTTTACTTACCAAAGAATTTACCTCTGATAATATCTTTAGTTCTAGTTTCCGCGTGGTTAAAAGAACAGATTGTTTTATTGGTCAGATATGGCACCCATTTTCTGCTTTTTTTCACTTCATCACCACCACGCCACATCTTAAATTACGCTCCTCAGACGATTTTGTGAATCAGGCGCAAACCTCGAAAATGAAAGAAAATAAAAAAAAGACACATCGTTGCTCGACTTGCTATCTTATGATCGATACATTGCCGAAGAAAAGCCTTTGACAAATTTTCAGCCATTTTGTTTCGATTCATCGACTTCTAGTCGTCAAGTCGACGATACTTCTTCCGCCATTTAAAGTATTATTTTCACTTCAGTATTTGGCTTCTCTTCTGACAAACTATATTTGCTTGACTTCTACATATGTCTGCTTCATTTCATTGCTTTAATTTCCAGTCTTCGCACAGCACTGAACGTACATTGGTTTCTAAAATTGTCAACCCTTGCTTTTAGACATCTTTTGAGCCGTTTTCAAAACAAGAAATTTAAACTTATCGTCTAGCAGATCAAATGTACTGAACACTTCTCTCACGAAATCATTCAAGCAAATAAAAAAGGATTTTGTAAAACGTTCTTGAATAGTGCTTTAGGTAATTCATCAGTATGTTTATCTCTTTATCGATCTTTAGTGGTATATATATATATATATATATATATATATATATATATATATATAAGGTATTCTTCAATCCAGTAAATCCAGAGTAGGGAACAATTCCGTCAGGACAATTAAATTATTCGAAATTCAAATATTTAAATATTCCTGGTAAAGAGCTCAATGTAAATAATTTCACAGAGTAAATATTATTTCAAGAAAAAAACAATATTCGGTCATATTAGGATTATAAATTTATTTCCATCCTGTTAAGAGCATTGATATGAATCAAAAACTTCAAAAACATTTTTTAACAGGACTTCTTCAGATCCAACATGCAAATAAATTGAATTCAGCCAGATAAGGGGGAAGGTCGAAGGAAGGAAAGGAACCTTCTCCCATTTAAGATTACTTCCAGTCTCCCCTCGTTTCCGATTGAGACAGTAACACAATTATAAAAACAAAAAATAAAAAATAGAAATAAAATTTACAATAAATTTAAACTTCCTTTTAAAACAAATATAAAATTAAAATTAAACTTTTAAGGTTTAAAAATAAGATAAAGGATTGGAATAAAAATAAAAGGCAAAACCACTATCTAACCAATCAGAGTAATGCATTATCTATCAGAGATGTGATTTAATAGGTAGATGTAGGCATAGAAATAAATTTAAACTATCGCCGAAAATTTAAAATATAGTATAAGTTAATAATTAATTGACTATATAAAAATATTATTTAATTGGGATAAATAATGTAACGTAGTTAAAAAAAAGTCTCACCATTTACGGTATAGGTTTGTAAAAGGACGTAGAAGAAATTGTGTTAGGAAAGGTTGAATTTTATGATACGCATTACTGTAATTGGTTAAATTGTGGTTTTTGCTTTT
Organism: Sepioteuthis lessoniana; assembly: GCA_963585895.1. Lineage (NCBI taxonomy): Eukaryota > Metazoa > Mollusca > Cephalopoda > Myopsida > Loliginidae > Sepioteuthis > Sepioteuthis lessoniana. Next base: position 119,576,905 of record OY757910.1, read on the forward strand.
TATTTTTGTTTTTTGTAATCCTTTATTTTTAAACCTTAAAAGTTTAATTCAAATTTTATATTTTTTTAAAAGGAAGTTTATATTTATTGTAAATTTTATTTTATTTTTTATTTTCTATTTTTTATGTTTTTATTATTTATAAGAAAATAATAAAAAAACATCTCAATCAGAAACGAGGGGAGACCGGAAGTAATTTTAGATGGGAGAAGGCTCCTTTCTTTCCTTCCTGTGACCATCCCCCTTATCTGGGTGTATTCAATTTTTTTTCATTTTGGATCTGAAGAAGTCCTGTTAAAATGTTTTTTGAGTATTTGATTCATATTAATGGTCTTAACAAGATGGAAATAAATTTATAATCTTAATGCAACCGAATATTGTTTTTTTCTTGAAATTATATATATATATATATATATACGATAATTGTTTGATAAATAAGATATCTAAAGCTATAAGACAAATTTTAGACCATATCCTCTTCAATTCATGCTGCTAGCACAGATTTCCCTGACTCTTTCTCGCTCCATCTATCCTTATCCTTCATCGTTCCTGCCAGGTCTTCCAAACTACACCCTGTGTCTGCACTGAGCTGATAAGTTCTTGTTGGTCGGCCAACACAGGTACGTCCTTGTCTAGGAGTCCATGTAACAACATCGCTTATGAGTTCATCCTTGCTTCTCCAGCAGTGACTCTTATGTCTTGTTCGTCTTACTTGGATGGTTTTAGAGATGGGAGGTAAGTAGCCGTACAGCTGTTCTTTTGTTGGGGTGTTGTTTCCAAAATTTGTTCAAAAGAACAATGAAACTTGTATGAAAATGAATAAATTTATTTCTCTTCAAAATTACAAGTTTTTTTTCAAATGTTGCCCTTTAATGCTATTTAAAAAAAAATATTCAAACTGTTTTTTCTTTCGGTTCTTGAAGAACATTTCTGGCTTATGCATTCAACTTTTTTACAATGAAACAAACGCAAGGTTTATGACGAAGAGTGTCACTCAGTCTTCAGCCTTTAATTTTGTCACTCTTCTTTTTGTCAGTCACCCATACAGCGCACTGTAATGATGCAACTGCCAAAATATTTCACAACAGGGACCCTAAAATAATTTCTCATTATGACCTATGATTATTGAATGATTTAAAAATCTGTTATGAATTTTATTATCTTTGATGGGTGAACAGTGCTTACTTAGCAACCCCAAATAATTCACCCCTATGTACAGTGCTTAACTAGCAACCCCGGAATTTTCCTCTTGCATCCATGTCATATAGTCCCCTGCGTACAGTGCTTACCAAGCAACCACAGAATTTACACCCCAGTCGACAATACTCATCTCGCACTCACACAATTTACGCCCCTGTGTAAAGTGTTCACCTTATACTCACAGAATACACTCCCTGTGCACACTGCTTACCTAGCATCCACAAAATTCCTTCCTCTGTGTGCAGTGATCAACTGACAACCCTAGAATATATATATATATTTATATATATATATATATATATATATATATATATATATATATATATATATATATATATATATATATATATATATATATATATATATATATATATATATATATATATATATATATATATATATATATATATATATATATATATATATATATATATATATATATATATATATATATATATATATATATATATATATATATATATATATATATATATATATATATATATATATATATATATATATATATATATATATAAAAGGAGGTGCCCGTGGTGTAATGGTTACCGTCGTAGGAAATGGATACGCCGACACGAGTTCAAATCCTGTACGAGACTGACTGCATTTTCAAATACCACTAATACCCTTGGGAAAGGTATGAATCCAATTATTCTCCCCCCATCTATGGGTAAATAGTAGAACAGACTGAGTTCTTCAGCCTTGGTGAGGCAACTAGTCTAGGAAAAAGTAAAACTCTAAATTCAAACCTGTTAAATCCGCTTAAAAAAGTGACCTTGTGTCATATCCTGTCCGAGCGGAGGGGTCGTTAAATATATATATATATATATATATATATATATATATATATATATGTGTGTGTGTGTGTGTGTGTGTGTGAAGAAGAAGAAAGAGAGATTCAGAATGATGCGGTGGGTTTTATCTTGTTAAATATGCGGTTTATGTATGTAATAAAGTGATGCTAAAATGATGAATGATGTGTTCATTTGGATCAAAGTTTAACACAAGAAAAACTTGCCTTTGAATATTGTTATGTTCCAATAAACTTCTCTTTGTATAATTGAGATTCTAGCATCCAGTTACACGTAGCATGAGCCTGGGAGACAATTTCCCTTTCACCAGAGGTTACCTCTAGAAAATCAAGGGCTGTCATGCAAAGGTTAAGATTTATTCTCTGTCTACCGATTGTAAGGTTGAAAAGATTTGTCCGGCACAAATCATAAAAGGAAAACGAAGTAAACCTGAATAGGTTTTGAAATGTTGATGAGACATTATTTTGAAAAGAAATGTCTCGAAGGAATTGTTTGTTGTGATTCTGAAAGTGTCAAAGAGTTTGGAAAATAACAGCAACATGAAAAACAAAACCCCAAAAAACTCTTATTGGAAAATCTAATGAAGTCAATACGTGACGCTAAACAGCTTGCGGAATTCTAGAAATACAACCACAAGAATCGTGAACAGATACAAATGGAACGAATCAAGAAAATATCAGTACTGTACTTATCCAAGTTAAATAAGTTCAAGCAAAACAAGTAGAAGTTTTAAATCACAGTCAACTCTCAACATTTACTGGCATTAGGAGCACAAAATACCCGGGAAAAATTAGGAGCACAAAATCCCCGGGAAAAATTAGGAGCACAAAATACCCGGGAAAATGTTTAATCTTTTCTTTAAACCTTTATTCTCGGTACTACTGAATATAAATTTACCCATTCCCTCTGCCACAGTATGACTCAAAGACATTTCTAAGCGGATTGATTGATGGATTGATTGATTTGAATGGTGTATCAACCCGTTTCAGGTTATGTTATGCCCAGGGGTTATAAAATCGCATTCATTGTACATTTATAGTTACGTTTTCATAATTATATGGTTTCAAGTTATCATTTCCATTTAATGATAATCATTTGTTTGCACATAGTTATATGGTTTCAAGTAATTAATAATAAGTAATATATATATATATATATATATATATTAGTAAAGTTGATGACCGTAGTCGAGGGTTACCAGAAGGCTCCCTTTTCATTAGCTACCACACCGAGGTGTAGGGGAGGGCACTACTCCTTTCTTTGGATTACTCCACTTTATCCTTGATACGTACCTTATATTGCTGAGTGTTAAGCAAGGAGGTATTTTTAAAGTCTTTGGTGTGACGCGACCTGGGATTGAACCCAGGTCTCCCAGACCATTGGCGAACACTCTACCCACTCCTTAATAATTATATCTAGAAGTGCTATTATTAATACAAATAATTTACAGTTATATGACATGAAGTATTTATATCTAATACTAATAATTTGTTTATTGTTATATGATTTCAAGTATTCCTACCTAATAATGATAATTTTCATACATAATTTTCAAGTAACTTATAATAATAATCCTTAGTAAACAAGAATAACTTTCAGTAACTCTTCTTATTACAAATTCTTCACAGTTATATGACATGAAGAATTCGTATCTGATACTAATAAATTTCGGACAGATCTATTTGACCCATAGATAGAATCCTTATTAGTATTACCACTCCTGGTAAGATACAGTTTAGTATCATGATTAGGAAACCCTCGTCATCAGTTATAGCTTAGTGTCGTACCCAGGACCCGGAAAAAATCGATTATACTCTGAGTTAAAGTTTCTATCCAGAACAGCATTATTCCGATGTAACATATGATGAGCACGAAAAGCTCTATGTGGAACAATTACAGACTGAGGTGCCCAGGGTGTAATGGTCATCGTTGAAGAAAATGGACACGTCGACTCGAGTTCAAATCCTGGACGAGAATGATTGCATTTCACATAGAACTAATACCCTTGGGAAAGGTATGAATCCAATTATTCTCCCTCCAGCTATGGGTTAGGAAAGACTGAGTTCTTCAGCCTTGGTGAGGCAACTACTCTAGGAGAAGGAAAACTCTGAATTGAAACCTGTTAAACTCCGCTTAAAAATTGACCTTGTGTCATATCCTGCCCGAACGGAGGGGTTGGTAAATAGGATAATAGACTGACCAGTCTTAAAAAAACCTTTCAACTGAAAACGTTCGGTGTGCGTCACTCTAAGTCATAATAGTAATTGATGGTATCTGAAGACATTAGGTAGATAGAGCTAACATCGTCACTTGTCTAATTTCATTTGAACCACACACGAGAGATATAATTGTCGAACCTTGTAGAAAGAAATAATTTGTATATAATGCATTTGGGATTCATTAAATATTTTTCTTTCAAATTTCCTCTAGATTTTCTAATCTACTCGTGTTGTCTGCAGTAGGCCACAAAATAATAACTTCCTATTCAATTATCTATATCAAACTCGTGAATAATCAAGTTCGTGACAGCTAAACTGATGTTTGATAATAATTTTCTTTTGCAAGCATCTTGGAAACATCATTGATATACAAATTAAAAAAAAAGTTAATTGACTCTTTAATGTAGTTCAATTGTCTTGTTTTCTTTGTTATTCTTTTTTAAGTTTTACTTTTTGTCTGGTAATAAACTTATTAAAAATATTGCTGTCTTCACAGTTGAATTTATAAAAGCTATAAGAATCGAGATTTGACTGCACAATGTTCTTAAAAACAAAACTTATCTACTTCAAGTACTATGTAACTCCAAACTAAAAGTATGAACGTTAGTTAACCCTACTTCGACTTTTGTTTTCGAGATTCTGACTGTTAAAAAACATTAAGTGAATTGTTATAATCACCAGTTCAACTGACTTTCTTTTAATTGTGAAACTTGAGCAAAAAAAAAAAAACAAACAAACCAAGGATTGACAGAGATAAAAATAAAACACTCGTGAGAAAACAATAATGGTCTACCTGTACCCTAGGACCAACGTTTTGTGCTGTAAAGAAAGCAGTCCGTAGAAAAAGAAATACTCAGACTCGAAGGTAAGGGAAGAAAATATAGCAGTCGTTTATTATTCAGCTATGATCGCTGCAACTCGAAAAGTTCATTTTAGTTGCGTCTTTCTTCACCCTTCCTCTCGGTGATGTTGGGGTGTGGGTGAGAGCTGACTGTTTGACACACGCCTGACAGATAGGTCGTAGCAGACTGGGGTAGGACGGGTCGGGGCTTCCGGAACCTTTAACGCACCCGTTTTGACAACTGCTTTCAACTCTGCCAAAATCTCGTTACTTGTTTTCTCATATAGAGATTTTGGAGAACAAATCGAAGATCCACGAATGTTCGATGTCACCAGTGAAAAACGTGATAATACACCTGTGATTATTTTAAAATCATGTCTAACTTTGCAGGTCATTCTGTCCACACGCGCTAGTCTCGTGACACCTTCACTGATTGACGACAGCGCCCGTCTGTAATATTACATATCAAAGTCACCATGTTTCATTCTGATATCACGTCCCACAGACAGACCACTCTTTTTTCCCTTTTAAGGGTTATTCATCTTTTTTCAACTCCTCCTTTTTAGTGTCATGCGAAATTTTGTGTTGGGGGTAATATCAGGCTCTGACTTTCTATTTTTAATCCCTTGAGGTTTTAGTATATGTTCCACGCTTCTGTTTTGTGCGGACAATTAAACATTTGTCAGAGGCTGATCAAAAGTATTCGACAAAATGTTTGGTGGAAGATCTAACCTTTGGTCCGAGGGTATTTCGAGTTTAGAGGAGCGTAGATGGTTTACGTGCCGTAACCAAGTAGCAGATTGCATGTGATGTTTCCAGTTTGGTGCGAGATACAACCTTGTGTTCACTTCTCTATGCTACTATGGTAGTCTTTTGCTAAGACTTGTTGGCCCGGTTTGAAGGTTCTACTGACTACTCTATGATAATGATTGAACTGCTATTCCATGGGCGTATTTTTCTTGTGAAAACTTTGTGTACTTGGGCGTATGGCATCTTGATATAACTGAATTTTACGGTTCATCAGAGCCTTGTCAGGTGAGATACCGTTTGGGGTGTTTGTGTTAGGTTTGGCTTTGTAACTTCTTAGGAATGTCTTCAATATTTCGGTTATCGTGTCTTCTCTTATAGTTTTTGTAGTATACTCTTAATACTATCCACAAATCGCTCAGCTTTTCCATTTAATTGTGGATGGAATGGTGGTGAACGCATGTTTTTGATACCTTTCTGCTTGCCGAAATCTGAAAATTTCACCAAAGGTCTCTGGGACTCCGAATCAGTTGAAAATGTAATTTCAGAATGTTTTTTCCAGAGGTGATACAGTTTATGGGAAAAAGCCATTTACTATAGGCATTCATATAATAACAGAAAACATTTTTCATCGAAAGGTCCCGAAAAATTAGTATGAAGATGTCACCATGGTGAAATGGGGACAGACCAAGAAATGAGTGACGATTTTTTCTGGGTTTTTGCTGCTGTCATTTTGAACAGTTATGGTGAAAGTCTTCTAATTGCGTGTCCATGTTTGTCCAATAGACATAGCTACGCGCCAAAGCCTTCTTGCAGCAATGCCTTGATGTCCAAAATGTAAAGGTTTTAGGATCATATTTTGTAAGCTCAATGGAACAATCACCCGTTTGCTCAAAAAGAATACTGCCATCTACGGTGGACAACGATGATTTCCGATGGTAAAAGAGTTGAAGATCTTTGTCCGGACATTTCTGAAGCCACTTTGTGCGGTGTAACTTCTGTAACAGTTGTTCAGAAGCTGTAGCTTCCTGGATCATCTGCGAAGTGACAGGCAGTGCTATTACTGTCGCTGTAAGCACTGAAACAATTTCTGGTTCAACCGATACTGTAGCAACAACGGACTCTTCTGGAAGATTCTAGTGAAAATTCATGTCTGGATAAGGCTTCTGCCCGGCCAATTGAATTTGTTGATTGTTATTTTAATGAAAATCCGTAATCCAATAACGTTGTGATCTATCTTTGTAAACGATTTATTGTATAAACAGGAATACCATTTTTAATCCAAAAATGTTAACCAGGGATTTGTGACCCGTAATCAAAGTAATTTTACATTCATTAAACATTTCATGAAATTTCTTTATGAAAAATATAATTGCCAAAGCTTCCTTTCTAAGTTGACCATAGTTCTTCTATGTGGAAGTCAACGATCTTGCAGCATGAGCCTTGTGACTACCACAGAAAAGATGTGGGAAATCACTGCTCTAACAACATTGTATGAGATATCTGAAACCACCATGATGTCAAGAGATGGGTTGTAATTTATGAGAAGTAAGGTTGATTTTATCTTTTTGAAGGTAGACTGGAACACTGATGACCAGTTTCAAGGAACACCCTTTTTTAGAAGTTTGTTTAGAGGAGTACGAAAATGGAAGAGTTTCGGTAAAAATGAACCGTAATGGCTTACCAAGAAAAGAATTTGGCCGTGAAATATTCATTGGTCCTGGCATACTTTTGATAGTAGCAATATATTCTGGGTTTGGTCATCGTCCGTTTTTATTAAATATACAACGAAGGTAGATCGACGTCCGGAAAAAAAAACTGACATTTCTCGGCTTGGATATGAAAACTATTTTGCTGAATCCGACCAAAGCCAGAGAAGAAACGGTTCAAAGGTCCATACTGAGTTTCACTTGTCTTTATGATATCATCAGTAAATACAACACTTTCAGTTCGACAAGACAGCCTAGCATCAATCACCTGATGGCGTCAGGTCAGCAGGCGCTGAGTAACGCCAAAATCAAATCGATTGTAACAAAATAAAACCTGATGGGTGTTGATCGGCAGCAATTCCTTCAAATCCACATTAACTCAAAGTAAAAAAAATTTAGATTAATCAATCATTAAAAAACGTTCCTCAATTAAGTTTATAAGTAACTGGTAGTTGTTTGCATCTAAGGAATCATTTTAAACCCGAGGAAAAATCTGCATATACATACATATTTACCCAACCCCTCCACTCGGGCAGGATATGACACAAGGTCAATTTTTAAGCGGAGTTTAACAGGTTTGAATTCAGAGTTTTCCTTCTCCTAGACTAGTTGCCTCACCAAGGCTGAAGCACCCATTCAGCCCTACTATTTACCCATAACTGGAGAGATAATAATTGGATTCATACCTTTCCCAAGGGTATTTGTGCAATGTGGAATGCAATCAGTTTCTTCCAATATTTGAACTCATGTCACCGTGTCCATTTCCTATGACGATAACAATTATACAACGGGCACCTCCAAATCTGCATATATAACTACAACATATAAGTACAACAGTGACAGCTGTCAATGCTGACTAATTTGTTTTCTTGATTACTCCGACTTGTTGGAGGCAATTTAACTCCTTTTCTACAAAGTCAAGAGTGGCATTAGCAATAGGATGTTGGGGCATACAAGCTGTCAATCATATCCGGTTTCAGCTTGAGTATGGCTTTGACTTTTGAGCAACACCAATGATTCCTCGTGAAAACATCACTAAACTTCGTTTTGAATGGCTGTGCAAAGTAGTTTTCAGTCTCAGAAACCGAGGAAAAAGTAAGTGTGCTAAACAGTGTTAAGTGACATAAAGAAAAGACCAGCGCGTCTATCCAATCAAGACCAATCAAATAGAGACCAAAGTCTGTGACGTAACATGTACCAGAGAAAGTTTTCCCAAGTTTAAGGTAAATTTCCCTCACTAAAATAGGTTAAATAAAAATTAATCCTTTTGTGTCAAATTTGTAGTAATCGCATATTCTATTGACTTGCTTTTAATTGTGTAACTTGAGCAAGAAAACAAATATTGACAGAGATAAAAGAAAACACTTGTGAGAAAACAATAATGATTTATTTAGTCACCGTGTTACATTCTGACGTCACGTTCCACTGGTAGACAAATCAACACTTTTTTCTTGAAGCAGTTATTTCCCTTTTTTCTCTTACTTGGATATTGTTGGGAGTCATATGATTAATGTATTAGATGAATGAAATAATAGGTTGGAGAAATACCGAGACTGAAACTTTATACTCTAAAAATGTCATATGAAGACATGTGCAAAGCTGAGCAACATATTGTTGTAACGCGTTCTTCTCGACAGAGGAAAACAACAACAACACCAACAATACGCCTCAGTAAATCACAGTACATTTTTGCTCAATTCAGAGCAGTGCAAAGCTGGCTCATGGTATTTATTTAGCATCCCACCATGCTGAAGTGTGGCACAAGGTCTTTTTATCGTGGGGAGCTGGGCGCAGAGCTATTGCCTAGATACTCCCGGCGATTCCAAAAGTGCCTTGGGCCTCGTCGGCATTCCCCTAAAAAGGGACGCCTCAGGCGAAGGGTACGGACGGCCTCCTGAGGCCCAAGGAGTGTTGGCTTTAGCCGTGTGTCATGAATGGTTAGCTTCCCTGGCAACTATGTCAGGTTGTCTTGACCAATGAACCAGAGACGTACTCGAATCGAACCGAGTCGGCCAGAACAACACGGTCAGCAAGTCTGTGTCAAGCTAGCTCTCTGCCACGAACGTAGAAACTCCCACTTTATATTAAGAGTGGATGAGTCTACCTCAACACATATAAATTTATGATATCTAGACGCCATCTACACATTGTTTAGACGAATCTGTAGAAATTTGAAAAAAATATGAAGCAAGTCTTGATATTACAACATGGAATCATTCAGCATGCAAGTCTGCGTAATCATTATCATTGGAACCAATGAAATCTGTTTAAGTTTTACCTGGCTCTAATACCGGTGGGAAAAGTATGTTTTATAGGTAAACAGTAGGGTAAAATGGGCTCTTTAACCATGGTGAGGCAATGTGTCTAAGAGAAGGAAAAGTTTTGAATTCAAACCAGGTTCACTCCGCTTAGAAATTGATCTTCTGTCCGACTCTAACTGCGGGGGTGGCTAAATACAAACATTCTCACCTTCTCTTCTTCGAAATCTTACTGTTATAACCACCCTGACTGTATCACTTGAAGAAGAGTTTAACTAACCTTAAAAGGGCTGTTCTAAACTGTATCTGATGATGAGTCTCCAGTTCTTGAGCTAAGGAGGTATGTGGAGTTCCTGTTGTGATGCTGACCAATAAAAGAAAGACACGAGGAACACAAAAATGTTTGATAGAAAAATATACAAGTATATTCAAGTAACAGAAACAAGATACAAGTGAACCTGGTTAAACAGTAGTTAGTTGGTAGAAAGGTGAAACTCCTGTGTGCCAATACCCGCCGGCCGACCCCACTATCTCAGCTTCCTTAAATCACTCATGGCCAGTGATTCATCTTGTGGTTTTTCTCATCTTTGGCCAGGGGTATTTCACATTCATTTACAGATATGCAAAGTACAACCGAGAGGGTGTAAGAAAAGAACAAACGAACAACCACGGACTTGGGTCAGCTTCAAGCGCAAGAGTGGGAAGTCTGTAACACTTTTTGTGCATTCTGTGAGTTAACGTGAGCGTGTACTCGAGCGAAAGCACTCACAGAGCCACTAGCTATGCTGACTTATCTTCTCTGCTCTGCTTTAATCTCTGTCGACTGTCCTGTTCTGTCGACTGGTCTCTGCTGCTCCCTTCTGCTGACTGTGTTCTTCTCTTGACTGCTCTCTCATGTTCTTCTGGGACCTTCCTTCCTTCGTCCTTTTTCCGATCTCGCGCGCAGGCCCTTTGTGTTGGTTTCGCGCCAAAACAGACAAAGAGATTCTCTGACGGGCACCCACACACACACTCACACAACGAATGCCCAACATCGTGTCACACCACTGTAGTAGTGACTATCCATCCACTACGCAAATGGTATCACACGTGATTGTGTCTCGCTGATTGGTGCACACCATCTGACGTTCTCGTTGACGTGTATTTATGGAGGAGGGCGAGTCCATTATATAGAGAGTACAGCAGTTCCTTTTTTGAGAAGTAGTTGTGTCTGTTAAGGTCCGATCTATGGGTCAAATAGATCTGTATAAGATTTATTCACATTTGATAAGAATACTTGATACCATATAACTGTAAATTATTTGTATAAAGAATAGTTACTTGAGCCTCAGTTGTTTACGAAGGATTATTATAATAAATTACTTGAAACTATACAACTATGCACAAACAGTAAATAAAATTGATTACTTAAAAGAATATAATTATTAGTGTTTGATTGGAATATTTGAAACTATATAACCGTGTGTAAATTGCATTAGATGGGAATACTTGTGAATTGAATTACCATGACCAGAAAAATCCGGCGAACACTTACGCAAGACATACGGACAAACAAGGATATAGATCCCTTGCTCTTGGGGGTCATAATAATTACGTTGATGCATATTTCTAATCCTCTTGTGAAGACGTGGCACTGGAGGTGACCGTGTCCTATGTAAAGTACGGATGTAACTTGCAAGACACATGCAGATTAATTGGCAGCGCAATTACCATAACTAGTTAATTTGGCGTTACTTGTTTGCGCAATGGACAGATAGCTCAGTTGTAGAGTTTCGTCTCTGCAATCTGTTGTTGCTGGTTCGATCTCCAGTGGTGGAGATCATGGTGTACACTGCTAATAAGGTCGTAACAACTGTCCAGTGTTTCTGTATGTTGGGCGTAAGTGTTCGACGGATTTTTCTGGTCGTAGTAATTCAATTCACAATATATTTCCTCAACTTATGAAAATGTAAATGGGATTAATTGATATAATGATTTTGTGCAAAAAACCAAAACCAAAACAAAAAAATACGTCTTCTGAAACAAATACACAAAAATATAAACATGATTCCCTAACTACTGAGCATAAAATAACCCTAGATCGGTTGGCACGCCGTTAGGATCGATCAATCATTCAATCAATCTTTTGTAATGAGAAAAAACAAACAAACAAAAAACAAAACAAACAAAAACCCTTGCTCACCGCCATACTCCCACTGCGACATTTAAGTGAGATTTTAATTGGTGGATAATTTATGAATATTTAAAAGAAAATATTTGTATTTATGAATTAATATTCATTATATTTATGAATGCCCTAGCATCAACAATGCTACTCGTTTCCACTTTGCGATTTTGCTATTTTGTTCGTTCAATTTTAAAATTTATCTTCGAGATAAGGGTATGGTGAGTGGCTAACAATACATCTAATATTTTAACAGTTTGTCCCGTGATTTCAGTTAAAAAATGCATCCTCCCCACAAATCAAAGTAAAAAACAAAAACAAAACTGCTGAATGAAGAGGGAAATAAAAATAGAATGATAAATCGAGAAGTAATGATGCGCTTAAAATAAAGATTTTATTTTATGATCTAATTATAATCTTTTTTTTCTTCTTCTCTTTTTATGTTGATGTGGTTTATCTCCTTTGGCAGGAAACACATACAGACATCGAAATATTACCCTACACAATGATTATCAGTTTCAATGGATATTGCTTTATTCTTTAAGTGGTTGTCTGCTGACAAAATGTCGCTACGATTAGCCATTTTTATGGTAGCGTGTATACAAAAAGTGTAGGATCATTACAATATAGATGAGAGAATCTTAAGTCATATGGAAGTAAGCTGTAAAAACCTCAAGACAAAAATTCTCTTGAGAAGATAAAAGCCTCTTTTTGGATAAATCCTAACAAAACAAAATCCTAACAAAAATACTTCCATTATAGTACGATTTTGTAATTTATATCTATGTATAAGTAACATTCTCATTATGTTTGTGTTGATAGAATCTCAATCAAGAAAAAACGTCACATCATAGCGAGATTCTAATTAGAGCAATACTCTTAAAATATTCTTAGAGAATAAAGCATTTTCAAGTTCAATGATTATTTTGAAAGGTTCGAAATCGAACTAAATGTAATTTTTTTTATTCATCCAAGTTTTTATATAATAGAGGTAACTGTGAAATGCTTATTAGGATCATTTCCTCCTTCCTAAATAGAAGCATTAAGATCATCATGGACATGCATTAACATTATATGAACTAGTCGACCAATTCCAGAGGCTTATCATCTAATGAGGAGATGGTCCCATCTTGATTAAAACATCTAAATTCAGTTTTATCTGAGTTAATGTAGAGACTAATGCCTCTTGCTGCCTACTCCACACAAGGCAGCAAAGATTCGGCTTGAGTAGGAGTATTTGTAAGAAGCGCTAGATTATCTGCATCGTCTGTATCAGTAACTATTTCAGTGGGATAGCGTCGTCTGCATCTTGCCTTTTGTAGTGCGAAGAATCCTTAATTTATTTCTAAATAATAACATCCATATCATCATGGATAATTGTTAACTATGAAATGCTAATTAGAATCCATCACTCCTTCCTGAATAAAAACATTAATATCACGAATCACGATTAGATGTTAATTAGAACCTTTCATTTTTTTCTAAAAAGAAGCATTGTTATCATCATGGACCACTATTAATTATGAGATGTTAATAAGATCATTTAATCTTTCCTAAATAAAAACATTAATATCATGAACCACGATTAAATGTTAATTAAAACCTTTCAATTTTTCCTAAAAAGAAGCATTATTACTATCATAGACCACTATCAATTATGAGACGTTAATCAGAACCATTCACTTCCTAAATATGTAGAGTTGTTAACTATAAAAAACTAATCAGAATACTTCACTTCCTTCTGGATAGAAGCATCAGTATCAAAATGGACCGCTGTTACAACGATAAGCCTGCGTGAGCTTAGGTCATTTAGTTAAATATAAAGAAAAAGATGCCAGATTTTAGGTACAGATTCTGACAATTATAGATGTCACGTGATTGCTTGCGTCATTACTGCTCGACAAGATCACCTGATTGATACGAAGAGATTTTAAATGCCTAATTTTATTATATTCCCTTTTCCCTCCGAGATTTCATCGTCTCATCTCGCGGGACCTTAATGAAGAAATATGTCCGCCATTATCTTCAAAGTCATTTCACTTCCGCTAAGTGCGAAGTCTTTGAGCATTCCTTCCATTGACAGACCGGATGTCTGCCCTTCATTTACACTAAATCTGCTTTTATGAGTAAATTCAACCAGAACCGTGCGTGGAATTATAAATCTTCCTTTGTTTAAATACTGGCATAAAATTCACCTAGCTCACAGTACGCGCCAGGAATTTCGAAATTTCTTAGTTCATTCTAACCTTTTGCAATTTAAAACCATGATAATGGGCAGACTTTTCCACTGTTCAGAATACTTGTTTTTCTTTACTTACAGTTTTCAAGCGATTTACCGCATAAGCGATTTGTGACTTATGTATAACACGCATCTCTAACTTTGAGCTTCGAAATTCTAGAAAGAATATCGTGTACAATGCGCATTTTTTTTTAAAGAATTTATAGCGGCTAATTTTAACATAAATTTAGCGTTTGTTCAATTTTTTATCAGTTAATATTGACTAAAAATAAGAATTTACATAATTACATGGTCTTAAAACACAAAATAATGAGCTATGTGACTGGAAAAAAGTAGGCGGTAGCTCTCTGAAACTAGTAGACAAATTCATCTACCTAGGAAGCAGTGTCTCATCAACCGAAAAAGACATCGACACGCGACTAACGAAGGCATGGACAGATATCGATAAGCTATCAGTCATATGGAAGTCACACCTGACCGATAAAATGAAACGCAGTTTCTTTCTAGCAACAGTCGTCTCGATACTGCTATATGGATGCACTACATGGACGCTGACTAAACGGATGGGGAAAAGCTTGACGGCAACTACACAAGAATGCTGCGAGCAATATTGAACAAGTCCTGGAGGCAACACCCCATAAAGTACCAACTATACGGCCACCAACCTCCCATCACGAAAACTATTCAAGTTAGGCGAACCAGACATGCAGGACACTGTCGGAGAAGCAGGGACGAGCTCATAAGTGATGTACTCCTATGGACCTCCACATATGGCCGAGCAAAAGCATGACGACCAGCTCAAACATACATACAGCAGCTATGTGAGGATACTGGATGTAGCCTTGAAGACCTGCCAGAGGCGATGAACAATTGGGAGGAGTGGCAAGAGAGGGCCAGGGATATCCGTGCTGGCGGCACGACATGATGATGATGATGATATAGTATTATAAAAGTCTTATACACAAATAATTACGTTACACGTTTCGAGAGTGATTTCTTCTAACTGAAAAACTCACCGCTTTCAAAATTTTCCTGTAAATATGTTTATTGCGTTCCTTGAAGAGAGCGAAGATATTTAGTTGGGTCTCCAGTCACCAAGAACCACTATTAGCATTTTAAAGTACTCATGATATGTTGAGTATCACCTAGCTTTTCAGCATAATGAGCTAGGTCATCTACCATATATGGCAGTAGCTCTAATACCAAGAGGTTCCAGTCCAGATCAATCTACGAGTCTGAAGAGCCGTTTCCTATAGTTGAAGTATATCCTTGTTCTAGCCACTAATCCTATGTTCCTACTTATAACAGCCTCTCTCTTGTAAATACTTGTTCCTGTAAATATAGCTCTTTTTCCTCGTATCTCATGGTTTGTCTTTTTATTACTACTACCTGCGTTCATTAACCAGTACGCAACATGATATATGAACACTAGACAAAACGGAAGGAAAGACAAGATAACCTCGTTTATATACACATAAATATCCAATACATATATAACATACATACAAGTTTTACGGAAACGAAAACGTGTCACAATCGATGAAAATAAGTACATATTGTTCTATGAACAAATAGCATTTAGAAGGGGAGTAAAAATGGAAAAGGCTTACTTGATGATGACATGTTTTATGGCAAAGGCAGGAGACAACGTCTCTATTGTTCAAAGAATGGAGACAAAGAAGATCGAAATCAGTTCTTGTGATTGTCATGTGACACCCCACAAGGCACCCAACGGACACATCTATTCTCTTTGGGAAATGATTTGTGATTGTCTACTTACATGTTCTAATATAAGGCCCGGCAGAATGATCACTCGGGTTTGGAATGAAAATAAAAAAAGGCAATATAAATCTTATTCAGAATTAAATTTTATTATGTTGTATAGCCACATAATACATATACATCTGCAAAATCATAACAACACAATAAAGACAAGCGACACAGTTCTTTAGAAAAACATACCTCTCACTTTATTGAAAGGGTTGTGTGTGAGAGGGAGTTGGAGACCGAACAGAACTACAACATATTGACCCCACTCTATTGGCCATAACCGCGTTTCTTTCCCGTTCTCCTGGGCTGCTCAACCGGGGGCGAGGGGGCGTGGGGCCCAGCCTCTCTGAGACATGTTCCTCAATCCAGTGTCTTCTGTCCAACTGATCTGATCGCTAACTGCTGACTTCCTGTCTTCACCCGGGTTATATAATGATTTGACGCCTACCCTTCTTCCTGCGAGCGTCACAATCGTACTCATTCAACCCGTCCACGGTCAAGGTTATAATATCTTGGTATTCCTCGACCGGATGCACTTGTTATTTACACAGGTGCATTTCCAATTTTGACAGCTTGGCTGGGTCGGAGGTCAATATGCAACAATTACACGGAAGAACAGTATCTGACATTTTCTATTACAATCCTTTTATTTTGAAGATTACATCATCCAAATTCTTCCTTTTATCATTTATACACTCTTGAAGCCTTACTCTGAAGTTCTGAAGTGGTGGTCTCGTTATTGTCTCTGGTATTGCTGCGATTTCATGAATAAAATCTTCAGTTCATCGTGATATACAGTCTATGTTTAAGGACTTGAATTTTCAGGTATCCCCAGATGAAGTAACATCAAGGAAATATATATAGTATACGAGCGAGCCAGCCACAGGATGTAGCCATGTAGTGAAATGAGGGTGGCCTGAAAAAATTGATGTCAGAACTTCGATAGATGTCATGATAGCAAGTAACATAGCTTGGCAATTGCCGCATAAATGTCATAACACTCACCATAACTAGCGCCTACACAGCAGCAATTTTAAGTCCAAGTGATCATTCTGCCAAACCTAGTATAAGTAATTATATCTTCATTTTCTTAAAGTACTAGGTTATTCGATATATTTTGCACTAATCTATCTATCTATCTATCTATCTATCTATCTATCTATCTATCTATCTATCTCACCTTGCTCATCATCTATCTATCTATCTATCTATCTTGTCGGCGGTAGAGAATACATCGACTATATCACCTGCAGAGGGGTCAGAGTCCTCAGACCCTCCCAAAAAACAAGCAAACAAACAGCGGATGTCCTGGGTATAACACTAAACTGCATCTAATTGTGAGGCTCCAGTTCTGGAGATCTAGGTGAGTATGGAATACCCCTTCATTGCCATTACTCCCAGGTCCACTCTGACTTGGAGTGGTCGTATCTGTTAGATTTCCATCTATGGATCAAATAGAATTGTTCAATCATTATTAGGAATATTATTAATCACTTGAAACGATACAACTGTGTGCAAATTATTCGTTCGATGTCGGAATACCTGATATCACATAACCGTGCGGACCCCCCCTAAAAAAAAACTTAAAAGAAACAACACAAAAAATGTAAGTATGAAATACAAGGAATGTGATTCCCAAACCTCTTAGTATAAAATAAGCCTAGATGGGTTTGAATGCTATTCGTATCTATCCATCTATCTATCCATCTATCTCGGTAGCAGCTTGCGTAAAATTTGATCAAGTGCTTAATTTTCTTTCATTTCAGGTATATGTGTTCGAGTCTTCATACAGGCTGCATTTTGGAGCTAATTTTAAAATTCGATACCTTCCCTCCTTTTGGAGTCGTACAATCGCCAAATATTTGTATACTTGTAAAACCTTTAATCCTCCGAGATATTATCAAACATCTTTCTATAACTTGTATTCACTGTTAACGGTTCTTTGTTTTCGTCGTGCTTTTTCAAAAAACAAATCACGTAAAACCTCCGAAGAAAGAATTTCTCCCTTTCGATCATTTTCTCGAAAGAAATATCAAATGAATTATTCTTCTATATTCATTTTTTAAAAATTCTATTTTTTATTTTTTCCATTCATACCAAAGTATTGAAATCTGCGAGTACGTAACTGTACTTATTTATGTATTAAAAAAGAAAGTGAAAAACAAAACAAATGAAAAAAAAAGCAAAAAAAAAACAATAATCACACGTCCTTCGTTTTCTTATAATTGCAATTCTGGGTCATAGTAACCCAATCAATCAAGTATGGGAGGGGGAAGAGATAATCTGCATCTGGAGCTTCCTAAGTGACAGTGAAAATATGAATACCTTATCTGATATCTCCCAGAATCACGTCAAGTCTGGGAACCTACGAATTATCAAACTGTCGGCAATGAGAGTTCATCTTAGGAGTGAAGACATTTAACTTTCTACTCTTCTCTTCATAAGTGTAAGGGTTCACGAGTGTATATTGGGATGCACTCGGACTAGTGTCAATATCTTGGTTGTTATTATAGTTACAAAGTTTCAGCCGTTGTATTCTCCGGCTTTCTTCGGGTCATTTTTATAGTCTGCAACCTGTAAATTTCTTAACGAAAACTTTATTTAACCCATTCAATTTATCTGCTTGTCTGAGATGGAAAAAGAAAAACTTTTTTTTATATAGTGATGTACTCCTGTTAGGACGTTGGTATTTATTATAGCCAACACGTCCCGACAGTTATACTCTACGACCTTTTTCAAGTATTTGTCACAGAAACTTTCTGGGAATTTTGAACCAAACCCTTGTATATATCTATCCAAGCCATCCATCAAAAGCAGGATGTGACACAAGGTCAATTTTCGAGTAGAGTACGGATGGTTTGAATTCAGAATTTGTTGTATAGTCACAACTATACATATGCATATACATGCGGAAACATAATCAACATAATAACGAACGTCAATGAACGAACGAACACACTTCTTTATAAAAATATACCTCTCACACTTTATTCTCGAAAGGGTTGATGTTTCTTGTGTGTAAGAGGTGAGTTGTAGACGGGGACAGACTACTACATATTGACCCAAAGTTCTTCTGACCATAGCAGCACTTCTTCCTCATTCTTACTGGGCTACTCAACCGTGGGTCACTGAGGGCCCAACTGCAACTGCAACTTGAACTCCCTGACGCCATCTGTGGCACCTTGTTATATATTTGTTTGACGTCCACCTGCTTTCTGTGGGCGTACGCATCTGCACCGAATTCAACCACGTCCACATGTCAAGGTGATATTCCGATATTTTCGACCAGATGCACATGTTTCGCTTTCTTCCGCTTATTTACACAGGTGCATCTCTTGATTGACGGCTCGGTCGAAGGTCAATATGTTACAAATTTTCCTTCTCTTATATTGGCTCCCGAATCAAAGCGAAACAACCAGTCTGTCCTACAATTTACTCATTGCTGGGGGAACAGATAGATTCATGCCTTTTCCCAGGGTATTAACGCGAAGTGAAACACAATCAGCTTCGTACAGTATTTGAACTCGGGTAGTCGATTCAATTGAGTACTACGATAACCGTAACGCACGAATCCTTAATGTATTTACCCATTTTCTCCGCCACGAACAGGATGTGACATAAGGTCATTTTTACGCAGAGTTTGACAGATTTCAATTCAGAGTTTTCTTTCTCCTAAACTGGTTGCCATATAACAAGATGGACCATATTTAGATTTTAATTTAAAAATGATAATGCAACTTTGTCATTCCGGATACGAAAAAAGTCTTTATTCAGACTGTCTATAATTCTAGCAGTCCAACGCCAACACGAAGGAGAGAGGAAGACCTTGTAAAGGTTTAAGTGCAAATCTCGCTTCCAGCTGCAAAGAGGCACCCATCCCGACCCAACGTTTAAACTAACTTGTCTCTTTGAGTTTCACACTCAACTCTCTTCAACTGTCGTCTGCTTGAATTCAAAATTATCGTTTCTTATATAACCTAATAATTATATCATTCAGATAATGTTGTAAAGATACGTGCCTTAAACCTTTCAATGTGGCGTCATATTTCTAATAATTGCGTCATACAATCATAAACTTGTATTTTTTTACCCAGATAATGAACACTTGATTTGTTTATGTTCAATATCCAGTCAAGAACTATTTTGACGTGAGGTGTTAAACCTGGTCACTCCGGAGATATACAAAACAATCTGACAAACCGGCCATCTCGCACACGTGCAAGACTTATACCATATGAGCTTTTGTGACGAAGTGCATTTGCACTCAAAGATTTGTAACCAGTCCACAACCTCACCAAACTAAATAATAAAAAACTAATATAATCAATTATCAATAAAATAATTAAAACAATTAATTATCACCCAAATTATTTCATAGCCATACTAAGGGTAAAGATCCAAGTCTGCCCAATTAATTACTTATAGCTGGAGGAAGATTTGTCGGATGCGTACTTTTCCCAAGAGTATTAGTTCAATATAAAATGCAAATAGCCTAGTTAAGAATTTAAACTCAGATCACCGTGTCCATTTCCTATGAAAATAACCATTACAACACGAGCGCCTCTATAAGCAAGAATACTTTATGCAATCCATGATTTTTCATAATGAATAGGTTGCCAATTAATTTTGTTCAATAAGAGTAAAATTCAAAATATTTGATATTTAAAAGTTAACGTAATTTGTTAGAAGAAAAGTCATGGAAAATAATCATTAATATGACAGATAAGACTTGACCACTGGCAAACCTTTTTAGTTGTTCTCTGTTTGGTTCAGTCGTGAGAACGGGTCAGTTAGGTAGCGTTAATTAGAGCAGTCCAAGTGCCGTAACGAACGGACGCCTAAAATACCTATATCTCCAGCTGTGCGGTTGACGCGAGGATTTGGGTGAATAAAGATGTCGAAAACCAAACAGTCTTTGTGTCCATTTATATGAACAAAAGTGGACACGGAGACCAAGATAAACCCAAGACCACCCGAATAAGTCTCATGTGGAAAATTAGAGAATCCGGCCAGTATAAGAAAAAGAATAAAGTGTATACAACACATAGGAGCACCTTGCTATCATTCTTCTGTTCTTACTTTGAGGATATCTCACTTATCCCGAGTTAATTTATATTTGACAGTTCACTTGATCTACGGGGCTATGTGCAAAAAATACATGAGAAACAACATAAAAATTTAGATATAAATGTACAATGAACGTAATACCTTAACCTCTTGGTATAAAATAACCTTGGACGGGTTAAATGCCGTTTAAATAAATCGTTCTTTTAATCAACAACTAGTTCTTTTTGTCATAATTTTACTCGTTTGTAGTTTTTCAGTTGTAAGCGGTGTTTTTTTTTTCTGAAGTGCAAGTGGTTCTTCAGGATTCTACTCAGTATTTTATCTAATTTTAGGAGGGCTGTGGTCTGAACGGTCTCAATTTTCCCCCGTATTTCTAGTTCCTCAAGTCTCTTTCCAAGGTTTTTAAGATTGTTCCAAGGGCTGCAACTTTGATTAGTATCACTGTTACTTCCACGTTTCATTGCTTTTTCAGCTCTCTGACAAGGTCCTAGTATAAATTCAACCTTCTCCACTTTGGGATCATGTATACTGGTCACTACCAAAAGGACATTACCCTCCCACTCCAAACAAGTCGTATTTATCGTGGACACACGGTTCTCAGTTTGAACCTCGTTGTGAAATCTCAATCTCTGCACAGCTGTCGGAATTGTGAATCGTTTATAATTCAAAACTGTCCTGAAGGCACAGCTTCAGTCAGATCCTCTAGCTTGCTATTTCTTAAAGTAATGTGATTCTTATTGGCTAAAGAAATGGGAGTTTCCTCAACTGATAAGCCCCGTTAATCTCCTCTGGTGATGAATGTTCTAAACAGGATAAGTCAATCCCTTCACTGGATTAATGCCTGTTGATTAGATATAAAGTTTAATAACAGTATATTATGTAAAATACAATCAATTATCGAATGACCTCTACAATCATACAAAACAGAATACAGTGTCTGGACTCGTTATATGTGAGTCTGTTTTAAGTTAACTTTCAATAATGTCGTGAAATGCTTGGGTCATTCCCTGATAAGTGTTTAGGTAGGTGAGTTAGCTGGTTGGCACTTATATACTTATATAGAGTTATATCTCAAGCGATTACAATCAAAATTGCGTGTGCGCTTTATTTCACAATACAAGTCGATCGGTTCTTTTCGCAGTCGAAACCCCAATTAATTTGTGACATCAAAAATATACACATCTCTTCATAATTCAAATCTATTTTCACATTGAAAATACATTCCAAATACGCTAGTGTTCAAATCAAGTTCAATGGTCATTTCTTTTGCACTTACCACCCCAAAACAATATTCCAATATTGTCAGACCATTGTTGCCTGTCACCTCAAGCCAGCCACAAAATGCATGTTATAGTAAAATACATCAAATCTCTTCTGATTCACCTACTTAACTCTTCACATACCGAACTACTAAAACATACAAAACACAGACCCACGGGCATCGACATTGCAGAAGAAAATAACAGCTATCGGATGTTGTCCCAACAACGGCCAGTGTCAAACTGAGAAAATCATGACTTCTGCGCATAGGTTCCGCGCATAGTCTATCCAAAATCCCCAGAAAATTCTCAGTTATAAAAAAAGGTCTATTTTTCAACCAATCCTTTTTTTCCACAAGTAGTATTTTTGGAGCCGGTGTTTGAAGTCGGGAACGTATAAATTGGCCAAGCAGAGGTCACACAGGCAGTTGAATCCCTAGTCGTGTTAAGAGCGTCGCCCGACAACACCGTCTGACCAGATTAAAGCAACCGCTTATCGCCGAATAGAATCCTCCCCCCCGTCAGCCGGCCAGATATTTCATGCGCTTGTTTATTTTATTTACTCAATAAACAAAATAAACTAAATTTTGTCACTCTTATTTTTCTTGCAACCACACGCGTGTATATATTGATCTCTCAATATGCAGAGTCACAGCCAGTCTTTTCAATAATAATCAACCTGTTTTCTGAGAAAACTACAAAAATCTGACTTTTCACATGAACTAAATCCAGACAGCTTGGAAGAAAATTATTATTACAATATCGCATCACAATTAGTTAAATTTGACTCACAAGTACAGAGAGAATTTTTCACTTTCTTTTACTCTCAGTTCTAATAGATGAGCGTAATTTACGAATTAACAAGTTTTTTTTTTTACTGACTAAAACTAAATTTGGTCTTTTGGATTGGGTGATCCATTTTTATCTCAAAATCACAGAGAATTTTGTGCATCCCATTTTCCTGAAAAGATTTGGGTTTGAGTACGTACAGTTAACTTTATGGCAAAATTTTAGTCATTTGCAAAAATCCAAGTGGATCACATTATTATAATTATTCCACCAGTGTTAGCTGATGGTCTTTCACTGGAGTCTGAGTGACAGCAAGTCTATTCAAGTCTCCAGGACTCTTCTCAGTATTCTGGGCGATCTTAATAAAAGATGGTCTCGGTTCGTCTTCCGATTTCCAACTCTTTCAGCCACTTTACCCAGCCTTTGGGGATCGTTCCAAGTGCACCAGTTATAATTAGATAGATAATATTATTAGACTTCTTGAGAGTTTTTCATCACAATTTTAACAGGTGATCTTTCAATAGAGGCTGAGTGACAGCAAGTCTCCCCAGGTCTCCAGAATTCTTCTCGATATTCAAGCCATCTCGACAATGCTGCGGTTTGTATTGTCTCGATTCCATCTCTAATTGAGGGCAATTCCAACCCCACCAAATACAATTGGTATCCCCAACACCTTCACGTTCTAAAGCTTTCTTCAACTCTCAGACAAGCTCTAAGTAGTTGTCTATGTTTTCGCTTCCTTTCATTTTTACTCTGTGGTCCGCTAGAAAGGTTTGTTCGTCGGTTTTTATGGCATAGCAACCTTTGTAGGTTATTTAATGTCAAATCTATTTTAAAACAAATAATCAGTTCTATTTCAAACAATTCAGTTTAACATGAGTACAAAGTTTAATTGTTAAAAATTTCAAGCTATTCAGTTTAGTCAAACAGCTCTAATTCAGCTAATTCAGTTTAGTATAAGTATAGATTTTCTTTATACACAGTTAAATGTCAAAGCAGTTCTATATTTAACAATTCAGTTTAGCGTAAGTACAGTTTCAATGTCAAAAACAATTCTATTTCAAACATTTCAGTTTAGCATAAGTAAGCAGTTTAAATGTTAGTACACAGTTTAATTGTCAAAAACATTTCTATTTCAAGCTATTCAGTTTTGTCAAACAGTTCTAATTCAAACAATTCAGTTCAGCATAAGCACGCAGTTTAGTTTTATTTAGCCCATAGATAGGGCCCTATCAGGTGCTACCATTCCAGACCAGAGTGGACCTGGGAGCAATGGCAATGAAAGGGTGATCCGCATTCCCCAAAGTCCCAGCATCACTGGTACCTTACTATAAGATTGTTTAGTGTCAAATACAGGACATTCGTTGCGGGGGGTGTCTTACACCTCTGCAGAGGTGTAGTCGGTGTATTTTACAGCCCCAGCCGAGTGAGCAACCGCTGGAATGGTAAAATCTACTTACTAACATGTTCTTTCCTGCTATTATCTCGAATTCTAGTCTTCTGGTCAGGATTAGGTGATCCGTTTGAATTTCAAAGTTATAGAGCATTTTCCAGGAGAGATTCTGGTTTGAACATATACCATTTATCAGCATGGTCAAATTTTAATTTCTTGCACAATTACCCGGGGATCATCTTTCCCACCCAATCATGCCTAGTCTTGTAGTCCTTTTTGAACTAGTTTGCTGCGTTCAGTTATTTAATAAACTGTCGTATTTTTTCTGCACTCAACCTATACTTGCTATTCTGTCACGCCTTGTTAATTTTCGCTTTAATATCATTGGTCCTTGTAGCATTATTTCGTGCTGATATTAAAAGATTCACTTTCTTTCTTGAGATTTTGCTTTCTTAGCAATGTCCAAGTGATTTTGTACGTAATCTCTCGAGTTCTTTGCTTCTTTCCATTTCTTTTTTCAAGTTTTTTTGCAACATATTGACCTCCGACCCAGCCGTCGATCAAGGAACAGGTACATCCGGTTGAAGATATCAGGGGATAACCTTGACTGTGGACGGGTTGAATTGGGTGCAGATGCGTCGCTCACAGGAAGCAGGTGGATGTCAAACAATTATATAACCGGGACCACAGACAGGTTCAGTTAGTTGGAGTCAGTTGGTTGGAGATAAGATGCTGTAGAGAGAACCAGCACCCAGCAGAGGGCTATGAGCCCTCAGGACCCCCGATTGAGCAGCACAGCAGAACGAGAAGGAAGTGCTGCTAAAGACAAAGAAACTGGGGGTCAATATATTGCAGTTTGTTCAGTCTCCAACTCACCTCTCACACATAACCCTTTCGTAACCCTTTCGCAACCCTTTCGAATAAAGTGTGAGAGATATATTTTTCTAAAGAAGTCTGTTCGTTCGTCATTATTGTTGATTTTGTTTCCGCATGTATATGTGTATAGTTGTATATGTACATATATATGTGTATAGTTGTATCATGGTTGTGACTATGCAACAGTTTTACTGTTTGTCCTGAGGTCGACGTTGCAGTTATTGGTTGCTGCAATTAGCCTTTATTGGTTCTTTTTAATGTAATTCTCGGGTCTTTTTATCTAGATGTCTACGTAGTTCTCAATGCTGGCGAGTCTTTTCCTTCCTTCTTTTCTCAATACATATAGTCTGTCAATGTCATCACTCGGATGTAAGACCGTGTGAATGGTCATCAATTTTCTTGTTCTCTGGTCCATTTGTCTAAGTTCCACCCTTCTCCATTTTAAGAATGGTCCCAAGTATCTTACATGGGGAGCTGATCAGATGTTTGATCCGTTGATGAGACTTCTACAGCAGAATTTGGTTTCAAGAAATTTTCTTGTTCTTCTGATGTATTCTTCTACTTTTTCTTTCATCCTAGTTTCTTTGATGGTGTCCACTTCCAATATTCTCAGATACTTGAATTTTTTCCCCTAAGCATTCTGATGCTTTCCTAAATTGGTTGGTTGGTTGGGTTTTATGGCATATCAACCCTTGTGGGTTATTTAATACCAACTCCTGTTTATACATATATCAAACAAATGATTTGCAAACGAATAGTTTGTCGGTAACATTTTAAACAAGCCAGAACTCATTTGTTTGCACATAGTTAATGGTTTAAAGTATTGCTATGTAACACTAATAATTTAGAAAAAATATTAATCATTTGTTTGCACACAGTTAAATGGTTACAAATATTGCAATCTTACACAAATAGTTTTATTTGTTCAGAGTTAAATGCTTTCAGGTATTGCTATATATCACGAAGAATTCAATTTAACATATGTCATTTGTTAGGGAAATGGTTAAACAATTCTATTCAACTCATAGATGTGACCCTAACAAGTACTACCACACCAGGTCAAAGTGGACCTGGGAGTAATAACGATGAAGCAGTACTCTACATTCCCCACAGCTCTAGGACTGAAGCCACAGCATCTGATGGTTTTGTGTCTTATCCAGGACACACTTACCCCTCCGCAAAGATGCAGTCAGTGTATTCTGCAGCCTCGGTCGACAGGGCTTTCTTATTTGGTAGCTCTATTCCTTCCACCGTTTCTCTTTTATTTCTATTTATTCATAAACAACATAGCACATTTTTCAATCCCAAATCCCATTCCTACATCCTGGTTGTATATTCTTTTGTTTGTATGTTGTAGTTATTTTTGCAATTATTATTATTTCCTAAGTTCACCTACCTTGGAAGCAGTGTCTTATCAACCGAAAAAGACATCGACACGCGGCTAACGAAGGCATGGACAGCTATCGATAAGCTATCGATCATATGGAAATCAGACCTGACCGATAAAATGAAACGCAGTTTCTTCCAAACAGCGGTCGTATCGATACTGCACTACTTGGATGCTAACAAAACGGCTGGAGAAGAAACTAGACGGCAATTACACAAGAATGCTGCGAGCAATATTGAACAAGTCCAGGAGGCAACACCCCACAAAGTACCAACTATACGGCCACCTACCTCCCATCACGAAAGCTATCCAAGTTAGATGAATCAGACATGCAGGAGACTGCTGAAGAAGGGACGAGCTCATAAGTGATGACCACCACATATGGCCGAGCAAAAGCAGGATGACCAGCTCGAACATACATACAGCAGCTCTGTGAGGATACGGGATGTGGCCCTGAAGACCTGCCAGAGGCGATGAACAATAGGGAGAAGTGGCGAGAGAGGGTCAGGGATATTGGTGCTGGCGGAACGACATGATGATGATGATTATTATTTCTCTCTGGAGTCTCCAGGACTTTTCTCAGTATTCTGGTTGATCTTAATTATGAAGATCTCTACTCATCCTCATTTTTCCAAGTCCTCCAGACCCTTTATCGGGGGTGTCCTCGTGGTGTAATGGTTAAAGCGATGGACTGCGGAATCGTAGTAAGCGAGTTCGTACTCCAGTCGCGCTATTATGTTCACTTTCGAGCAAATACCCTTGGGAAAGGTATGAACCCCCTCATCCTCCCAGCTATGGGTTAAATAGTACCACTACTGTTCTTCTAGAAGAATGTCTTTGGCATTAAATAACCTACAAAGGTTGATATGCCATTAAACAAAGAAACCAAACCAAGACCCTTTATCAATCCTTTGGTGATTGTACCAAGCGCTTCAATTGTAATTGGTGTCACCGTCACTTTCATGTCACATCGTTTTTTCAGTTCTTTTGTAAGGCCTAAGTACTTATCTCTCTTTTCACTTTCTTTCAGTTTTACATTGTGGTTAGTTGCAACGGCTAAGTCCACTATTTGGCAGGTTTTATTTATTTATTTATTTATTTTTAGTGACTATTACAAGGTCTGGTTGTCTGACCGAGATTAGGTGATCTGTTAGTATCTCAAAATTCCAGAGAATTTTGTGCGTCTAATTTTCCAGGACAGATTCTAGGTTGTGCATATACTATTTGGTAGTATGGTCAAATTTAAACTTCTTGCACAGTTCCAAGTGGATCACCTTCCCCACTCAGTCGTGTCTAGTCTTATACTCTTTTTGCACTAGCTTACGGCATTCGCTTATTATGTGATTGATTGTTTCGTCTCTATCACCACATAACCTATTTTGCTATTTTGTTGCCTTGTCTATTCTATTGTCTATTCTTGCTTTGACATATTCCTCATGGCGTTGTTCTGTGCTGCTATCAGAAGAGATTCTTCTTCTTCTTCTTCTTCTTCTTCTTCTTCTTCTTCTTCTTCTTCTTATTATTATTATTATTATTATTATTATTATTATTATTAATTTTGATTAGAATTTTCTTTCATCTGTTTAATTTCTAACTGTTTTTTTTAAATCTCAAAGCATTAACTCGTTCTTAATATTGGTTGTTATTTGATTATTTTGTTTAATGCCACATCAAAACTTTTGGGGTATTAAATGCCAAATCTTTTTGTTGTTGATATGATTTCATATGAATTGATATTTTGGAAGAAATGATTTTTTATTAAAATCCCGTGAATTAATAAACTGGTAGAAATAACTTTCATTGACGGTTTCTCTCGACGCAGTTGACCCTCAGTCCCCGCTTTCTGGTTTCAATAATAAAAAAAAGTTTGATGTTTGTTTGCCATAAGAGCAATTTGAAGAATACGGTCTGAAGTTAATCCTATAGGTGCTAAGGTGCTGGCCATGTGAAGTCCAGCCTATTGATCAGATCGGGCCTCAGCGACTGCACGTCTCGCCCAAGTAAGGGCCGAACTGAAGTGTTGCAGGTCATGTGACCACTTTGTACCCAAATCATGGACCGCTCGGCCACCGGGATATCGTTCTCCGACATTAGGGGTTGCCACTTACGGCCAACGAGTGTCCCTCATGAGGGGGATGTTACTCCTCTACTGAGGTGCAGTCGGCGTATTCTACATTCTCAATCGACTGGGAGGACATTTTATGACTTGTGCACATATCTTTGTTTACGTATGTAATCATTAACTGAATTCCAGCCTGTCAGTTGAAACATATTTAGAGTTTTTCAGTTCTATTTTTCCTCAGTGTATTTCCATTTTATTCTGGTAAACCAGATCATCTTCCTCTCCAGTGAGTCTGAATTAGCATGAATTTATAATCTGCACGCTGCATCACATTTATAGGATCGAGCAGCTATATGTTTAAAAAACCGCATTTTATAATACAATTTCGCCATTGAAGTTTTCTGGATCATACACATTCTTAGGTACCCCAAGCACCAACCTACACAATCATTTGCTTATTCATCAGTCACTAGAAATGGTTAAGTTGGATGAGTTAAGTTGGAAAGTAGGTTCATTCATTGGCTGCTTTTGAATATAACACTGACTGGTTTTTGAAAACGAAAATCCCTTCCTCTCCTTAACGTCTTTCATAAAAAAACTGAAGCAATAATTTACCAGTCTATTCATTTGAAATCAACAGTACGGCTCATTATTATTTGATTCTTCTTTCAGATCGATGAAATAATTTTTTTTCCTTATTTCTATGCTATTCGTTTCTAAAATTCCTCCTGGCTTGGATGCTTTTTTGCCTGAAGACGAAAATGAAGAGAAGCAAAAATTATGGCTTTGGAAAATTGCTGAGATTGAAAAATCCCTACAGTATCTATTCATACGCTAAATACTTATTTATGCTTCAAGTGAGGTTTGTTATCTATATTACTGTGGCGAGGTTTCTAATTTTTTTTTTTTGGTGTGTGTGAGTGAGTGAGTGCGTCTGAGGACCACAAAAAAACTGAAAATTTCAAGAATCTGATTTTTTCTTTTAAATTTTGATCTTAGTCTCTTACATACACTCATTAAGTGTGACTCATCCCTATCATCATCATGTCGCACTGCAAGCACGGATCTCCCTGACCCTCTCTCGCCACCCGTCTCCAGGGTACATCTTGTATCAGCACAGAGCGGTTTATATAGGTTCTAGCTAGTCGTCCAACCTTTGCTTGTCTATGTGCTGGGGTCCACAGGAGTACATCGTCTAATTTGGATAGTTTTCGTGATGGGTAGTAGGTGGCCGTACAGTCGCTAATTTGTTGGGTGTTGCCTCGAAGATTCGTTCAATATGGCTCGCTGTATTCTAGTGTAATTGCTGTCAAGCCTTTTCTCCAGACTTAGTTAGCGTCCATATGGTGCATCCATATAGCAGTATCGACACGATCGCTCCTTGGAAAAAACTGCATTTTATTTTATCAGTCAGGTTTGACTTACATATGATCGATAGCTGTTCATGCCTTTTCTAGTTGCGTGTTGATGTCTTTCTCGGTTGATGAGACGCTGCTTCCGAGGTAGGTGAACTTGTCCTCTAGTTTCAGAGGACCACCCTCGAGTGTTGAGATGTCACCTCTTTAATAAAAGCACATATATTCTATTTTGTTTGCATTGACATGGAGACCTATGCTACCTGCTGTTCGTTCCAGGCTATGTCGCACAGATTCGGCTGGGGTGCGTGAATTTGTTCGAAGCGCTATGTCATCGGTGTAATCTGCGTCCGTAATAGTTCGTGCAGAGTATCTTTGTTACTTTTCTTTTCCAGCTTAAAACCGTTTTCTTTTATTAAATCTGTAGACGTTCTAAGCACGTAGTCTAGACAGACCTGAATATATATATATATATATATATATATATATATATATATATATTAATTAATCTATTAGATTAAAAACACATTTCTCTCCTAATATATTGTTCAGAAGGAATCAAGGAGTTAAAAAGTGTGAATTCATATTGATATTTTGAAGTGTTGCCAAACTGTTAATTTAGCACGAACACAGAAGAATGAAACTCCCATTCGAAAATCACATGTAAACGTTGGCTCACTTCCATAAACGCATGGTTATGAATGCTTAATACTTGAATATATATATATATATATATACTCTCTCTCTTTCTCTCTTTCTCTCTCTCTCTCACACACACACACACATATGTACATATATACATAAAAGTATGTAAAGTTGGCGACCGTAGTCGAGGGCGACCTTTAGGCTCCCTTTTCATGAGCTACTACATCGAGGTGTAGGGAGGGCGCTACTCCATTCCCTGGATTGCTCAGACGGCATAAAGTATCATTTTTTAAATTCTTCGGTGTGACTCGACATGAGATTGAACCCCGGTCTCCCGGACCATTGGCGAACACTCTACCCACGTACATACATATAAACATATATGTATGTATATATACAGACACATATAAACATTTATAAATGATAAAAAATTCTCTTAAAATAGTTTCTTGAATCGATCAAAGAGATTGAAAAGAAGAATTTATATTGATATTTAGAAAATCATTTCGTAGCTATTTCCCTTCCTTTAGCATAAGATCCTTGACAGTTCCTGACGTTTTAAGCTATAAAAACGGATTTTGTGTTAGTGTAAATATTTATGAGCACTATATATATATATATATATGTAGTGCAGTGGGTAAATTGTTGCCCTTTTAAATAAGGAATATGTGCATATACTTTGTTTTATGTTTTGTTTATTGTGCAGCAAACTAAACTCAAATGGGTATTGTCCGGGAGGAAAACAGTGCCATGACGCCATTCACTCCTCCAGAAATTGGAAAACTACATGCTGTACTGTTGGGCATTCATGCTGGAAGCGCCAATACGAAGATTTTAGCGTGTGTGTGGGTGTTAATCCGAGGATAAATTCATATTCATATTGATGAAAAAAAAACATTCTTGGTGCTTGGGGTGGTATCAAGTAATGGTGACGTTATGCATCTATCTATCTATCTTTCTACATGGCCTCAGATCAAACACGGAAGTTTTTATCAAGTACCAGTAGGAGGCAGTTATATTCTGGATTGATAGGGTGGCTGTTGGGAGACCATACGTCAGGCAAATGGACTCTGTGTCATGCCAGACAAGCAGAAGAAAACAATCTTGGCTACAGGAAAATTTCTGCGATCATATCTTCACCTAACATATGTCCACTTAACCCCTGACTGAATATTATGTTTTAAGGAACGTCATAGAGGAATTGAAAGCAAAGATAACGGCAACATTTACCTATTCAAAGAAGGAGACCATCAATTAGGCTTGTTGGAGATTCTAAAATCGTTATGAGGACAATGGTAATATCTTTGAATAAATTTGATTGATAGTGTTTCAAGATAGTTTAATTTAATATTTGTAAATATATCAATTAAAGTGAGATATCAGAGTTATTTTCATATTTATGCAACTTAGACGATAGTTTACCCACTGCAACGGTATATATATATATATATATATATATATATATATATATATATATATATCTGGCGAAGGAATTTACGGCTGCCGCTCGCATCATGCAAAGCTCTTCGAAGTAATCGAGCACTCTGGCATCGGATAGGGTATAAAATGTAAACAAACGAACGCTGCTGCTGATGTTGCTACATAATACATTATAATTCCCTAAGCTGACGTGGTACCCTTGTTGGCCGAGCGGTCTGATACTAAGTCTAACGTAAAGTTGTGCGGGTTTCGCTTCAAGCGTCCGACGTGTCTAACCACACTGAAGAGTTGTGATACAACGAAACACTCTGTCTGTGGATGACTATATATATATATATATATACATATATAGGTGGTTTTCAACATTAAGCAAGAAAAAACAAACATCATCTAGGCATACATTAAAATATTTTTCCCACATTCTAATATCTTATTCTAAAACGAAAAGCGAACACGTATTACAAAACTTGTAAGTTAATTTGAATCTATCCCAGCTCAAAATTCTTAGAGATCTTTGCATCTCAAAGAAAAATCACACAGATTTTGTGCCTGTTTAAATATTTATGAGAAGTACGTTTATAACGATTATGAGCATAAACTTATATAAAGTCTCCGGGAACAAATTTACGAGTGATACGCATGCCAGAGATGCAGGTTCAGCTCGACACCACACCCTGTGACAATCAGCACCTCACACAACTGGTATTGTCATTATTTCTCCATGATGAAACACGTCGTATGTTCCTGAGTTTGTTTAAATGTTATGTTGACGTTAAATGATATCGATTAAAATCGGACATTACTTAAGAAACGAATATATCATTTGAATATTGGGAAAAGATTGAATTATTATCAATTAATCAATGAATCTTCGCTCGTGAAGTTGAATATTATCGTCTTATTTGAGATGTCTGTGGATTTATTACATGTTGATGGTCAGATCCTATCATCCTATTTCAAAACGAGGCTGTCTGCCTAAACGATAGACACAGCATTGTAAGATTTCCAAGATAATTCAGGCAAAATCTTCATGAAAACTGTCGTTAATCCAGCGAATAATCCCTGTATATGTGGGCGCCTTCAGGAATCAGTAAAAGGATAAATCATATTTTCAATTGGCCTCCCTGACTCAAATGTATTTGAAGGTTAATCTCGTCGAAGCAAATAAAAACGAATTTGAAGAGATCTTGGTTAAAACTGAATGTTGTCTTGTATTGTTTAGGTCATTGAATTTTGTTTAAATGACGATCCAGTTCTTACACAAAGAGGTGAAAAAATGAATATGATATACGAGAAAAATTTTGTTTGTGTCTTTTTAAAATATGGAAGAGAGATCTTTTTATGTCTTATGAAACCGTCTACAGTTAGGTTTGAGAATTGCGTTTCTTCTATATTTATATTTTCATTTTTGTGTTGTTTTTAAAGAGTTTTTTTTTCATCGTTATATGATATGAAATATTCTTATCTAATACAAATGATTTGCACACATTTGTATGGTTTCAAGAAAGTAAAGTAAGTAAAGTTGGCGACCTTAGTCGAGGGTGACCCGAAGGCTCCCTTTTCAATAGCTACAACACTGATGTGTACACGGTAGGGCGCTACTCCTTTCCCTGGATTGCTCCTCTTTACCCTTGATACGTACCTTTGAATGCTGAGTGTTAAGCAAGGAGGTATCAAGAACTATTTTTAAAGTCTTTGGTATGACGCGACCTGGGATTGAACCCAGGTCTCCCGGACCATTGGCGAACACTCGAACCATTAGGCCAATGAGCCGGTAATTCTTATCAAATACTAATAATTATTTGGTTTCAAGAAACTGTTTCTATTTAATAATAGTCATTTGTTTGCTCGTAGTTATATGGTTCCGAGTAAATAATAATAATAATCCTTAGTAAATAATTATTATCATCATCATCATCATCATGTTGCGCCACCAGCGCAGATCTCTCGGACCTTCTCCCGCCACCCTTCTCTATCGTCCATCGCTTCCGTTAAGTCTTCAAGGCTACATCCTGTATTGACACAGAGCTGTTGTATAAAGGTTCTAGCTGGTCGTCCTGCCTTTGCCCGTCCATGTGAAGGGGTTCACAGGAGTATGTCACTTATGAGTTCGTCCCTACTTCTCCAGCTGTGTTCCACATGTCTTATTCGTCTAACTTGGATAGTTTTCGTGACGGGTAGTAGGTGGCCGTACAGCTGCTGCTTCGTGAAATGCTGCCTCCAGGACTTGTTTAATATTGCTCACAGCCTTCTTGTGTAGTTGCCGTCAAGCTTTTTCTCCATACGTTTAGTTAGCGTGCATCCATATAGCTGTATCGACACGACCGCTGCTTGGAAAAAACTGTGTTTTATTGTATCGGTCAGGTGTGACTTCCATATGACCGATAGCTTATAGATAGCTGTTCATGCCTTTGCTAGTCGTGTGTTGATGTCTTTCTCGGTTGGTGAGACACTGCTTTCTAGTTAGGTGAATTTGTCTACTTGTTTCAGAGAACTACCGTTTAGTGTGGAAATGATACGAAACAATCTAATAGTGAGGTCGCAGGAATGCTGGAGTTTTGGGGAATGCAGTGTAGCCCTTCATTGCCATCGCTCCCCGGCCCACTTTGGCCCGGAGTGGCCCACTTTGGCCCGGAGTGGTAGAAACTAATAGGGTCCTATCTCTAGGTCAAATAGAACTAAACTGTTTACTTATGCTAAACTGAACTGCTTGAAATAGAACTGTTTTTTGACATTGAAACTGTGTACTTATCTTAAACTGAATTATTTGAAATGGTACTGCTTTTGATACTTATGGAACTGCGTACTTATGCTAAACTGAACTATTTGAAATAGAAGTGTTTGTAAATAGAACGAAACTGAATTTTTGAAATAGAACTGTTTTGACATTTAACTGTTTGTAAACGAATAACTATACGAATAGTAAACTGAATTTTTTGAAATTTAATTCGGCATTAAATGACCCGAAAAGGGTTGATAGGGCATAAAACCAACCAACCAACCAACCAACCAGCAACGATATTTCAGTAGTTACATAGGTGACCACTTTGAAATAACTGGTACTGTTCTGTGTGCCAAATGAAGGAAAGCTCAGTAAATAACCACAGGTATTATTTGTGTTGTGCATTGATGAACCCTGGAAATATAAAAAGCAATATTGTCCCCTGTGAGGATAAGCTTCGTTTTTATCAAGACGCAATATTATTTTGAATAACTGTAATAGCTGATAAATTTTCTCAGAAAAATAAATGATTTTTTACGATAAAAATTGGCATTGGTTTTTCCGGTGTACTCACATGAACGATAATGAGAAAATTATTTGATTTTCCAACATTTGTAAAACATGAAAGAAAACCTTTTGGCTTCGTAGTTTTGCATGTTTAATATGAAACCCATTTATTATTAATGATGATAAAAATCAAAGGATAGAATTATTGATATTTCTGATTGTGTATGATAAAGCTATCAGTTAGTCACTGACCACAGGCAACAAGATTAAAGTCATTTGACAAATAAAACAAACATTGGATACTAGAAATCGCCTTTCTCTTTTAGAGGAAAATGAAATATTTTGATGAGAAACAATTACGTAGTATATAGTTTTACGATGAAAAATAAATATTATTACCCCCCCCCCAAAAAAAAAAGTGAAGATCAGCATTCCATAAACAAACCAGAATCAGGTGTTCGGTTTTTTCTTTTTCAAAATGTTAACGAAGTAATTCACCGAAAAGTCAATTTTGTAAATTTGTGTCAAATGAAATGGTAAAAACGCGTGTCAAGGTTGCCTAGTGGCACTGTATAATAAATAAGTAAAGTTGGCGACTATAGTCGAGGATTGACCCGAAGGCTTCCTTTTCCATAGCTACTACACCAAGGTATATGGGAGGGCGATACTCCTTTCCCTGGATTGCTCCACTTTACTCTTGATCCGTACCTTATAATGCTGAGTGTTAAGCAAGGCGTCATCAGGTACCATTTTTTGAGTCTTTGGTATGACTCAACTTGGGATTGAACCCTGGTCTTCAAGGCCACTGGTGAACACTCTAACCATTATACCAATGTGACTCTGTATACAGAGATGTTTATATTTAAAAGGAATTACGATTCTCAAAATCTCGAGATTCAAAACATAAATATCTTTTGTCGTCATGTCACCAGCTAAAGTGATCGGCGTGTTTCAACAAAAAACTAAATTATGTATATACGTGGTGCCGTGATGTTATGGTTATTATCGTTGGAAATGGACACGGCGACACGAGTTCAAATCCTGGACGCGATTTATTGCATTTCACGTAGCACTAATACCCTTGGGAAAGGTATGAATTCAATTATTCTCCCTCCAGCTATGGGTAAATAGTAGGGCAGACTGGGTTCTTCAGCCTTGGTGAGGCAACTAGTGTAGCAGAAGGAAAACTCTGAATTCAAACCTGTTAAACTCCGCATAAAAATTGACCTTGTGTCATATCCTGCCCGAGCGGAGGGGTTGGTAAATATGGATGTATATACGTGGACTCCCTGCTCTGGTCAGGGGAGTAACAGAAAGGGAAAACTTGTACCAAACCCGGGGATGTAGACGAATAAAACAGATTTAGGAGTCAGGTGGGTGTCAGTCGGACAGAAAGTGATTGTGACTCATTAAATTCCAACTTTCTAAAGGAGCTCTGAGGAAATAAAAAGTTTAGTATTTAACGAAATTGTTTTTGCAGGTGTTACTGTTGATTCGCTTCCTTTACCAGACGATCATCTTTTTCTTATCAAATTGCTTCTCCTGACACTCAGATATTTGCATCCCCTATTTAACTTGTTTCTTAATTCATTTTAATCATAATCGGAATATAATAACCTATGACCATTGTTTATTCATTATGAGTTACAGGTATATTTTTCAAGACAATCTGCATCATTTAAGATATCGAAAAGATGGTATTATTTGGACGCTTCTCTATAAAACACTGGTTAACAAATTATTATTACTGCCTCCTTATACTGTGATGAGTTCCATTTTCACTAGATGCTGCCAGTTTGTTTGGGTTTTATAGTATATCAACCTTGGTAGGTTATTTAATGTCAAATCCATTTTTATACAAATAAACAGTTCTATTTCAAACAATTTAGTTTAGCATAAGTACAGAGTTTAATTGTCAAAAACATTCCTGTTTCAAGCTATTCCGTTTAGACAAACAGTTCTATTTCAAACAATTCAGTTTAGCCTACAAAACAGTTCCATTACAAACAATTCAGTTCAGCATAAGAACGCAGTTTAAATGTCAAAACAGTCCTTTTTCAAGTAATTCAGTTTAGCATAAGTATACAGTTTAGTTCTTTTTGACTCCTAGATAAGACCCTATCAGGTGCTACCACTCTGGATCAAAGTGGACCTGGGAGTGATGGCGATAAAAGAGTATTCCGCATTCTCCAAAGCTCCAACATTCCCGGAATCTTATAACTAGATTGTTTAGCGTCATATCTCGGACACTCGTTGGGGAGGGTAGGGGGGTTATCCTCTGCAAAGAAGCAGTCGGTATATTTTACAGCCGTAGCTTTACTGGGCAAAACCAGTTTGTGTCGTAAACGTCTATACGTGATTTAATGATTATAAAGCATAGATTTTTAAGAAGCGTGTTGTAATATTAAAGGTAGTCTTGGTGTTCGCCAATGGCCCAGGAGACCTGAGTTCAATCCCAGGTCGAGTCATACCAAAGACACAAAACATGGTACTAGATGGTACCTTGCTTTAACACTCAGCATTTTTATGTAAGGGTAAAGGATAAGTAAGGATCAAGAGTGAAGTGGAACAATCAAGGGAAAGTGTAATATTACAGACGGGCGCTGTCGTCAATCAGTGAAGGTGTCACGAGACTCGCGCGTGCGGGCAGAATGACCTGCAAAGTTAGACGCGACTTTAAAATAATCACAGATGAATTATCACGTGTTTCACCACAGTTTCACTGGTGACATCGAACATTCGGGGATCTTCGATTGGTCCCCAAAATCTCTATATAAGAAAACAAGTCAGAAGATTTTGGAGAGTTGAAGACAGCTTTCAAAACAGGCACGTCAAAAGGTTCCGTGGCCCCGACCCGTCCTACCCAGTCCGCTACGACCTATCTGTCAGGCGAGTGTCAACAGCCAGCTCTCACCCACACCGCCGTCACCACCAAGAGGAAGAGAGAAGAAGAACGTAACTAAAATGAACTTTTCGAGTTGCGACAATCATAGCCCTAAGTGAATAATAAACAACTGCTATATTTTCTTCCCTTACCTTCGAGTTTGAGTATTTTTTTTTTTACTGCGGACTTCTTTCTTTACAGCACTACACGTTGGTCCTATGTTACAGTGTCAACAAAACGCAAGTACCACTGGTGCTAGAAGTCAATATTCTAAAGAGGACGTTGTGAGTAACTTACTGGACTGCAGCATCGTTTTAAGTGAGTTTGAACTTAAGTCGCGTTATTACGTTCACTTTCGAACTAATACTCTGGGGTAAGGCAGAAACATGATCCCCCCAGTTATGAGATGAATAGTACGACCACTTTTCTTCGAAATGATAGCCTTGGCATTAAATAACCCATGAAGGTATTTATACGATTTAACTAAAACAGAATGGTCCAGTCGGCTGCTGCCGTAGAATACGACGACTGCATCTCTGCAGAAAGTTAAGACTCCCCCAAGTATCCTTGATATGACATTAAACAATCTGATGGTGAGGCTTCAGTAATGCTGGAGTTTTCTGGAAGCTGGAGTATCTCTTTATTGTTCTCGCTCCCAGGTCCACTCTGGCTCCGAGGGTAGCACCTGATAGGGTCTTATCTATGGGTCGAATAGGAGTGTTTAACATTTAAACTTTACTTATGCTAAGCTGAATTGCTTGAAATGTAACTGTTTTTGACATTTAAACTGTGAACTTATATTAAACTGAATTGTTTGAAATAGAACTGTTTTTACATTTAACTATATGTAAAGAAAAAAACTCTACTTATACTAAACTGAATTGTTTGAAATAGAACTGTTTATATGTATAAAAATTGGTTTGGCATTAAATAATCTACAATGGTTGATATGCCATAAAACCAAACCAAAACAAATCCTATATATTTAATATATATGTATAAAGAGAATTTGGCATTAAATAATCTACAATGGTTGATATGCCATAAAACCAAACCAAACCAAACCAAACCAAACCAAAACAGTATTCTAAGTAAAAGCGAGGTTTCGAATACTAATCTTCCAGGTGGGCAAATCTTTTTTTTATCTGGAAGAAATATTCCTGTCCCTATTTACTACCATTTGGCCCTTTTTTTAAAGCTGACTTCAGTGATTATTCAAAATCGGGTGCTATGTTGGAACCGCGTATCATCAAAGAAAACAGACCCAGTCACCTGAGTTCAAATCCTGAGCGATCTGTCTGCGTTTTACTTCGTGATAATGTTCTCAAGAAAGGCATGAACTCATATCTTCTCTTCCAGCTAGAAGTAAAATAGTGGGGAAAACAGGACTCTCAAGTCTTGGTAGAGCATCTAGTCTTGGAGAAGGAAAGACTGAATTAACACCCATTATTGCCTGTTATCAGCTCATTCTAAAAGGAGTGGTTGGCTCAAACTTTCACCATTATAAACAAATCTACTTGGTATGTCATTTTCTAAGCTTGGCTCAGCCAATGGGGATAATCGATTTTCAAACAGATCAATTTGATCCTTAGATGGGACCCTAACAAGTATTATCATTCCGTCGGGGGAAAATGAGGAAATGTGAATGGAGGTTAAGGTGAAAGTAATAGAGACGTCGTGCAGACCACTGTCTGAAGTTGTATAGTCAAACCCCAGAAACAAAAACCAAAAATTACAACACGTTTGTCACCACCTCACCCCCCCCAAAAACTGTTGAAATAGATAAAGGATGTACTCATTTTTGGACTGTTACATATTCCTATTTTTGCTCACAGTGTATATCACTCGTCTAGAAACCTGGGTTAGGCACGACACTCGTCTAGAAACCTGGGTTGGGCACGACACTTATCGTTTGTTTTGGACAGGAATAGCCTGGCGGAGCTGATCCCTCACCAGCTCTACAACTGGTTTAAATTTTCTTCTTTTAGTTTTTCTTCTCCAAGTTTGGTTGTAATACCAAGGTTAAAGAGCCCAGTCTGCTCTGCTTTTTATATAGAGCTGGATGGAGAATAATTGAATTCATAGCTTTTCTAAGAGTATTAGCACGATATAAAATGTAAATTGGCTCGTTCAGGAATTGAACTCGGGTTGCCGAATCCATTTCCTACGGCGATAAATGTACCGCCACGAGCACCACTAATTCTGTATACTTTGGTAATAAAAAGAAAAACTTATTATATCTGCATTGTTTTCTTTATGTTCCTCTAGAAATCGTAAAATTTGGTCTCTTAGGTTTAGAAGAAAATTAGATTTTTCTAACAATATTTTTAGAATTGATTGATCGATTTATTGGTTTTAAAGTTTTGGGTTATTCTATGCATAGAGGTTAGGGAATTGCATTCATTGTTGTTCATGCTTACATTTTTTTGAGTTGTTATTAGCGATTTTTTTACACACAAATCGAATTCGAATAATTTTTAAAAAGATCTATTTAACCCTTAGATTGGACCCAAGTACTAGCTCACAGGGTTAAAGTGGACCTGGGAGTAATAGGAATGAAGATGTGATTCGACACTCTCCTGATCTCCAGAACTGGATCCTCACCATTATATATAGTTTAGTCTCAAACCCAGGACACCTCTTGTTTTGGGTGGGTTAGATGAGGAGTCAGAGTAAAGTGGACCAAGGAGTAATATGAATAACGAGGTGACTCGACGCACCCCAGATCTTCAGAAGTGGCTCTTTACCATGAGATATAGTTTAGTGTCAAACCCAAGACACCCCTTGTTTTGTGTGGGTTGCGTTTTAATGAGTTTCGATCCTTTTGTAGTTGATACAGTAGACATATTCTGAGTCCAGCCGAAAAGGCACAAAATTGTTTGGGTTGTACGAGGATCATTAAAAAAAGTTTCCAGATTTTTTTCGCATGTGCACTTTTATTGCTAGTACACACATGAAACTCTAGTCCCCTTCGAAGTAATCTCCTCCGGCTGCAATGCACTTGTTGTACCGTTCCAACAACTTCTGGAAGACACCATGGAAGTCCTCTTGTGTGAGCGTGTCAATGACCTTCTTCACAGCCTCTTTCATCTCCTCAATTGTCTCATAACGACAGCCTCTGAGCTTAAGGAATAAGCAAAAGTCACAGGGAGCAAGGTCTGGACTATAGGGACGGTGAGGAACTGTCTTGATGCACATTTTGGTCAAATAGTCTGTGATAAGGATGGAGTTGTGGACTGGTGCATTGTCCTGGTGGAAATGCCACTGACCCGATTTGAAGAGTGCTGGCCTTTTCCCAAGGAATCTCTTTCTGAACTCCCTTAAAACCTCAACATAGTAACCCTAAATCTAACCCTTTGGCCAATCAACTGTGGTGTATTGACTTCCTTACTCCTCCCACACCTCTCATCATCCCTCACAGACTCCCTGCCTTCCTTGAATCTCTTATGCCACTCAAAAACTGATGCTCGATTCATGCAAGATCGTCGAAAAGCAGTCTGAAGCATTCCATACGTTTCTGTGGCATTTTTTCCAAGTTTAAAACAGAATTTTATTGCATATCCTTCTTCTAAAGTGTCCTTACGTCTAGATTGCATTTTTGAAATTCACCAGCTTTAGTTGGGTGTATTCCATTTGCTGCTGTAACTGTTCATTTGAAGCTGAAATCACAAAAATTGGTCAGTCATCTCATAAGATATATGAAATAACATACTGAATTGTCAAGAGTCTACGACAATTTTAAATGCCTGTACAAAAAAAAAAAAAAAAAAAAAAAGTCTGGAAACTTATTGAAAGCACCACGTACGTATTCACATACGATTGTGTTAGCAATTATATTTGTGTGGTATATATTAGTACACTGTAAAACAAAATGTCAAGTGGCACAAGACCCCCCCTAAATCTCACGAGATTTAATGGCACTACTTGTAAAATGTTTCTACTAATGTTTAACGATGAAACAAGTAGACTTTCGTCTGAATTGAGTTTGTATATATTTCCGAGGGAAGTTTTTAATCTGTTTACTGTTTTTTTTTTCTTCACCAAAATTTATTTATATTGGAGAATGTTTAGTCACCGAAAGACTTAGTATCCTCTACTTTCGGAATCAAGTCTCGAGAGATTTCAA
Source organism: Sepioteuthis lessoniana (assembly GCA_963585895.1). NCBI lineage: Eukaryota > Metazoa > Mollusca > Cephalopoda > Myopsida > Loliginidae > Sepioteuthis > Sepioteuthis lessoniana. Next base: position 119,619,388 of record OY757910.1, read on the forward strand.
TGGAGAGTGTTTAACTATAATCCCACTGTGAAAACACGTGTTTCAGTTATTGCCGAGCAAATCAGACGATAGTTTTTAAAATGTTATGGCGTCCTGGTATTTCATGTTGGTTCTCGACTGAAGTCTCGTGAGATCTGAATTTGATGACTCGGAGATTCGTTCTAATGTAATAATCTCTTTTTTTGATAATTTTGTTTTTGTTTACATCCATCACAATAACACCATTTACTATGGCATAGAGTTAGTTTACATTTAAAGAGAGAGTGTGGTGGATGTCATTAAATACGTTGTTCCCACTATTTTGTCGTGGTGGTCTTATTAAAATGTACGCAATACAACGACGTAGACAAAAGAATATTCACAACAAATCAATAAAAACAAAAATACATTTGTATATCAACAAGCACATTATAAAAGATATTACGAATGTTCAAAATATAGTTTGTCAACTATTCGTGTGTGTGTGTGTGTGTGTGTGAGCGTGTTATTATCTAGGTGTATGCTAGTAGACTAAATATTAACAGTTTCCTGTTGGCTATAAGTGCATGTCGATTAAGTCCTAATACACAAGCCTTTTGTCTCTTTCTGGTTTTAATGAAGAGTCTGTGGTTGTATGCGTGCGTGAAGGATGAATACTTTCGGCTGATAGGCAGAACATGAAAAGAAAGCACTCGTAGACTATACACGCGCCCATTGTATGTTTCTTGAGCCGCGTGTCGCTAGCTGGGAGTTAGAATGTAAGAGAGTGAGTTGTCGGAAGTCTAGAGTATATATCGTTAACCCTATCACGTAGTCGGCTCCAAACACACTGTTTATTTTGTGCGGAATAAAATCAAAGGTGCGGACGTAGTTGGGAGCCCAAATCACGTGACTTCTATGACCAATAGGTTCCCAAAACTAATTAGTTTACCGACGTCCACCACCTTTTCTTTCGGGATCAAGTGAATTAGGATTCTATTTTCTAGAATTTTTTGTATCAAAGCTATTTAAAAAATATAGGAGTTTAAATCCTATAAGAGACACTCATTCATCTATGGGGATTATCGAAATTAGAGTTTTTTCTTTATTCACAAGATAATGATTTTTTTCATATTATCATCTGTTTGCGTAATAGATTTTCTGATCATTGTCTCTTGATTTAAATTTTTTTTTCTATACAGTTTAGTTTGGTTTTATGGTACATCAACCATTGTAGGTTATTTAATGCTTAATCCATTTTATACATGAAATAGTTCTATTTCAAGCAATTCAGTTTAGTATAAATATAGTTTTTTGTTTACATACAGTTAAATATCAAAGCAACTCTATTTCAAACAATTTAGTTTAGCATAATTACACCGTTTAAATATCAAAACAGTTCCATTTCCAATAATTATACTGTTTAAATGTCAAAAACAGTTCTATTTCAGACAATTCAGTTTAGCATAAATTCAGTTCTATTTGACCCATAGATTGGACCCTATCAAAGTGGACCTGGGAGCAATGGCAATGAAGTGGTACTCCGCATTCCCCAAAGCTCCAGGATTACTGGAACCTCACCATTAGATTGCTTAGAGTCATATCTAGGACATTCGTTGGGTGGAGGGGTCTTACTCTTCTGCAGAGATGCAGTCGTGTATCCTGCAACCCCATCCGACAGGTTATCTATAAAGTTCTTTATTATCATCATGGTGTGCCGACGACACGTAATTCTGTGACTTTCTCTCCCCCCTCTCTCTTTCTCATCGTCCATTTCTATCAGCCATTACAGAGGGTAAGTTGTCTTGACGGTACACAGTGTCAACACAGAGCTGATGAATCTAAATTCTTGCTGGTCGGTCAACACATGTGTTCCCTTACAAAATGGCTGCTTATGAGTTCTCCTTACTTCGCCTGCTATACTCAACATGTCATGCTCGTCTTTCTTGGATGGCTTGCAAGATGGGATGTAGGTGGTTGTACATGTGCTGTTTTGTAGGGTGCTGCTTCAAGGATTTATTCAAAGTAGACCGCGGCAAATTTGTGTAATTCATATCTAGGTTTTTCTCTCAGTGTTTCATGAGAGTCCAAGTGGTGCAACCACACAGTAGTACTGACACGGCCACGAATTGGAAGAATTTCCATTTTATTTCATCTTAGAGATCAGATATTTATCTGATGAATAACAGCCCCTGATTTTCCTAAGTTCATGCTGGCATTGTCTTCAGTAGATGAGATATTGCTACCAAGCTATATGAACTGGTCTACTAATTCCAGAGATTTGATATTCAATGAGGAGGTGTATTTGCAAGAAGTGCTTGATTAATCGAAAATTTTACTATTTGAATCCATGATACGTCTTAGCTGATTGGATCCTTGTCACAATTATTGACATAATGTAGAATATCTCCGAAAAAAAATCTTGAGAAATAGCTTGGGTCTATTGACGAAAACATTGATAAGGCACAACAAATGATGAAACAAGTCACCAAAGGTAAAATGAAAAAAATCAATTTTCTCCTAATTTGGATTTCAATAATTTTCTACTGACGCGTATTATTTCGTGATTGTTTAAAGAAAATAAGTTCCATATTCAACATTTTATTCTAATTTTATAACAGTTGCTTTTGATAAGCGACAGTTCCTGGTTTTGATCTGGATTCAGCTCGTCCACCGCGAACTGCTCGGAAAACTTTAATCTGTTCATACAATCCACCCATCATCTGACTACTTTTAGGTTCAGCCGTAACAATACTTTTGCTTTTTCTTTTCTCTATGGCAAGTCATTTTTGTCAAATACCTTTTCATAATGCCCAATTCTTATCTACACTTCATTTTAAAAACCCATTACGCCATTACACATTTGTAATGTATTACTCTATTGTTCCAAAATCCAAATGAGTTTCTTTTTTTTTTCTGGGTAATAAAATTTCTCTGACCAGTCTCTATAATGCTACGCAAAGAGAAAGAGTACGTCCTTCAATTGACGTCTTTGATGGTGCAATCAGTGGACTTAAAACTGATGTGGGATGAACTTGATCATAAAGACAGCGTTAAACAACTCACAAGTGAAACTCACCACTGGCAACTCTTGCAGGAAAGCTGGACAGAACTTTCTTCAGTCTACCTCCAGTCTTTGGTTGAAAGAATGCCGAGAATCTGTGAAGCAGTGATAGTAGCCAAAGGGGGTTATTTTGTTGAATCAAAAGTTAAAAAAGTTGTTGTTTTTTTGTTTTAATTTGCTTTTAATGTGGCTCAGGAAGACATGTATTTAGTTTAATAAATATAACCATTATGGTGCTTAACTTGCTTTATTAAAAATAACACTTTTAGGATGAGAAATAAAAAAATTTGAGGGTGGCCAAATATTTTTGACCGGTAGCGTGTATATATATATATATAGAGAGAGAGAACTGAACAGTAAGGTGATCTCCCCTCCACAAAAAAGAATTTAATGTAAAAGAAAGTCATTGTTATAATGTTTCAGTTCTAATGAACCATCATCAGGACAAGGGAGGATGATATCTAGTGATGTTAAATCATAAATGGATGTTTAATGAAATACAAAACAAGGAGGAAATATTATATATACAGAGAAAGGGGCTAACCGTTTAATTAAAAAATCAGCGTTCGTGCCTTAAAATATGTCATATGACTGTTTAAGACAATTCTGTAGAACAAATAGAATCATCAAGAAAGTAATTGAATGAGACGGAGAAAGAATAAGGAGGAAGGTAGGAAGAAAGAAAAGAAATGGAAAAATGAGAGATTAGGAGAAAGAAGAAAGAGACCGGGGAGAGTGGGGAAAGAGAGGATGGAGGGAAAAGGGAACAAGCAAACAACTAAATAATACTAAATCACAAATCAAACCCATGTCAATTAATATTTATCTTTATTGAAATTTTCTAAAGAGAAGAAAAATGGTCGTTGTGAGAGAAAGGTTAGTGAAGTTATAAACAAAAGTGGAAAAAGTAAAAAGATAAAATATTTAGCAGAGAAAGGGAAAGGGAAGAGAATTGAAAGTTGGAGGAATTTGAGCTACCTGCGTGAAAAAGGCAGTGAGCAGGAAATAAGTGTGAAAGGGTTAATGGGGGAAATTGTTATATGTGTGGAAATTAATTAATTAAAGATGGATTATATTGTAGATATTTAAAATAAGTTTCCCTAAATACGGTGAAGTGTTATAAAAACCCGGAGATTATTGATAAATCGGTAGCGTGAGATTGCACCGGTTTCGAAAATGCGTGTCAATCTTTTGTTGTGGATAAAGGCTAACATAGAAACAGGATTAAAATCAAAGTTATGATCAAACTAAAAAAATGGGTGTCAGAAGTACATTAAGATTATCAACGCTTATATCTCTCCTATGTTCGTACAAACGTCATGAATGTTCCTGTATGTTTCGCCAATATATTTTGGTTTACAGGTTTTTTTTACCAGAATATACAGTGTATATATATATATATATATATATATATATATATATATATATATATATAAGATAAATGTATAAATGATTGAATAAGACTCTGATCTACAAATTGAATAGATTTAATTTTTTTAATTTGAGCGAAAAGTTTGTTGAAAAACAGAAGTTATAAAGTTCTTTCTTGTAGAAAAGATAATATCAGTCAGATGAAAATATTTGACAATACTTACATTATAAGAAAGTTTTAGTGGATATATTTTTGTATGTAAACGAGTTGTGTGTGAGTTTGTTGCTATGTAAGGGAGAAAGTATACTATAGTATATGATATACTATAGTATATGATATAGTATATACTCACATGTAGGCGGATGCAGCTAACCTATTTCATCAGCAGCGGAAAACTGACGGTTTTAGAATATTCTTTAATCAATTTACGATAATTAAGCGTTGTTGGAATTGAATACATTCTTGAAGGAACAGAATGTTTTGATTAAATCTAAAATTAATTTTAAAACGAGAGCGTAAGCGTCGATTGGTCTATAGATGTGAAAATACAGGAACAAAATTTACAGCTTCTTGAGCCTATTTTTGCGTAAAAAATTAACTTTTTTTTTGTACAGAAATCAGTTGATTTTATATATATATATATATATATATATAGCAAAAATTTTGATTTAGTCTTGTTCTTATAGAAATGCTAACTTTCAACAAATCAGCCGTCTTCTTGAATAGAAAGGTAATACATTTTAGAATTAATCAAACACAGTAATTGTTATTCAGTTATAAAAACTGATGACATTTATTATCCTCGAAAGAACTATGATCTTTCAAAAGCGTCGATGTTTGTTGTGTATTAATGCATCAATGTCATTTTACGTTTCGTTTGATATATTCAATAAGAGAAAAGTTATTAAAAAATCAAAACTGCTCAAAGATATAGACAGTCTGTACTTTATCATTGACCGGGTTAATCATATAGACATTAAACAGAATAAAGTATTGTAGCTGTTGGAATTATAGACATTAAATGCATTATAGACAAAATGCCCCGTCGATGAGGTTTAGAATACACTGACTGCATCATTTTCAGATTGGCTCGGTTGCATTTTATGGCATATCAACCCTCGTGGGCTATTCAATGCCAAATCCTGTTTATATATATATATATATATGATCTGTAAGCGAATAGTTTGTAAGATAATTGTTAAACGAGCTCGAGCCCATTTGTTTGCACACAGTTAATTGATTTCAAGTATTGCTATGTATTGTTTGCACACAGTTAAATGGTTTCAAGTATGACTATTCAACACTAACAATTCTACTCAAAATTATTCATTCGTTTGTACAGTTAAATTTTTTCCAACATTGTTAATTAATACCAATAATTCAATTTAATATCAATCATTTGTTTGCACACAGTCAAATGGTTAAATCGTTCTATGTGACCTATAGATGGGATCCTGACAGATTCTACCACTCCGGATCCGGGTGGACTTGGGAGTAATTGTCATGAAGGAGTACTCAACATTCGCCAAAGTTCCTTGACAGGAGACTCACCATCAGACGATTTCGTGTCATATCAGGACACTCATTGGGGAGGGGGCTTCTTACCTCTTTGCAGAGATGCAGTCGGTGTATTCGACAGCCGAAGCCGATTGTAAGACCCCCAAATATATATATATATATATATATATATATATATATACGAGGATCATTAAATAACTTTCCAGACTTTTTTCGTATCAGCACTTTTATTGATAATACACACATGAAATCTCCTCTGGCTGCAATGCACTTGTTGTACCGTTCCAACAACTTCTGGAAGACCCCATGGAAGTCCTCTTGTGTCAGCGTGTCTGTGACCTTCGTCACAGCCTCTTTCATCTACTCAATTGTCTCATAACGACAGCCTCTGAGCTTAGGGAATAAGCAAAAGTCACAGGGAGCAAGGTCTGGACTATAGGGACGGTGAGGAACCGTCTTGATGCACATTTTGGTCAAATAGTCTGTGATAAGGATGGAGTTGTGGACTGGTGCATTGTCCTGGTGGAAATGCCACTGACCCGATTTGAAGAGTGCTGGCCTTTTCCCAAGGAATCTCTTTCTGAACTCCCTTAAAACTTCAACATAGTAACCCTAAACCTAACCCTTTGGCCAATCAACACTGGTGTATTGACTTCCTTACCCCTCCCACACCTCATACCTCACAGACTTCTTGGCTTCCTTGAATCTCTTATGCCACTCAAAAACTAAGGCTCGATTGATGCAAGATGGTCAAAAAGCAGTCTGAAGCATTCCATACGTTTGTGTGACATTTTTTCCAAGTTTAAAATACAATTTTATTGCATATCCTTCTTCTAAAGTGTCAGATTGCATTGTTGAAATTCACCAGCTGTGACAATCAGGCTTTAGTAGGGTGTATTCCAATTGCTGCTGTAGCTGTTCATTTAAACCTGAAATTGTAAAAATTGGTCAGTCATCTCATATGTTGTATAGCAATAACATAGGGAATTTTCAAGAGTCTCCGACAATTTTAAATGCCTGTACAAAAAAGTCTGGAAACTTATTGAAGGCACCACGTATATACAATATATATATATATATATATACAAATTATTTGTATTAGATGTAAATACTTGATATTATATAAAATAGTGCCCCCCCCAAAAAATCTCTTAAGAAACAACTACACAAAAAATATAAGTAAAAACGTTTAATGTCCGCTATTTACGTTTCTTCAGTTTCAGTTTAATGACATATCAACCTTTGTGGGTTATTTAATAACAAAGTCATCCTTGTAGGAGAGGTGTTCTTTAATCCATAGCAGGGAGGAATAAGGGGGTTCAATACCTTTCTTAGGGGCATTAGTGTGAAAGTGAACGTAATAGCGCAACTAGAGTTCGAACTCGCTTCCTCCGATATCACAGTTGAGCTCGTTAGCCACTACGCTCACATTTTTTGTGTAGTTGTTTCTTTTCTTTTGCTCCCTGTCAGATTGAGTACGAACAATTTTTAAATAGATCTATTTGACTCAGAGATGGGAACTAAACAGGTACTACCACCACGGGTCAGAGTTGAACCTGGGATTCATGGCAATGAAGAGGTACTCCACATTCCCAAGAGCTCCAGAACAAAAGTAATTTACGAAGCTCTTTGCTTCGATGTAGCACAAGGCCAAATAAATGAGGCACCCAATGTGACTCGAACTCACTCGTGTAGGTTTGCTAGTCTAGCTTGCTAACCATTACACCACCAGAGGGGCCCAAAGCTCCAGAACTTACAATCAGATGCAGTTTTTTTTTCTGTTTTTTTTTTTGTGGGGTGGTCTTATCCCTTTTTTGGACAACCAATTAAAAATTCGGATTGTATAAACGTTTTTTTCTGCTAATTTTTGAAAATAGTAAAAAAATAGAAAAGGGTACTAATAATTATGATCAGCACTCTATATGACAATTTGAAATAGTGTTAAATAGTTTCTTTTTTAATCAGTGAAAAATTCATTCAGTAGTTTATATTTGTACACCTTTCTCCATTTAATAGTGTCCAGTCAGCAACATAATTGATTTAGAAATAATTTGGAAATTTATAATTAGACTTATAATTATGTGTAATTAGTTTATAATGAAGTGTAATTAACTGCATTCCTATATGTACAGTGCATTTAAAACGAAAGAGCGTTTAAATCAAGAGAGAATGATATAATGAACGAGGAGACGTTGAAAAGAAAGGAAATGACATCGAATAATCAAAGGTAAATGCTATTTTATTCAATCAGCTCGCAGTTCAAACACACTTAGCATAGACATACACAGATTTAAAACCTCCAACCTAATTATTTCCAATAACTCTTCCCTCTCCACTGAACTACTTGATTGGAAAAACGTTGTATATATGTTCAAATGTCCCTTGGGAGACTGTGACTCAAAAAAAAAAAATACGTATGTTGGTCTTACCACTACAACTCTTTCAAGACGGCTTAATGATTCTAGCTCCATAACCTTACATCTTAAAACCCATTTCATTCCCAAGTTCAAATTTCGAAAAATTCTAGTTTAAAACACCACTATAATAGCACATGAAATTAATAAGCTACGACTACAAATCCTAGAAACCCTACATATGAAAAAAAAAACCAAAAACAAAAACGAAACAAAACAAAAAAAAAAAACAACTAAAATCAATAGAATTAATTTTGAAAATGGCGACAATGTTTTGAAAGGCCTTTAGTTTTTTAATCTTCAGTATTTCTTGATAATATTTATTTTCCGTTGATAGCGTTCTGTTTTTAAAATTTATCAGAAGCTTAGTTTTATCCAACTCTGCGTTTACGTAATTTTGTAATGTTATAAAAAACCTAAAAAACTCTTTCAAAAACTCTTTAAAAACACTTTTTATACATGTAAGTAACTCCTGATGATGGCCTATAAAAGGTCTGAAAGTGCTCGGGACAATTTTGGTAAATTCATCCACCAATTCCAAACTGAAACTAAGACACTTATCAGGAGACCTGAGAGGATCTTAATAAAATTATATAGACAAAATGTGTCTTTATTATTTAATCAAACATGCTTAAATGAAAGACCGCTGCCCAACTACATACGCATATATATATAGATGTGTGTGTGTGTGTGATCATCACTACGATCAAGTCTCACTGACAGCACAGAGTTGTCTGACGCTCTCTCACAACCATCCCTATCATCTATTACTCCTGGTAAGTCCTCTAGACTGTACCATATGTCCGCACAGAGCTGACGTATGTAAGTCTTTGCTCGTCGGTCAACCCTGGTGCGTTCATATGCTGGAGTCCACTTAGGAATTTGTCCTTTTTTTCTCCAACTGTGACCCGCAAGTTTTACTTGGATGGTTTGTGAGATGGGAGGTGGGTGGCCGTACAGCAACTGATTTGAGGGATATTACTTTCAGGATTTGGTCAAGAAAACACATAGCATCCTTGTATAGTTCCCATCGAACCTTTTCTCAACGCGTTTTGTTAGCGTCCACATAGTACATCCATATAGTAGTATGGAAACTGCTACAACTTGGATGAGATCCCGTTTTATTCTATTGGATAGATCAGATTTTCAAATGATCAAGAACCTG
>OY757910.1:119633878-119686378 GCA_963585895.1 Sepioteuthis lessoniana
ATTATCTGATTCTCTTTTCACAGGATACGTCTCACTATTTTTCAATTCTTGCACTAAACGAAAAGCATCGAATAATCGTTTGGTTACTAGTTTCTTTCTTTTTTAGACTGCTTATATATATATATATATATATATATATATATATATAAAGAGTTTTATCATTGAATAACTTTAACCTTTGAAGCACACACAGCAACAGAACATCCTTTAACTGGCCATTGAACATTTTCAAACTGAATGAACATGGGTAGCGGCCATCTTGGCTGTGAATAAAATACCCCCACAAAAAACAGACAAACAAACAAACGAATAAAACAAACAATAAAATTCAAATGTCGAAAAAGAACTCATTCAAAATTGCTGTAGGATTAGGTAAAGTGTACCATGGCTTTGAGGAAAGTCATCATAGAAGGAGGCTTGTATTCAGAACAGAATATTGTAAAATAGGAGTGGATAGATGTGAAACAAACGCGTACTTTGAAATAAAGAAAACATAGAAATGACAGACAGATCCCACCAGAAACGTTATAAATAAGCTAATTGGGACTGGAATTCATAATTAGGTTTAAATGAAAATAATAGATGATAAATATAAGACAATAACATATTTTATATCATGTCTTAAGGTCTGCATTCAGCAACTATTATGTTTAATTCCCATCTATGTCCTGTTTATAAGATATATAACATATAGGATATCTGGGGAAGGCTGGAAGGTTCCTAGCAGAAATGTATCTTTAACAGGACACACACACACACACACACACACACACACACACACACACACACACACACTATCTATTTGCCCAGTCGGCTGGGGCTGTAGAATACACCAACTGCTTCTCTGCAGAGGGGTAAGACCCCCCACCAATGAGTGTCCTGGATATGGCAATAAACAATCTGATGGTGAGGTTCCAGCAGTTCTGGAGCTTTGGGGAATGTGGAGTACCCCTTCATTTCCATCGCTTCCAGGTCCACTCTGACCCGGAGTGGTAGCACCTGATAGGGCCCTATCTATGGGTTAAATAGAACTAACAGCATACTTATGCTAAAATGAATTGGGTAAACTGAATAGCTTGAAATAGAAATGTTTTTGACAATTAAACCGTACTTACACTTAAACTGCGTGCTTATGCTTAACTGAATTATTTGAAATAGAACTGTTTTTCGACATTAAAACTGTATTTACACTTAACTGAATTATTACATATAACTGCTTGAATAGTTGGAAATGGAAATGTTTTTGACAATTAAACTGTGTACTTATGCTAAACTGAACTATTTTCAATAGAACCGATTATTTACATAAAAATGGATTTGGCGTTAAATAACCTACAAAGGTTGATATGCCATAAAACCAACCAAACCAAACCAAACCAAACCAAACCAAACACTATCTATCTATCTATCTATCTATCTATCTAAGGTAATGATGTTTTTATGTTATTCCTTTTTCGTTAATTATATTTTTTATTTAGTTTGGTAAGGCTCTGAACTACTCGGTGTCTCTTAGTTCAGGTGCATAGTCAGATGGTGCTGCCTTACGTCCGCACGGAAAGGATAAGACAATCATCATCAATCATAATAAACTCCTTGAAAGGAAATGGGCTGGACGGCTGTTGAAATGAATTGAGAGTGTGGATTACGTCAAGCTCGGAAGATATGTCCTGAGAATTTTAAGATTTTGAATCGTAGAGGTAAGTTTCTACCATTGAAGCGCGCAGCTGGGGTTTTCGGGTCTGAAAAGCAGGTCAGTTTGGGTTTCTACTGGCAGAGATCTTAAACACTACAAGATGTGCAGTGGGTAGAGGGGGGGGTTAGCATCGTATGGTTAGCATAGGCTTTTATGAGTTTTGTTTCTCTCCTTGTGTCACCAAGAACTGAAGGTAGAAAGGAATAAACTCGTTCGTACCGCCTGTACGAGGATCATTAAATAAGTTTCCAGACTTTTTTCATATGGGCACCTTTATTGATAGTACACACATGAAACTATAGTGCCCTTCGAAGTAATCTCCTCCGGCTGCAATGCACTTGTTTTACCGTTCCAACAACTTCTGGAAGGTCCCATGGAGGTCCTCTTGTGTCAGCGTGTCTATGACCTTCGTCACAGCCTCTTTCATCTCCTCAATTGTCATATAATGACAGCCTCTGAGCTTGGGGAATAAGCAAAAGTCACAGGGACTAAGGTCTGGACTATAGGGACGGTGAGGAACTGTCTTGATGCCCATCTTGGTCAAATAGTCTGTGACAAGGATGGAGTTGTGGACTGGTGCATTGTCCTGGTGGAAATGCCACTGAGCCGATTTGAAGAGTGCTGGCCTCTTCCGATGGAATCTCTTCTTGGGCTCCCTTAAAACCTCAACATAGTAACCCTAACCCTAACCCTTTGGCCAATAAACTCTGGTGTATTGACTTCCTTACTCCTCCCACACCTCTCATCATCTCTCACCGACTCCCTGCCTTCCTTGTATCTCTTATGCCACTAAAAAACTGATGCTCGATTCATGCAACCTTTCAATATTTAAGCTTAATATTAAGCTTAAATATTGAAAGGTTGAAATTAGGTTAGTGTAGCGAAAGATTGCATAGAAAATGGAAACGAGTTTGAACGTCTTAAAATGTAAAGGTAAATAATAGCTTTCTTACCTTGAAACACACGACATGTAGCGGTATTTGTCGACCGTCCCATCATCCGGACAAGTGTGGCCCAAGGCCTTTTTTTAAGGTGGGTCTGGGTGCAAGGCCGCAGCCTAGATGCGCCCCGCAGCTCCGAAAATGCTTCGGGCCCCGTCGGCATTCTCCTAAAAAGGGGCGGTCCAGGCGCCAGATGATAAACCTAACCCCTCCAAGGAGGGTTAAAGCCTGACGGACTCCCCCACATCGAGGCTCGAGGTATGTCCAGTGACGTGACACACTCGACGAGATCCGTGCCGCTGACACCACGGCCGGCCGAAGTGTGTCCCATCAACTGGATTCAGCTGATTAAAATCAGACCATAACTGTATTCAGATGCAAACAAAGCTGAAATAATCTGGCTTTCATTTAAAAAAAAGCCACGTGAATTGATTGGCCGGTCGGCTGTGGCTTGTCATAACAAAAGACTGTGGGAAATTTCGAGGGAAGGGATTTTCAGACATTTCACGTTGTGCACATATACGAGAAAGGGTATGTTTGAAAGGGATGTTCGGTGTTGGGCGATAATTCATCCCCTATGGACTAGTGTTCCGGCTTTTCGTTGGTGGACTTGTGGGAAGAGACTCTCACTTGGTTACTGTTAAAAATAGGATGCTGTATTAATCTTTAAATTAGGAAAAATATTTTGTCTTGAAAAAAGAAAGCTCATGTTTCGATCGTTTATAAAATTCAGTGGGGATTTATTCAATATCCAAGGACGAATAAAAGACTACATCGAATAAGATATTTTAATATAATCAGATTATCGCGATAACGATGAAATAAATCATTAATCTCCCGTAAAGTTTTAACTTTTTGAATTGACCCTTTCCAGATATTCATTTGTTTACAAAGGAATCTAATGACACCAATTGGTCGTAGAGAGATATGTGCAACTGAATCACTATGAGTAACATGATGGCTTCCATGTAGTGGGAGAGGACTTCAAAGTAAAAAGCTGGAGACCATAGTCGAGGGTGACCCATTCATTAGCTACTACACAGAGATGTAGAGAAGGGTACTACTCCACTTTACCCTTAATACTTACCTTGGAGTACTGAGCAAGAGGGCATCAAGTACCATTTTTTGAGTCTTTGTTATGACTCGACCGGGAATTGAACCCTGGTCTCCCGGACCATTTGGCGAACATGCTAACATTATGCCTATGACCCAAGGACATCAAAGCTTGTTATTTATTTTCTGGTTTTTCATCACTGTTGTGATATCATCCCTATTTCGATACTCAATGGACTCTTCCAATAAAGATATAACAGCTGACTATAATCCACTAAGGGGGGGAGTGTCCTCGTGGTGTAATGGTTAAAGCAATGAAATGCGGAATCGTAGTACGCGAGTTCGTACTCCAGTCGCGCTATTACGTTCACTTTCGGGCAAATACTCTTGGGAAAGGTATGAACCCCCTAATCCTCCCAGCTATGTACCACTACTATTCTTCTTGGAGAATGGCTTTGGCATTAAATAACCTACAAAGGTTGATATGCCATTAAACAAAGAAACCTATAATCCACTAAGTGAGTATTGCCCAGTCGGCTGCGGGGGCGGGGAGAGCTGTAGAATACACCGACTGCACCTCTGCAGGGGTGTAAGAACCCCACAACGAGCATCCTGGATATGACACTAAACAATCTGATGGTGAGGTTCCAGTAATGCAGGAACTCTGTGGAATGTGGTTTACCCCTTCACTGGCATCGTTCCTAGGTTCACTCTGGCCTGGAGTGGTAGCACCTGATTGGGTTCTATCAATGGGATAAATAGAACTAAACTGCATACTTATGCTAAACTGAATTGTTTGAATTAGAACTGTTTGACTAAGCTGAATAGCTTGAAAAAGAAATCTTTTTGACATTTAAACTGTGTACTTATGCTTGACTGAATTGTTTGAAATGGAACAATAGTTGTATGCTAAACTGAATTGTTTGAAATAGAACTGTTTTGACATTTAACTGTGTGTAAACAAAATCTATTCTTATACTAAACTGAATTGGTTGAATTAGAACTGAATAGCTAGGAATAGAAATGTTTTTGACAAACTGTGTACTCATACTCAACTGAATAGTTTGAAATTGAACAGATTATTTGTATAAAAATGGATTTGGAATTAAATAACCTACAAAGGTTGATATGCCGTAAAAAAACCCAACCAACCAACCAACCAACCAACCGACTAAGTGAGTACGTTGCATAAGCTAGACTGGCAACATTGTTTTTCTTGTTTCCTGTAATATATAACATTTATTCTTCTCTCTAGGTACGTGTTTGTCCTATCAATTTAATGCCCTTTTCCGAGGACAAAACAATCACTTAAATAACATTTACATGAATCCCATTTATAATCTTACAATTTATTTCTTTTTATAGATTTCCCAAATATCATCGACAACTTTATAATCATTAAAAAAAAAAACAATTTGATAAAATTATCATTATGTCAATAAACTTCTATGTAAATATTCCTACAAACGGCAACTTGAAATCTTGTGGTTGTCAGTTCTGTGTTTTATCTCAGAGTTACGTTTAAAATAAGACTTATAAATATTTAAGTTTATTTATATAATGATAATTCTATCTAATAGGTTTTTAAGAAAATAATTGTAAGGTTGTTTACGACATTATTTTAAAAGTAAATCCTAGAGGTAAAACACAGGACTATTTGTCACAAGATTTCAAAGTGCATTTCCCCCTTAGAAGTGTGTTTCAGTCGAAAGAAATAATTAAAATGTTGACAATATTGTGGTTAATTTCATCTCATTTTTTAAATAGAAAGTAAATAATCTTACGATAATTCACCATATGTCTGCCCGATTGTCATCGTATAACTAAAGAAACCCTGGGGGCATGAATTTAGCTTATTAATATTTTAAAAGCCAATACCTTTTTAAGTTTTTAGTTAGGGGTTCGATTCACAGTGTAAACGTAAAAAAAAAAAAAAAACTGAACACTTGCTTTCTGTCCATTAAACTTAATCAGGTTTTTGTTTTAACCGAATAAAGTTTACAGCTAGCAAAAATCACAATTATAATTTTTAAAAATTCTTCTGGCCAGTCAACTAGAAAATAAAAAAAAAGTTGGCCATTTCTTGGGCTTATAAAAGTTAACATTTTGGTTGCAGATTCTTTGTTTTATGGCATATCAACCTACGTTGATTATTTAATGCCAAAATCATCAGTAACAAACAAGTTGTACAATTTAATCCATACCTAGGATCGGGAATAAGAGAGTTCATGCCTTTCCAAGGGTATCAGTTCGAAAGTGAACGTGATATCGCGACTTGAGTTCGAATTTGCTTTCTATGATATCTCAGTGTAGCATGATAGCCACAGATTTTGACGTTTTTTTAAAAATTAGTCTTCAAAAAGCTAAGTACAGTTGTATTTGATTAAAACCAAGTTCTACGAGAAGTGCCCTAAGCGTAACGATTATCGCTATAGGAAATGGAAACCTTAGTTCAACCCTGGACACGGCTGTTTGGTTGGTTGGTTGGTTGCTTGGTTTTTATGGCATCAACCATTATAGTTTATTTAATGCCAAATCCATTTTTATACAAATAATCTGTTCAATTTCAAGCAATTCAGTTTTGCATGACTACACAGTTTAATTGTCAAAAAAATTTCTATTTCAAGCTATTCAGTTTAGACAAACAATTCTAATTCAACCAATTCAGTTTAGTATAAGTATAGATTTTGTTAGCACACAGTTAAATGTCAAAACGGTTCTATTTCAAACAATTCAGTTTAGCATAAGTACAGTTTCAATGTCAAAAACAGTTCCATTTCAAACAATTCAGTTTAGCATACAAAAACTGTTCCATTTCAAACTATTCAGTTTAGCATAAGTACGCAGTTTAAATGCAAGTACACAGTTTTATGGTCAAAAACATTTCTATTTCAAATTATTTAGTTTAGTCAAACAGTTCTAATTCAAACAATTCAGTTTAGCCTAAGTACAGTTTCAATGTCAAAAACAGTTCTATTCCCAGCAGTTTAGTTAAGCATGAGTACGCAGTATAAATATCAAAACAGTTCTATTTCAAGTAATTCAATTTAACATAAGTACTCAGTTTAGTTCTATTTAAACCACTGATAGGACCCCATCAGGTGCTACCACTCCGGGCCAGAGTGGACCTGAGAGCAATGGCAATGAAGGGGTGCCCCGTATTCCCCAAAGCTCCACTATTACTGGAACCTCACTTTCAGATTGTTTAGTGTCATATCCAGGAAACTTGTTGGGGGGGGGGAGGTCTTATCCCTCTGCAGAGAAGCAGTCGGTGTATTCTACAGTCCCAGCCGACTCGACAACTGGCTGTTTGTGTTTAACTTTGTGGTAATGCCCATACAAAAGGCGTCAATCCCTCTGTTCTCTCTTTCTCACAAACCAGGTTCTTTAGCTTCAGTAAGACAACCTGTCTAAGAGAAGGAAAACTGCGAATTCACACCAGCTTTATTTGGACTGAAAATTGACCTTGTGGCGGAGGGGCTGGATAAAAATATACAAGGGTGTTAGCAGTAAGTTGACACAATTTATTAAAAATTCATCCTGGATACAGTTTTTTTAAATAACATACTTTGGACTCTAAGTCAATTTTCCAACGAAACGACCAAGACAAAATGTTAAGAAACATCTACCATATATTTTGAGTATAATCATGTTTCGCCAATGGTCCGGGAGACCTAGGTTCAATCCCAGTTCGAGTCATACCAAAGACTTTAAAAATGATACTTGATACCTCTTTGCTTAACACTCAGCAATATAAGGTACGTATCAAGGGTAAAGTGGAGCAATCGCGGGAAAGGAGTAGCGCCCTCCCCTACATCTCGGCGTAGTAGCTACTGAAAAGGGAGCCTTCTGGTCGCTAACTTTACTTACTTACTGAGGAGTCAAACTGTATAAATAGCTCAGAAACTGATTTAAATTTGTTTCTTTAAAACTGTTAAAATTTAGAAATGAATTCGGTCCAGAAAGGGATAAGTGCTCAACATTTTTATTCAAATAGTCCGTAAGAAAAAGTGTGTAGGGCATGTGTGGCTGAGGAATCTTACGGCAACACAGCCTTGCTGTGTTGCCGTAAGATATCTGACTCCATATTTTGGTTATATTATTTTACCCTACGTTGACTGGCCGGCGCAATGCCTTGCCCAAAGAAAGTCCCAAAAGAAATATACAAAAAGAAAAGATAACAGATATTAGAGACGAAGACGTTTCTTTTATACTTTCCTTTATTTACTGGGTTCAATAACCATTCCGTGGATGAGGGAGTTTTTCCTGAATACATTGAAATGGTTGAATTCCCCAGTTAAGGTGTCAAAAATACATTAAATCGTTTCATGTATGTATTTGTCCTCATTTGGTATTTCGGGTTTTCTTTTAGAAGTTTGTCAAAGTCCGGTAAGAGTTAGTCTATAGTTCATTTGTGGGTCTTGTATATTTTAGCATAGTGCTGACCGATAGAGAGAGAGCTGCTACTGGGTGAAGGGACTAACCGACGCTACGTCCAAAGACGTATGCGTGGTACCCAAAACACCAGCACGAGGTTATCGATCCGCTGGTCACTGCCTAAAAGAGAAAGAATGACATGCCTTTTTTCTTTTTACGCATGCGTCATCCCCTTTTCCTGTAATGGACCTCTGGGATTTTTCTGCAAATTTAATAGTTTTCTTTTTTTTCTTTTTCTTTATTTTAAAAAAAAATGTAATTCAAATTTTTTTTTTTCATTTATTTATTCGTTCCCTACAAGCGAAGACTTTAGATTATATATTTATATTTCTTAAGCTTTCAATGTGATATTTATTTTTTATTCAACTTTTGGAGTAAGAAAATCTAAATCTTTAGCGCAGCAATAATTGAATAACTAGAATTTATCAAGTAATTATAATTATGGTTGATTTGAATAATTTATTTAAAGAGACTCACAATATGTTCCTTTTTCCATATATAGGCATGCACAAACCAGAAGAGAAATTCACATGAACATAATTTCATATCTGAGGTTAATGCTATTTACTCAGTTTTTTAAAAAAATTCTTCATTGTCGTCATAATGACGCCAATTTTATGTTAAAACTACTAACAGCAAGGAATAAATTCTTGAAAACCTATGTGATATTTTCAACAGAGTGTATTTCTTTTTATTTACAACATTTTCGTATAGGATATCTCAATGATTACTCCCCCCGCCCCCCAAAAAATGAAAGAAAAAGGGAAAGAGAAGCGTGAATTAAAAATATGATCGATAATGTAAAATATATTTCAGATTTTGGGGCCAAATTTGAAGCCACTTTTTTTTCTTTTTCATTTGCAAATAAAAATACTGCAGATATATTTGTACTGATTGTACTAAGACAGAAGTGGTTGTGTCTGCAGATTTTGGCTCGTTGCCGTAGATTTTTGAAAGCTTTGTCGATTTTCTACACTGGTTCATATGCATTGGGTGTGAATAAACAAAACGACGGTTTTGGTCTTGGGTGATTGTTAAGGGAAAATATCATTTCGATCGGATACTGGGCCCACAAACGTAACGTTGGTTACTCACGTGATATAGTAACTCAGCCGTCGGCAGAATTTGAAAGAAAAATGATAGAAAAATAAGAAAAAGTGTAAAAAGAAAGGGACTGAATAAAATAGAGAAAAAAAGATGTAGAGACAGATAAATAGAGAGAGAGAGAGAGAGAGAGAGAGAGAGAGAGAGAGAGAGAGAGAGAGAGAGAGAGTGATAGAGAGGAACAAAAATAGAAAAGATCTAACAAGAAGGTGACTGAAAAGAAAGGATTTCAAAAGAAAGGCAGTGAAGGGTAAAAAAAGGATGAAAAAGAAGGAATGAAAAAAAAAAATGAAATAAAAAGAAAGGTAGTAAAAAGAAAAGGAGCCAAAAAAAAAGATAAAGAAAAAGAAGGATGATTATGAAAAAAGGAAGAAAAGAAGAAAGAAGGAAGAAAAGAAGAAAGAAGAAAGTTAAACGATGAATGAATTAGTCAAAATGAAGATAACAAAAAAAAATAGAAAGAGGAGTTTAGAAAAGATTAAAGACGAAATAAAAACAGAAAAAAGAAAGAAAGAAAGAAAGAAAAAAGAAAGAAAGAAAAAGGAAGAAAAAAAGAAGGAAAAAAGATCGAAAGAAAAGGATGAAGAAGGTTAGATGGGAAAAATAATTAAAGGAAAAAATGCATTAAATGACAGAAATAAGAAAGAAAGAATAATACAGAGAAAGAAGTGAAGGAAGGAAATAAGGAAGAAAGAATAATATGAAGCAAGAAATGACGGAAGCAAATGATTAATGAAGGAAACAAGTAAGTAGGATTGATATAAAAAACAATGACAAAAGAAGAAATAAAAAAGACATTTGGGAAATAATGAAGAAAGAATAATATGAAGAAAGGAACGAAAAAATGAAATAAGATTAATAATATATAGGAAGGAAAAAAGGAAGGAAATAAGAAATAAAGAATAATTAGTAGAGAGAGAAATGAAGAGAGAAAATAAGGGACGATTATTATACGAAGGAAAGTACGAAAGAAAGGAAGAATTAAAAAAATTCAGGAAATAATGAAGAAAGAATGTACGTGGTGTCTTCAATAAGTTTCCAGACTTTTTTGTACAGGCATTTAAAATTGTTGTAGACTCTTGAAAATTCACGATGTTATTGCTATACAACTTATGAGATGACTGACCAATTTTTATGATTTCAGCTTCAAATTAACAGCTACAGCAGCAATTGGAATACACCCTACTAAAGCCTGATTGTCACAGCTGGTGATATTTCAAAAATGCAGTCTGGACGTGAGAACACTTTAGAAGAACAATATGCAATAAAATTGTGTTTTAAACTTGGAAAAAATGCCACAGAAACGTATGGAATGCTTCAGACTGCTTTTCGACCATCTTGCATGAATCGAGCATGAGTTTTTGAGAGGCATAAGAGATTCAAGGAAGGCACGGAGTCTGTGAGAGATAATGAGAGGTGTGGGAGGAGTAAGGAAGTCAATACAACACAGTTGATTGGCCAAAGGGTTAGGGTTAGGGTTACTAAGGTGAAGTTTTAAGGGAGTTCAGGAAAAGATTCCTTGGGAAGAGGCCAGCACTCTTCCAATCGGATCAGTGGCATTTCCACCAGGACAATGCACCAGTCCACAGCTCTATCCTTGTCACAGACAAGACAGTTCCTCAGCCTCCCTATAGACCAGACCTTGCTCCCCGTAACTTTTGGTTATTCCCTAAGCTCAGAGGCTGTCGTTATGATGCAATTGAGGAGATGAAAGAGGCTGTGACGAAGGTCATTACCACGTTCACACAAGAGGACTTCCATGGGGCCTTATAGAAGTTGTTGGAACGGTACAACAAGTGCATTGCAGCCGGAGGAGATTACTTCGAAGGGGACTAGAGTTTCATGTATGTACTATCAATAAAAGTGTCCATACGAAAAGAGTCTGGAAACGTATTTAATGATTCTTGTAATTGAGGAAAAATAATACGAAGGAAGCAACTAAAGTAGGAAATAAGAAAGGAGGAATAATATGAAGGAAGGAAATAAGGAAGTGAGAATGATACGAAAGAAGAAAGAAAAGAAGGAAAGAATAAAAAGATGCTTGGAAATAAGAAAGGAATGAAGAAAGGAACGAAAGAAGGATGTAATGAAGAATTATTGCGGGAAATCAAGAAGAAGAATTGGAAGGAAAGAATTAAAAGATGCTAGGAAAGAAGAAAAATAATATGAATTAAAGAATGAATACAAAAATACGGAAGAAAGAATAAGTAACAATGAATAATATGAAGAATCGAATGAAAGAAGAAAATACAGAAGAAATATTAATATGAAGCAAGAAACCAAAGAAGGAAAGAATAAAAAGATGTTTGGAAATTAGAAAGAAAGAAAGAAAGAATGGAATGAAGAGAGGAACGGAAGAAAATAAGAAAGAATATGAAGGAATGAAAGAAGAGTGAAGAAAATAAGGAAGGAAGAATTATATGACAGAAGAAAAACTTAAGAAGGAGAGAAAATAAGGAAGAAAGAATGAAATGAAGGATCAAACGAAGGAAGGAAATAACAAAAAATATAAGGAAAGGAACAAAGCAAGTTAGAAAATATGGAAAAAAGAATGAAATGAAGGATCAACCGAAGAAGGGAAATAACGAAAAAATATAAGGAAAGGAACAAAGCAAGTAACTTGAGAAGAATACTTATAGGAGGGAAAGAATGGAAGAAGGAAGAAAGCATAAGATATGAAGGAAAGAAAAGAAAAAAGGCAAAAAATAAAAGAGAATAGAAGACCGAAAAGAATTTAAAAAATGGAGGAAAAAGTGAACTGGGAAGAAAAAAAAGATAAGAAAGGAAAGAAAGAAAAAGAATATATCGTGTACAAAGATACACATCAGAAAAATAAGGTGTGATAGGTTTCACCTTTGATATATCTCTAAAGTAAAAACTGATATATGAGTGGAACTGATGGACACGAAAAATAAATAAAGAAATAAACAAATAAAAGAAAACGTAAGCAAGAAAATGAAATAACAAAATGGCCGACAAGAAAGAAAAAAATGGCGGGTAGAAATGTCAGAGATATTTGAATCTAAAATTTAGAATTTTTGCCAAGGGAAAATTGTGACTGATGAACATTTGCACATTTTGGGAATTATTGCGTTTGGGTGGGAAGAGAGAAGTTAAGTGTGGAAAAGGTCTCGACGGTTAAAAAACGGGGTATCGTATGAAGAAGAATAGAAGTAAGCTTTATAATATATCGGTGGAAATACACAGTAAACTTATATTCAGATTATTTATGTGTGAACGGAGTGATTTTTTTGCTTTACTAACAAATATTTACGTTAGAATAAATGCTGGTTATTTTCGTGTTTCTGTAAATATTTCAATGTTTAAACAAAAGCATATTATCCATTCCTAATGTTATATAACACATGACATGAATTTTCGGTTCGTTCCTAGTGACCCCATGTGCTTTGACCAGCTGTCAAGTTGTGATTAGTAAACAGAACAGCGTGTCAGAGCAGTCGGGTCCAACAGGTGTGTAATCGGAAGGAGACAACGTGATGAGAACCACGCGGGCAAATTTAGACAATGGCAAAGAATCGGGAGTCGAGCAAGGGACACACAGCCAATCAGAGGCGTCTCTGACGATACGGCTTGCAAGGGGGTGCAAGCGTTGGCAACCCCCTGGCTCCCGGAAGAAGGTATAGGACAAGTAGAAGTCCCCTCTCTGAGTATATGTCTCTCCATGTATTTCTCAATCTAACAACAAACTGTGGACCCTTTTCGAGAATAAAATGAGAGATATATTTTTATAATGAAGTGTGTTTCGTTCTTTCATTATCTTTGATTATGCTTTTTTTTAGGGTCCATGAGAAGTATACAACACTAAGACTAATTTTCATTCTGCATAAGTAAAGACGTTGAAAATAAGAGTTGATAAATTACAAAATCTAATCAGGGGCTTCTATTTTTGTGCATATTTCTTTTGAACTTTAAAAAAATGGCAGTTTTTACTTTTTGCTATAAACTTCAAGTATTTTTAGTCAGGCCAAAATCTTCTTCAATTTCGAGACCTCTTCCTTTTGAGTAAACGTCTTCAGTTTGAGACTAAAAGCAAAACCGGCATCTCTGAATGTATGAGATGAGGTTTGATTATAATTTGTATTATTACGATTCTTCGGACTATTATCCTCATCTTTATT
Source organism: Sepioteuthis lessoniana (assembly GCA_963585895.1). NCBI lineage: Eukaryota > Metazoa > Mollusca > Cephalopoda > Myopsida > Loliginidae > Sepioteuthis > Sepioteuthis lessoniana. The sequence goes on from OY757910.1 coordinate 119,647,246, forward strand.
TATGTCAGTACAACGTTCTAAGTATCAAAAGAACATTAGGTTTATAAGGCCCAAAAATGGACAATGGCCTGTCCTGGTGGACACGTAGCGCAGTGGATTTAAGCGTTGGGTTTAAACATTTCTAAGTGACAGTTATCTCTGGACCGCATGTTCAATCCTGGTTAACGTATAATTATAATGTCCCCAGCTATGATTAGCGGAAGGAGATCAGAGTACACCTGTGAATGTTCGAATCCCGATTACGACAAGAAGGCTCCCGAGTTCGAAAAGAGATACATGAAGAAGGCCGGAGAGTACATCGGCTGAAAACACATAAATGAAGATAATAATTCCAAGAAACGTTATACTACGGCATTATCTTCTTTTTATTATTTGCTCTACTATATGAAAGGAGTCTACGTCGAATCTCAGATTGTTAGAATTTTATGCTTCCCCACCAAAAAAAAAAAAAAAAAAAAAAAAAAAGCAAAAGAAAAAATAGCGTAAGGAAAGGAGAGAAAGAAAACCCCCCTCATATATATATATATATATATATATATATATATAAACACGAACAAAAGTAATAAGACAAATAAGAATATTTCTTTTGTGGTATTTATCTAGTGATCGTTCTCAACGAATTTTGATCTTTGGTCAAAGTAAGGAGAAAAGTTTTTGTAAAAAAGTTCTTTTAAAAAGATTCTTTAAAAATTGTTTTTTTAAAAGAATTGATATGCAATAAAAAAAGCGACGAAAAATGAACTAGTAATATAGCATGTCTATTCGTTGAATTGAAATTATTTTTTGGTATCCGGTGTCTCCAACTGACCTTTTATGATCTCTGCTTTATATATATATATATATATATATATATATATATATATATATATATATATATATATACATATATATATATATATATATATCGCCGCTGGCGTAATGCAAAGCTCTTCGAAAGAATTGAGCACTCTGGTAGCCGATAGGGTATAAAAAATGTAAACAAACGGCTGCTGCTGCTGTTGCCAAATAAATACCTTAAAAATTCCCTTAGACAACGTCGTCCGCTTGGTGTTCGAGAGGTCTGAAACTTAATCTAACGTAAAGTTGGACGGATTTCGATCCCGGCCTCGAGCGTCCTGCATCTCTAGCCACACTGAAGATTTCTGATTGAACGAAACAGTCTGTCTGTGGATGACGATATATATATATAGAGAGAGGGAGAAAGTGAGAGATGAAAAAAGGGGATAAGACAAATAGTAATATTTATTTTTTAATTGTTCTTAACTATTTTCGATTTTAGATCATCGACAAGAGAAAGGTTTTCGTGAAAAAAATCTTTTGAGAATGTTTTTCAAAATTGATCTTTTTTAAAGAGTTGATATGCTATAAGAAACTGCTGATGTATTATGTGTATTCGTTGAGTGAAAATTATAATCTGGTATCCAAGTATCTTCAACTGATCTTTATATAATCTTTGCTATCCTGAACACCAGGCACTTAGCTCTCTCTTTGGGAGTTATGTGATAACAGGGATGGAGTTTGTTTCAAATTAACCGTGACTGCTCGGGTAGGCATTTGTTTATCTAGGTGTTTATGTGTTAATCGATATCTGTCCATCCTACTTCAAAGAAACGTTTTAAGGAGAGTTTAGCTTGATGTTAAAGCCATTTAGAGTCAGTGTTCGGAGATGCTTTATCCAGTTATCTTTCCTTTCTATTATTGTCCTGATATTGTCCAATGCACCTTTTTACATTCTTTCTTTGATGGTTTTATCAAAACTGTTTGAGCGAACCTGACGATGAGGCGGTGAGTGTAACAGCTCTCCAGCCTAAGTTGAGCAAATTGTGACTATATCATTCAAAGGCAGAATCAGTGATCTATCCAATTCTATGTTTAAAAGCTGACACCTATCTCTTATATATATATTCTTGTGATCAATTTTAGCGGACATTTGGTGAGGGAAAGATACTACTCCAATGGTAATCCGATTTGTCCGAGAAACTGACAATCCATTCTTGCCTGTAAACGTAAATTCGAACTCACAATGGTCTGTTCACAAACATCGCGAACGGTGGGTGGAGGAAGGAGCCCAGTCTAAATGTCATCCCAACCTGGGCAACAATTCATCTGTCCGAGGAACTTCCACCGCTCCCGACAAGCCATTGTTGCCTGCTATCGTAGACCCGAACACCCATTGCTCTATCTGCTAACATTGTGAATAATGGGAGGAATGATCCCAGTTCAATAGTCACCTCAACCTGGGCCACAATACTACTGCTACTTGCTACCGGAAACCCAAATTTCCTCTGCTCACTCTGCTACTATTTTGAACGATCGGTAGAAGGATCCAAGTCTCATGGTCACCTCAACGTGGGACATAATACTCCTGCTACTTGATACCGGAAACTAGACCCCCACTGCTCTCTCTGCTACTATTTTGAACAATGGTCGGAAGGATCCCAGTCCCATGCTCACCTCAACCTGGGACACAATACTCCTGCTATATGCTACCGGAGACTTATACTCCCACTGCTCAGTCTGCTACCATTGTGAAGGATGGGTGGAAGGATCCAAGTCCAATGGTCACCTCAACCAGAGTCTGAATACTCCCGCTACTTTCAATCGTAGACCCAAACTCCCACTGCTCTGTCTACTCCTATTTTGAAAAATTGGTTGAAGGATCCAAGACCAATGCTCATCTCAACCTGGGCCACAATACTTCGGCTACTTACTACATACAAGGGTTGATATACCATAAAACCGAACCAAACAAAATCATATGTATTTAGTATATATGTATAAAGAGGATTCGATATTAAATAGCCTACAATGGCTAATGTCATTAAACCCAACCAAACCAAATCATATATATTTGATATATATGAATAAAGAGAATTTGGCATTAAATAACTTATAATGGTTGATATGCCGTAAAATCCAACCGAACTAAATCGTATATATTTAATATATATGTATAAAGAAGATTTGGCGTGAAATAACCTACAAGGGTTGATATGCCATAAAACCCAACCAAACCAAAACATATATATTTAAGATATATGTATAAAGAGGATTAAGCATTAAATAACCAACAAGGGTTAATATGCCATAAAACCCAACCAAACCAAATCCTATATATTCAAGATATATGTATGAAGAGGATTAAGCATTAAATAACCAACAATGGTTGATATGCCATAAAACCCAACCCAACCAAACCAAACCTAAATATGTGCACCTAGGGTCAGAAAGCTTACATGTGCTTAACTAATCCCTCTGCAGGGACAGCATGTGACACAAGGTCAATTTTTAAGCTTAATTTTAAAATATTCTAATTGAGAGTTATATTTTAAAAAAGACTTTATCTTACTGATCTATTTAATAATTTTGTGTCTCGGATTTTGTGATGAATAAACAAGATTTCCAATAAAACTGAGATAATTATGCTATCGAAATTAAGAATTTTTTTTACATCTTCATGAATAGAAGCATCAATATCATCTTGGACCGCTGTCACAACGGGAACCTCACTAGATTCTCGAGTTATCAAGTATATGTATTGTCATTCACAGATAGACTGTTTCCTTGTATCACAACTCATCAGTGTAGCTAGACACGCGAGATGTTTCAAGCTGGGATTAAAATCCGGCTGACTTTACGTCAGTCGGATATCTTAACCTAAAGCTATATGTATTGGGTACCCAGTCGGCAGGGGCTGTAGAATACACCGACTGCACCTTTGCAGAGGGGTAAGACCCCCCCTAACGAGTGTCCTGAATATGATACTAAACAATCTCATGGTGAGGTTCCAGTAATGCAGAATCTTTGGGGAATACGGAGCACCCCTTCAGTGCCATCACTCCCAGGTTCACTCTGGCCCGGCCTGGTAGCACCTGATAGGACCCTATCTATGGTTAAATAGAACTAATGACATACTTATGCTAAACTGAATTGTTTGATTAAACTGAATAGCTTGAAATAGAAATACTTTTTGACAATTGAACCGTGCTTCCATTTGAACTGAGTGCTTATGCGGAACTGAATTATTTCAAATAGAACTTTTTTCTGACATTGAAACAATACTTATAGTAAACTGAATTGCTTAACATAGAACTGTTTTGACATGTAACTGTGTGTAAACAAAATCTTTACTTATACTAAACTGAATTAGCTGAATTGGAATTGCTTGACTAAACTGAATAGCTCGAAATAGAAATGTTTTTTTACAATTAAACTGTACTTACATTTAAACTGCGTGCTTATGCTAAACTGAATTGTTTTAAATAGAACTGATTATTTACATAAAAATGGATTTGGCTTTTAATAACCTACAAAGGTTGATATGCCATAAAACCCAACAAACCAAACCAAACCAAACCAAACCAAACCTATATGTATTGGAAAGAAAACGCAACGGACTGTCATTATGCTATTATGAATTTATTTCGATTTCAATTCAATTCAGCTAATTCAGTTTAGTATAAGTAAAGATTTTGTTTACACACAGTTACATGTCAAAACAGTTCTATGCTAACCCTTAGCACGAGCAAGGTCAATTTTTTGGCGGAGTTTAGCAAGTCTGAATTCAGAGTTTTTCTACCTCTAGAACGAAAGCCATACCAATGTTAAAGAGCCCAGTCTACTTCGCTATCTACCAATAGGCGAAGGGAGAATTATTGGATTAATGCCTTTCCCAATGGTATTTGCACTATGTGAAACGCAAACAGCCTCCACGAGGATTCGAAGTCGGTTCACCATGTCCATTTTCAACGACTATAACCGTTACACCACGTGCGCAAAGTCATAGGAATTTAAAGTATGGTGTATCTTCTTCGATAGAAAGTAGATTTTTTAAAATGGTGATGTGATTATCGAGAGATTATCGAGAGATTATCGAGGGATCAATGAAATGTCAGGTGAGACAGATCACTCTGTTAAGGAAGAGTCCCTGAGGAGTTGTGGCTAACGAGATGAAATGCAATATTGTAGTAAACGAATTCGAACCCAAGTTGCGCTATTACATTTTCTTTCAGACAAATACCCACGAGGAAGATGCGAATCCCTTATCCTCACCAGTTATTGATTAAATAGTACTACTACAATGTTCTAACACAAGACTTACTTTGGCTTCACCCAGGAAGGTTGATATTAAACAGAGAAACCAAATAAACCTGTTGAAGAGTTTTTTTTTTGTCGCATCTCGTTTACCATACTGTAGAGTAGTGGTCGGCATACCCTTAATATTGGTGTGAATTCGACTCTCACTGAGTACCCCTAGTTTTCTACATGGTAAATATCCTAGCTCCTTGCCGTGTTTTCAAACTCGAGGACTCGAAAAGGCCATTACGTCATGGGGGAGAGGGACAGCGGATTAAAATGAAAGGAGGGGGAATGATTTTCATTATTTATAATGCAAATCTGAAAACAGTTATTTAATTACGTTTTCATTGAAATGATTACATATAATAGTAGGTGGGATATATGAGTTCCTTTACGGGAATCTCCTTGGAGTAATAGTTTATGTTTTGGAGTGCGGGTTCGCAGTAACCGAGTTGGAGTTCGAACTCCACTCACCCTATTACATCCATTTTCGGACAAATACCCTTGGAAAAGATATGAATCTCCTTAATCTACTAGCGATGGTGCCCGTGGTGTAATGGTTATCGTCGTAGGAAATGGACACGGCGACACGAGTTCAAATCCTGGACCAGGCTAATTGCATTTCACTATTGCACTAATACCCTTGGGAAAGGTATGAATCCAATTATTCTCCCTCCAGCTATGGGTAAATAGTTGGACAGACTGGTTTCTTTAGCCTTGGTGAGGCAACTAGACTAGGAGAAGGAAACTCTGAATTCAAACCTGTTAAACTCCGCTTAAAAATGACCTTGTGTCATATCCAACCCGAGCGGAGGGGTTGGGTAAATATGGATATATCATTAAACAAAGAAACCAATGAATTATTACAAAACGTAGGGAGACAGATTTTCCTTTATTCCGTTTTTAGTTTTGGTAAATTCCACTTTTTCTGTTTTCACTTTTGATAAATTCCCTTTTTTCTATTTCATTGCATTTCATGTGTAAATCAAAATAAATTGGGCTACAGATATTAAAAGCAAAAGCACGATTCAAAGTTTTATCACTAGTAAAAAATAACAGATATGATTTCAGTTTATTTAACAATCTGCTCTCGAACATTTTCTACGATTTTCTTGTGTGTGTTGTCTGTCATCTCAGGTACACCTTCCCCATGCTAGTATGAGTTAACAAATCTATTTCTTACGTTATGAAACAAAACAAATTTCTTCATGTTCTGTTGTGGGCTGTTTGTCATCTCAGGTACCTATTACCCATGCCAATATGAGTTACTGAATCTATTTCTTAGATGATGAAACAAAACAAATTTCTTTATGTTCAGTTCTCCATGTTTGTTTCCAATTATTTCATGTGTAAAATAATTAAGGGTTTCTATTGATTATTGTTGTAATGGAAGAACCTATCATCGCTAACAGTGGATCCGCCCAGCCATATTAAATATGGTTACACACACTACATGAGGAACAGAACGTATAGTGTGACTGATCGTGAAAGAGGCTAGCTAGGGCTCCATGAACAACAACAAAGTTTTCTTTTCTTCTCCCCCTCCCCACAAAAAACCTCGGGCCTTGTGCTCACTAAAAATTGTTAAATTTTATATTTGTCTCTTTTTGGAAATAAACAGAACGTAAGAGAATAAGAAAGACGTAAGGAAAATACGCTCCCATTTTCACGTATCGGCTACCGTGTGTGGACTCTATTCCACTTTGTACCTTTAGTACAATAAACCTGTTATTGTTATTCCATACGTGTTCGTATAAGTTTTTCCACTCGGACTTATTTCATCGTTGATATCGTATTTTGCACGATATAACAATCATATTAGTTGATTTTTTTAAAAAGTTAAAATGTGAATTTAAAATGTAATCTAGGATTCAAAACTAGAATAGGCATTTGTTTATTAGTTAATATTTAGGAATGTAAAATATACAGTAATAAATGTTTGTTTGCGAATTCGGAATGTTGGGGAAATACTTGGAAAGGGAAATATCAACAGATAAACAATCATTTAGAATCAGCTGATATTAGTGACTTGGCAGTTACGTGTTACTTTTGGGAGATTGATTACGTTATCAATAGTTTTTAGGGATATATATATATATATATATATATACGAGGACGGATTTTAAGAGAAGTGGGAGACATAAAGGGAGACGCGAAGAAGGGAGAGGGCAGCCGCATGGAACAATCAGTCACCCAAAAAACAGCTGGTGAGCAGAAAAATAACTAAAGTCGCGTGCCTCTCTCTTTCGTCTCTCGTCCTGTACACTGTATCTCCACTTCTGGAGTAAGTTTCTTTCACTCTATCTCTATTTTGGGCTGATAGCTATAAACGGAGGTGCCCGTGGTGTAATGGTTATCATCGTAGGAAATGGACACGGCGTTCGGTGGCGCTGTCACAATGTCAAATTGTGCTTAATGTATTATGAAAGTTTTTGTTTAAATTTTAGGCCACTGCAAAGTCGCTATATATATATATATATATATATATATATATGAAGGTAGCAGAAAAAACATAATCCAAATAGGTGAATATTATGATGTAAAGTCGGAGGTGCTCGTGGTGTAATGGTTATCGTCGTAGGAAATGGACACGGCGACACGAGTTCAAATCCTGGACGAGACTGATTGCATTTCACATAGCACAAATACCCTTGGGAAAGGTATGAATCCAATTTTTCTCCCTCCATCTATAATAGTAGGGCAGACTGGGTTCTTCTGCATTGGTGAGGTTACTCGTCTAGGAGAAGGAAAACTCTGAATTCAAACCTGTTGAAATTCGCTTAAAAATTGACCTTGTGTCATATCCAGCCCGAGCGGAGGGGTTGGTAAATATATATAAACGGCTTCCGACAACAAATAAATTTCGTACATACCAAACAAACGAAGCGTTTTGCGTTTGACTTCGTTTTGTGAGTGAGGTTACCACGGGTCTGGCAGATAGTTAAGGGGGTATCATTACAACCTCTTAAGTTTTGCCGTAACGCTACACATTTACACTCTCCACACAAATACAAGTTGTTAAATCTACTCCTTCTCACTTTATGAAGGTAAAAGATTCTGCATTTTCTGTTACGTAAGTTTCTTTTCTATAAACTTAGTAATTTCTCCACTACAGAAGGCATTTGAAACAATCTGATTTAAATTTTGCTTACATTATTATTAAGACCGTATTTTTAAAAATCTATATAAAGTTGAATTATTTTTATTTTTCATCATTTAATCTTAAGTGAAATTAACTGAATCATTAAAGCATATTGTATCCTTCTCTGGAAACGAGGTGATGTGTAGCTAGGGACACATTACTAAAGTTTAGGAAAATATTCGAGGATCATTAAATAAGTTGACTTTTTTCGTATGGGCACTTTTATTGATAGTACACACATGAAACTCTAGTCCCCTTCGAAGTAATCTCTTCCGGCTGCAATGCACTTGTTGTACCGTTCCAACAACTTCTAAAAGGCTTCATGGAAGTCCTCTTGTGTGAGCGTGTCAATGACCTTCGTCACAGCCTCTTTCATCTCCTCAATTGTCTCATAACGACGACAGCCTCTGAGCTTAGGGAATAACCAAAAGTCACAGGAAGCAATGTCAGGGCTATAGGGACGGTGAGGAACTGTCTTGATGCCCATCTTGGTCAAATAGTCTGTGACAAGGATGGAGTCGTGGACTGGTGCATTGTCCTGGTGGAAATGCCACTGACCCGATTTGAAGAGTGCTGGCCTCTTCCCAAGGAATCTCTTCCTGAGCTCCCTTAAAACCTCAACATAGTACCCCTAACCCCCACCGTTTGGCCAATCAACTCTGGTGTATTGACTTCCTTACTCTTCCCACACCTCTCATCATCCCTCACAGACTCCGTGTCTTCCTTGAATCTCTTATGCCACTCAAAAACTGATGCTCGATTCATGCAAGATGGTCAAAAACCAGTCTGAAGCATTCCATACGTTTCTGTGGCATTTTCTCAAGTTTAAAACAGAATTTTATTGCATATCGTTCTTCTAAAGTGTCAGATTGCATTTTTGAAATTCACCAGCTTTGACAATCAGGCTTTAGTAGGGTGTATTCTAATTCCAGCTGTTGCTGTTGATTTGAACCTGAAATCATAAAAATTGGTCAGTCATCTCATAAGATATATAGCAATAACATACTCAATTTTCAAGAGTCTACGACAGTTTCAAATGCCTGTACAAAAAAGTCTGGAAACTTATTGAAGGCATCACGTTATTCAGAAAAATGGTTCTGATGCATGTAATAGAAGAATAGTTTGTGGGCCGTAACCAGGCTGTGAGCCACACGTTTAAAACCCCTGCCATAGAGTAATGGTTAGAAATTGTGTCCTTTCTTCTCTGTTTTTCATGTTTCGAAATGATCTCTTTTTTCACAGATTCATTTTCTCATTTCATTTAAAAGTCTTTAATCAACCTCGAACGGCGTTATGAGACAAAGTCATTTTAATGTGGGGTGCCCGGCAGGAAGCAAGCCTCTCTCTAGGAGTGGGTGCAAATTTGACCAGTTCCTTTGGCATTCCCCTTCAGAAGTGCCTCAGGTACCTGGCAGTCAACTCAGCCGGTGCATCTTTTAGACGAGGGGACGGGTACTACTTGAGGTTAAGGCCCGTGGAACATTAATTATGAATTTTCAGAGACCAACCTGGCATAGATGCCAACTGCGATATCTCTCACGAAAAAACTCTTCCGTTCCGTCGGATATTTAATATATCTAGCTTTATTTTTCTTTAACTCTTTTGATAAATTCATACATACACATGATATATACGTTCACGTGTTTATACAATGCATCTAATGTTTTCGGTAACTTAATCTTGCACCCATCTTATTTCAAAATTCATAAAACTCTTATATTCCAACTGAGAGCATCGATGAAATGGGATTCATTACTTTACAAGCGATTCCTGAGATACATATATGCATGTACACTTACGTTCAAATCTAAGTATTCATATATATATATATATATATACAATGTGTGTGTGTGTGTGTGTGTGTGTGTAATCTAATATGGTATATTATACTTTACACAAGAGAAGTGTTATTTGTTGGCAATTCCTTAGGCGGTTAAGATTACATTTTGGAGAGTAAAACGATATCGATTAATAACCATTAAAAAAGTTTCCTTTTCGATTTTCAATGAGTTCTTCAATATCAGGGAAATATATAAGATTATATAACTCACCAAGGTTATTTGGAGACGCCCAGGTAAAATATATGTCGTTATTTGTTTTATATTATTCTGTCTAAGAATATCCAAAATCGCAGTAAAGTGAATTCTTCTGAAGAAAAGAGGGAGGGTGCTAAGAGAAAAGAATAAATCAAAATAACTTCTGTTTCTATTGGAATGCTTTATGCTAGGAAGATATTTAGTCGAGTCCCCTCTCACCAAAGATCAATATTAGCATTAGTGTATCCGTGATATACTCACACTAAACAAAACCGAAGGTACGAAAATATAAACTCATTTACACATTTAAGAACATTTAATACAAGCATATACATATAAGTAGCATTAAAAGATTCATTGATTGAGTTTAACGGTATGTCAATCCGTCTAGGTTTATTTCATGCCAAAAGGTTAGGGAATCGCATTGAATGTACGTTCGTATTTACATTTTTAATTCAGTTACCCTTACATTGAAGAGTACGTACACATCACATGGTTTCCACTCATTTTTTAATTTTATTTTATTTTTTATTTATTTACCTTAAATCTCAATTTAATCCTATGTTTTTTTTTATTTAAACATTATGTATGATAATTATTTTATAGTTTAAATTTATTCCTATATTTATAGGAATAAATTTAAAAAATAAATTTAAATATTTGACAAATTATCATAGATTTATTCCTATATTTATAGGAATAAATAAAAAAAATAGAATTTAAAATTTTGAATTTAATTTAATATAAGTATTACTGTATCCTTATGTAAAGTTATTAAAGAAAGTTGTATTTATCTAAATTAGCATTAAATCTGGAGTTTTAACTCTAAATGTATCTAGAATTTAAAAAATAAAAATAAAAAGATTAATTTACTATAATTCCAACCGGCAATAAATAAAAAAAAAAAAAAAAAAAAAACGGAAGTGGACAAATTGAGAGAAAACACTTCATCCCTCTTCTATCCCCTCCCACCCTTTCTTCCTGTGTCTATTCTGAATTATTTTATCCATAAGATCTGAAGAAGTCCTGTTAGTTTCTTTTTGGTGTTTTTGATTTATATCAAAACCCATAACAGGATGGAAATAAGTTTATAATCCTAATGTGACCGGTTTTTGTTCTTTCTTAAAGAAATTATTGCTCTGTAATGTCAGTTACATTGAGCTCTTTACCAGGAAAATTTAAATGTTCACTGTTAAATGTTTTTTTTTGTTGTCCTGATGGAATTTCTCCCAACTTCGGTTTAACTGGACCGAATAACACACACACACACACACACACACACACACACACACACACACACACACACATATATATATATATATATATATATATATATAGGGAGTCCCAAGAAATGCATACACATAAAAAATAATTATATATATAGAATTTTGATCCAGACACTAATAATAAGATTCTAATTAAAGACTACGTTTATAATTATTTTAAATGTGTATACATTTTTGGGACCCCCAGTATATATATATATATATATATATATATAGTCATGGTACTCAACCTGAAGAAACTCGGATAGGCCGTTCATATGAATACCATATAATAAGGTGAAATAAAAAACACACGCACACAAGAAAAAAAAAAAAACAAAAACAAAAACAAAAACAAAAAATGAAGACAGAATGGAAGTTGATAAAATGGATGGCGTTGATGTGTGAGAATCTATGGACAAAAGAGAGAAAATAGTTTTGAATGAACGAAGGAAGTTTTCCTTTATTATATATAATCCGCAGAAAAAATCGTTCTTAAAACCAACCATCAAAATAGAGAATTCTTTTTGTTTGTTGGGTAAAAAGTGTAGGAAAACACTTTATTGTTTCTTTCTTTTTCCAGGGATGGAAAAATGCCAGTTTTTTCTTTTCCTTTGTAAATCGCAATTTCTTTGCAATTTTTTTTCAACTGTTTCCTATGTCTGCAAGAATAACCTTCCGCTGAGCCGCTTTTGCTAGAAATAAGAAAACTATATATATATATATATATACATAGAGAGAGAGAGAGAGACACACACACACTCATACAAACTCACACACAAGGTGTAGGGTAAATTGTCGCTATTCTAAATTATAAATTTCGCGCTTGAGTTTTGTTTGACGGCTAAAAAGACGCATTTTTTTTTCTAAAAATGCCCAAGAAAATCACCCAGCGTCTTATAAGGTCAAGGGTCAGTTTTGAGTTACTGGCTGGCGGGGTTTTAGCAGTGCAGTGGCTATTAAAATAAACTCTAAACGTCTCCGCAAATGTAAACAAGGTCTGCATACATATGAAACTTTAAAAATTATCTGATAGTGGAAAGGGTTATGAATATCAGAAGAAATCCCTTCATTTTTCATTTGTAGTTTAAACCAATTTATTTTTAAATACTTGCACAGAGTGAGGTGCATCATATAGGGCATTAAATGAGGCCTATATATATATATATATATATATATATATATATATATATATATATATATATATATATATATACGGTGGGATGAGTCAATTATCGTCATTTTAAATTATTGATTTCGTGTATGCACATTGTTTCGTGTTTTGTTTACTGTATACAAACAAGGATCTGTTGGTCACTGTCTGTGAGGAAAGCAGCACCATAATGCAATTCACTCCTCCAGAAATTTGGAAATAGCAGTACTGATGGGCATTTACGATGGAAGCTCTAATACGAAGATTTCAGAATGTTTGGGCTTCAATCTGGGGAGAGTTCAGTGGATTTGAAAAAAGTTGGATGAGTCAAATGGTGATTACGAATGTACAGCAGCGCGGAAACCTCACTGGTTGTTCTGATAAGAAAAGGACTACCGAATTTGTGGGTGAAATCCAGGCTATGGTTGACACCGATCCCAACGAGTCAATTAGGTCCATAGCCTGGAACATGGGAGTGTTAGAGTATCTTATCAGGCATGCTGTGCATGAAGACATTTAGTATTTCTCCTACAATGTGAGAAAGGGCCAATTTTTATCATAGGCTATGAAAGACAAGAGGAAAGATCACCCTATATATATATATATATATAAACTAAAGCGTTGAATAAACTCAAGTATGCCCTCCAATCGAACTGGCTTAAGATTTTCCTTGATGCGAAAAATTCTGCTAGGTTCAAATGATGAACTTGTAGAATAACCAAAAGATCAACTGATTGTTATGAAAACCAAACTCCCAGTCTACATCATGGTGTTTAGTGGGTTCACTAGCGATGGTGACATTATTCCTCCATCCATCTTCTCTCACGGTCTCGGATTTAATACGGAGCCTTACATTAAGTGTCTGGAGGAGGTAGTGCTGGCCTGGATCCAGAGGGTCACTGCTGGGAGACCTTACGTCTATCAACAGGTCTTTGCGCCATGTTACACAAGCAAAAGAAACCAGTATTGGATGCGAGAAAATTTCTGCAACCACATCAGTACTAACATTTGCCTGCCTAACTCCACAGATTTCAATTCCCTTGATTATCATGTGTGGGACAAAACTCCGTGCAACACCAAAGATGAAGTGAAGGCAAGGATAACGGCAGCATTCAACAATTTAAACAAGAAGACAGTCGGAAAGAATTGTAGGAGATTCGGAAGTCGTCTGGAGGCTTTGGTTGAAGTCAACGGAGATTTCTTTGAATAAATTTATAGTATTTCAAGGTATTTTCATGTAAAGTAAAGTAAGTGACTGTAGTCGAGGGCGACCTGAAAGCTCCCTTTTCAATAGCTACTACACCCACGTGTAGGGGAGGGCGCAACTCCTTTCCCTAGATTGGTCAACTTTACCCTTGATACGGACCTTATAATGCTGAGTGTTGAGCAAGGAGGTATCAAGTACCGTTTTTAGTGTTTGGTATGACTCGACCTGTGATTGAACCCCGGTCTCCCGGACCATTGGCGAACACTCTACCCACTAGGCCAATGAATTCTGGTAAATATATCTAATAAAGTTAGATACTAGGATGTTTTTATTTGTACGTTATTTAGTCATCAGTTCACCCATCGTACTCTATGTATACGAGAATCATTAGATAAGTTTCCAGACTTTTTTCGTATGGGCACTTTTATTGATAGTACACACAACAAACTCTAGTCCCCTTCGAAGTAATCTCCTCCGGCTGCAATGCACTTGTACCGTTCCAACAACTTCTGAAAGGCTTCATGGAAGTCCTCTTGTGTGAGCGTGCTAATGACCTTTGTCATAGCCTCTTTCATCTCCTCAATTGTCTCATAACGACAGCCTGTGAGCTTTGGGAATAAGCAAAGGTCACAGGGAGCAAGGTCTCGACTATAGGGAGGCTGAGGAATTGTCTTGATGCCCATCTTGGTCAAATAGTCTGTGATAAGGATGAAGTTGTGGACTGGTTCATTGTCCTGGTGGAAATGCCACTGAGCCGATTTGAAGAGTGCTGGCCTCTTTCCAAGGAATCTCTTCTTGAACTCCCTTAAAACCTCAACATAGTACCCCTAACCCCCACCGTTTGGCCAATCAACTCTGGTATATTGATTTCTTTACTCCTCCCATACCTCTCATCATCGTTGCATATCGTTCTTCTAAAGTGTCAGATTGCATTTTTGAAATATCACGAGCTGTGACAATCAGGCTTTAGTAGGATGTCTATAGCTGTTGATTTGAAGCTGAAATCATAAAAATTGGTCAGTCATCTCATAAGTTGTATAGCAACAACATACTGAATTTTCAAGACAATTTTAAATGCCCGTAGAAAAAAGTCTGGAAACTTATTAAATGCTCCACATATATAACCTAAAACGTTGAATTATTCGCGACAGGTAAAATATTGTAATTATTCAAACATCTTAAGTTTTGCTCGCACTTGGTTTGGTTTTCAAAGCATAGAACACTCTTTTTAGGTATGGTTTCTTTGTTTAATTGTGTTATATAATTACGGAATTTTTTTTATATTAATCATTTTTCGTTAATTATATTTTATCATTCGGTTTGTTTGGGCTTTGAACTATTCAGCTCTTAGTGCAGGTGCACTCACATTGAGTACAGTTCACGCTCGTGCGCAGAGGATATAACAATCACAAATGTCATAATAAAAACCCCATATAGAAAATAAGACTGGGGTGTGAATGACGTCATGCTCGGAAGCGATGGGCGGAGAATTTGGTGATTTTGAAATAGAAGTTAGTTGAGATTCGACTCTGGGCCGGGCCAGTCCAGCTGGGGGGGGGTTAACTGTGGACGATGTAGGAGACAGTTGGTTTGTCTGCCATTGAGGCAGACAGTTGAAGTTGAAGTCTGACCATGGAGTTCTGTGGATTTCTACCGACAGAGATCTTGGGGGCTACGGGATGAGCAGCGCGTTTGTTGGGTCAGATAGTACAGTCAGCATAATAAAAATTGTGTCTTTCTCTCCCAGTGTCGAAAAACTAAAGTCAAGAAGTTAATAAATGTTTCGTACCTGAACAACGGAGAATCGTCAGTGTTTCGTATTTCCCCGCGTCTGTATAGTTGTATCGTGACAATACAACAATGGTATATCAACCCTTGTAGGTCATTTAAGGCTAAAGTCACCATTTTAGAAAAAAACGGTAGTCATACTATCTAACCCATAGCTAGGGGGCGGAGCGGATTCATATGTTCGCAGTGAAATACCTATGTACTAATCTATCTATATTTCATTTTCATTTATATAAATTGTAAATTCTGTAGACTAATTAGTTTATAAAATATTAAACACACACACACACACACACACACACACACACACACACACACACACACACATATATATATATATATATATATATATATATATATATATAATATTTGAATAATCAAACGAAAGCATTTCTAGTTAATATAACTGAATATGTCAAAATAATGACAGAACATTTGCTTCAGCTTAATCTATCTATCTATCTATCTATCTATCTATCTATCTATCTTATAAGCAGTAAATTCTACTGATTAATTAGTATATAAATTTTAATCCATGTCGACAGTCCAAGTTCCTTATCTATTGTAATTGACATGGAAGCCAGCGTGCCAAACAGATTCTACTCCCGTATTTTCCCCTGATACAATTCTTTGTAAGCACAAAAAAACCTCTTCGCAAATAAGGAAACAATTACCATTAATTTATTTGCTTACATTTTTTAAGTGTTCACAAGCCAAAAAAATAACTTATTGTAGTTGAATATCGATTGTCAATGGGACAAACGTGTGTATTTATTTTTCGTGGGGCAGATAGGTTTAAGGTGAGTTTACAAGAGGTTTTTGTGCCAACTGCCTTCCATATAAACCACAACAGATAAGACTGACACAGACACATTTCCTATGTAAGTTAACGATATTTTGATGACTAAAAGTGGTTTTCGTGAAAATGAATCTTCTGAAAACGGAATTTTGAAAAGAGAAGTGTACATAGATCTCTGCAACCATTAGGAGTATATAACTAGCTCCTATTTTAGCTGTTACAATATATATATATATATATATATATATATATATATATATATATATATATATATATATATATACTCCCCTACCCCCGTAGCAAATGAAGTAATAGAGTTGCCATTAGCGTTTGTTGCAAGGCTCTTCATATATATTTATGAATTGAGCTCTCGGTAGCCGTTAAGCGGATGAATGTAAACAACAGTAATTGTGATTTATAACCGTTTAAAATTTACTTCCCTTTTATTAGTTCCTCGTGGATGTGAGGTAGAGTCTCAGATTGGCGTTTGAGTCAACCGGGTTTCAATCCCAGGTACGGGAAGCTAGTATGCCTAGCCACACTGATGAGTTCTGATAGAACGAAACAGATCTGTCTGAGGATGACTATATATATATATAACCCAGAAAAATATAAAATCCTGACAGCCCAGTCGGCTAGGGCTGCAGAATACGTCGACTGCATCTCTAGACGAGTAAGACGCTCCAGTGAGTGTACTGATAGTGGAGCTTTGGGAAATGTGGCATACCTCTTTATTGTCATTACTTCCAGGTCCACCGGTTCGGTTGTAGTTGCTAGGGTCCGGTCAGTGGGTCAAATAGAACTGTTTAATTATTTACTGTAGAGAAAACCATTTAGAGCAAAAATTTTGTACAAACAATACATACCAATACTTGAAACCATTTAACTGTGTGCAAACAATAAATAGCAATATTTGAAACTATTTAACTGTGTGCACACAAATGAGCTCTAACTCATTTGAAAACTATTACCTATAAACTATTCACTGACAAACCATAAGATATATATACATAAAAAGGAATTGCCTTTACTCCCAGGTTCACTCTGACCAGCTTTGGGTCAGAGTAGACATGAAAGTCCTTTACAGTAAGTTTCATGTCGTGCGCACAATCATCAGACGGAAAAGCAAGAAAAGCTGCTAGTCACTAATTATGTAGTGACGTAAAGTCTTGTACTAAGATAGAAAAACACGCGGCACACGAGGAAACTCACACACACACACACAGATCTATCTATCTATCTATCTATCTATCTATCTATCTGATGTACATTTATTTACATGAACAAGTACGGACATTGCCCTCTGTGCTGGGGCTGTAGAATACACAAACTGCATCTCTGCAGAGGAATAAAACCTCCCCAATGAGTATCCTAAATTGGACACTAAACAATCCGATGGTGAGGTTCCAGTAATACTGGAGCTATGGGAAATGCAAAGAACTCCTTTATTGCCATCACTCCCAGGTCCACTCTGGCCCAGAGTGGTAGCTCCTGATAGGGCCCTATCTATGGGTCAAATAGAACTAAATTGCGTACTTATTCTAAACTTTACCCAGTAGAATACACTGACTGCTTCTCTGCAGAAGGGTAAGACCCCACCAACGAGTGTCATGCTTATGACACTAAACAATCAGATGGTGAGGTTCCAGCAATGCTGGGGCTTTGGGGAATGTGGAGTACCCCTTCATTGCAATCACTCCCAGGTCCACTCTGGCCCGCAGTGGTAGTACCTAATAAGGGTCATATCTATGTGTTGAATAGAACTGAACCGTGCTTCCTTCACTATACTGATTTTTGCATTTAACCAGCGTACTAATGATAAACCGAATTGCTCGAAATAGAACTGTTTTGACATCTAAACTGTGTACTTATGCTAAACTGAATTATCTGAAATAAAACTGATTGACATCTAACTCCATGTATTGACCAGTCGTTTAGGGCTGTAGAATACATTGACTGCTTCTCTGCAGAGGGGTAAGACCCCCCCCCCCAAATGAGTGTCCCAGATATGACACTAAACAATCTGATGGTGAGGTTCCAGTAATGCTGGGGCTTTGGGGAATACGGAGCACCCCTTCACTGCCATTGCTCTTAGGTCCACTCTGGCCCGGCGTGGTAGCACCTGATAGGGCCCTATCTATGGGTTAAATAGAACTTACGGCACACTTATGCTAAACTGAACTGTTTGACTGAACTGAATAGCTTGAAATAGAAATATTTTTGACAATTAAACCGTATTTACATTTACACTGCATGCTTATGCTAAAAAGAATTGTTCGAAATTGAACTGTTTTTGGCATTGAAACTGTACTTACAATAAACTGAATTGTTATCCATAACTATTTGAATAAACTGAATAGTTTGAAATAGAAATGTTTTTGACAAACTGCGTACTCATGCTAAACTGAATAATTTGAAATAGAACTCTTTTTGACATTGAAACAATACTTATAGTAAACTGAATTGTTTAACATAAAATTGTTTTCACAATTAACTGTGTGTAAAGAAAATCTGTACTTATGCTAAACTGAATTAGCTGAATTAGAACTGTTTGAATAAACTGAATAGTTTGAAATAGAAATGTTTTTGACACTTAAAATGCGTACTTATCCTAAACTGAATTATTTGAAATAGAACTGATAATTTACATAAAAATGGATTTGGCGTTAAATAACCTACAAAGGTTGATATCCCATAAAACCCAACCAACCAACCGACCAACCAACATTCTAAACTGAATTGATTGAAATAGAATTGTTTTAACATTTAAACTACGTACTAATGCTAAACTGAATTGTTTGAAATATAACTGTTTTTGACATTGAAACTGTATACTAATGCTAAACTGAGTTACTTGAAATAGAACTGTTTTTGAAATTGAAACTGTGCACCTATGCTAAATCGAATATTTTGAAATAGAACTTTTTTTGACATTTAATTGTGTTTAAACAAAAAAAAAACTATACTTATACTAAAAATGGGTCATACCAAAGACTTTAAAATTGGTACTTGATACCTCTTTGCTTATAACTCAGCATTATAAGGTACGTATCAAGGGTAAAGTCGAGCAATCCAGGGAAAGGAGTAACGCCATCCCCTACACCTCAATGTAATAGCTATTGAAAAGGGAGCCTTCAGATCGCCCTCGACTACGGTCGCCATCTTTACTTACTTTATATGTATAAAAATGGATTTGGCATTAAATAACCTATCATGGTTGATGTGTCATAAAATCAAACCAAACCAAAGAAGTACGGATAACAATTAGATTTAGAAAGTGCATTCAGTAAGTCGTGCAAATCACCGCCCAGCTATCATAATCTTCAGAGTGGTTCACTGCCGAGTATTTTTGTCCCCAAAATATCCATCCTCAAAGCCAGAAGATTTTAGAGAATGAAAGGGATAGAAGAAAACACACTTCAAGATCTGGATTGTAATCCTTTAAAAGATTCCAAAACTGGCAAAAATCTGTTGGGAAAATTGTTTTTAGAGTCGAGAGAACTGTACTTCAAAGAGTTTAAAATACAATTAACTTATCGGTTAGTAAATTTGTTTTTGGACACACTCCATACCCGACTATTGCGTATATATATATATATATATATATATAAAGATAAAGAAAGCTAAGAAACAAAGTGAGGAAAAAAAGAAAGAAATGAAAAAACCTAAACAAGAAAGAAAGAAAGAAAGAAAGAAAGAAAGAAAGAAAGAAAAAACATTTAAGATAAAATTGAAAATAAATAGCAGTAACGAGATGATCATTTTACGAAAGAGAAACGTTTCCAATCGAACAAAGTTAAAGTATTCCAAGGAAACGTGACGAGATACAGAGAAAGGAAAAATATACAAAACTCCCCAAAAAGAAAACAACACCCCCCACCAAAAAACAAAAAAAAAAAATATAACAAAAACAAAACAAAACAAAAAACAAAACTAAAGAAACGAACGCTAAACGTGAGCATGTGCTGTGAGACTCCTCATTATCCGAATTCCTCAGGTCATTGCCAAACCGGAAGAAGTAACACAGTCGAGCGTATTTCCCGTGACAAAATAGCGAGAAACACGTTTTAAAGCGAAACCAATCGTCGTGTTGTTCTTTTTGTCGAGCAACTGAATAGAATTCCTTTTGTTAGAACAACATGTTTATCATTTGATGGTGATAAAAGAAAAGAAAGAATCTGTAATCACGTTCTGGATACTATTCAAGTGCTCACTCCTTCGAGACTTCCCAAGATTTCAAGCAATGGTCACAGACACAGGAGGTTCAACGTCCATGAATTCTATCTGATTATCTATGTACACCCAATTCAATATTGACCAGGAGGATAAAATTTGAGATTAGACATCACTGGTTATCGTACAAAATTACACAACAATTGACTGTGTACAATGTCTCTTCAGAATACAAGTGATCATAACTGTTCACATCTTTCGTTTTTAGTTGCACTGGTAATTATCAGGTGGGAGGAAGTATGAAGTGAACACAGATCTCACTGACTTTATTTCCCAGCTGATACCCGTTACGCTAATCCCGTAACTCCTACTCTGGACGCCGGGTTGCGGAGTCGGATATATCATTATTGGAAATTACAAAAATCTTTCTTTCTTTCTTTCTTTCTTTCTTTCTTTCAAATAATGATGATATAATTGTAAAACTTATACAGCGAAATTAGATGCATGCAAGTTAAATGTTAATGAGAGTTTCTATTCATATGTTAGGGATACAACTGGAAAGTTTGATGAATTTGAACAAGTTGATCAATTATTTCATCTGTATACTTCGTGTTTCCCATGATATCCTCGAAGAAAGAAAGGAAGAATTGCCTTAGTTTATAAGAAGATCATGGTTTCTGTACCATGAAGAAGCTCAAAGAAATAAATTTGGATATTTCATGGATAAAATGAGAAACGTTTTTCAGAATAAAGAAAGAATATCAGCAACCAGAAAAAAATGTTGAAGCTAAAAAGATCTTCAAAAAGCAAATATATATTTCTTTGTGTTATATAATTGCGGAGGGATTTTTCTTATATGATAATTTTTTCGTTGGTTATATCTTATCTTTCGGTTTAGTTAGGCTTAGAACTGTTCGGCTAAGTGTACGGGTAGGGGCACAGATTGAGCTCAGGTGTTCACGCTCGCGTGGGGAGGATGTGACAATCACAGACGTCATAATAAAAACCTCGGATAGGAAATAGGACTGGGGATGCGAATGACGTCATCTCCGGCAGCGATGGGCTGAGGATTCTGGGTGATTTTGAAAAAAAGCAGTTAATTGAGATTCGGACCTGGGCGAAGCGAGGTGATTTTTGAGTCTCAGCGAGACCAGGCCAGTTGTGTCTGCGAGATGCGCCGCGCGTGGTGGGGTCAGATGGAACAGTCAGCATAGTAAAAATTGTGTCTCTCTCTCCTCGTATTGAAAACCTAAAAGTCAAGAAGGTAATAAAAGTTTCGTACCTGAACCAAGAGAGTCGTCAGTGTTTCGAGTGTTTTTCGGATTCCTATGCATATGAACGTTTCACGTATCTGTATATTTTACATAACCACATCTGTTTATTTATCTGTCATTGCCTCCAACCAGACAGGACTTGACACAAGGTCAAAAGCCCGAAGGCCGATTAAAGTGGGGATTAAGGGGAGGGGAAGGTCGGGAACGAGCCGAGATTCGAACCCTGCTGGTCTTTTCTGCTCATCGGCTCACTTGGTGCAATGTGAGCTTGATGAGGCAAGCAGTTTCATGAAACCAAATGTGGATCCGGGCATGTATGCCGGGTTATGGCTTGAACTAGACAGCAAGGTCTAGTGCCATACATAAGTTCCTTGAGAGCATCCAAGAATTTTACTCGACATTGACGTGGGTGTGTTTCTCGTCATATTAGAATTCAACATTTCCAGTCGTGTTTAGAGAAGAAAGCGGAAAGTGATTAAGATAAACATAGAAAAAAAAGAACAGAAAACAGCATTTAATGACAATTACAAGAAAGAGTTTGAAGGGAAAAAAATAGTATTTTCCATTTATTATTAGTATCAGCAATTGGAAAGAGAAAGTAAAAACGTTATTACATCGTGTTATTTTTAACATCTAGATATCATCTGTTAAACTTTTAAATTTTGAAATTATAAATGGATTTGATATTAATAACCTACAATGATTGATATACCATAAAACCAAACCAAACCAAACCAAATCCTATATATTTAATATGTATGTATAAAGAGGCTTTGGCATTAAATAACCTACAATGGTTGATATGCCATAAAACCCAACCAAACCAAATCATATATATTTAATATGTATGCATAAATAGGATTTGGTATTAAATAACCAACAATGGTTGATATGCCATAAAACCCAACCAAACCAAATCATATATATTTAATATATAGGTATAAATAGTATTTGGTAATAAATAACCTACAATGGTTGATATGCCATAAAACCCAACCAAACCAAATCCTATATATTTAATATGTATGTATAGAGAGGCTTTGGCATTAAATAACCTACAATGGTTGATATGCCATAAAACCCAACCAAACCAAATCCTATATATTTAATATGTATGTATAAAGAGGCTTTGGCATTAAATAACCTACAATATGTTGATATGCTATAAAACCCAACCCTACCCAACCAAACTGGTAGATCGTTTGCCATGCCAAGAGTTACGAGTCAAATCTACCCAACTATTTACTTATAGAAGAAGGGAGAATAGTTGGACACATAACCAACCCGATGTGTAAGGTGTTGGGACAGTGATTCTTTACAATAAAAGTTAGTTGTGTGATTGGTTGGTTTTACGGCATGTCAACCTTCTTTGGGTTATTTTAACAATACTATTCTCCAATTATGGCATAATGGTTTGAGTATTCACCAATATTCTGGGAGACCGGGATTCAATCCTAGCTTGAATCACTAAAAACTCAAAAATGGTACTTGTTGCCTCTTTCCTTAACACTCAGCATTATAGGGTACGGATCAAGGATAAGTGGAACAATCCAAGGAAAGGAGTAGCGCCTTCCTCTACACCTTGGTGAAGTAGCTTTTGAAAACGGAGCTTTTGGGTCGCGCTCAACTACGGTCGGCCAACAGATATATGCAGTTCAAAAATATATCTTCCCAATCCTTTTAAACAAGTAAACAATTAATATTTAGTTGCGATATCCATGTTTTTAAGAGCTAAAGTATTAATGTGAATCATAATTATTTCAAATATTACCTCAAAGATTTCTATTTGTTTCATGCAATTATTCTTACTTAAGAATAATCCTTTGTTAACAATGATATATCTTCAGTTAATTCATGTTCAATACTAATAATTTATAAACCTTTATATGGCTTTGAGTAATTATTCCTATTTGTTGTGTTCTGGTTAGTGAACACAAGTAATAGTAATAATTAAGACAAACCACGATATGTGAGGAAAATAGTTATATTTACAGGAAAGAGTATTTACAAGAGAGAGACTGTTAGTAATAAGAACATAGGATTAGTGATAGAGTAAGGATATACTTCAACAATAGGAACGGCTCTTCATGTAGGCTTATTCCCAGACTGATCTCCGCTACTGCCATATATGGCAGATGGAACAGCTCATTATGCTGAAAAGGTAGGTGATACTCAACACTATTAATTATAAACAATTTTTAGGCAGTCATATAATTTCAAATACCAAATACTCATAATTTTCAACCATTTTAACTTGGTAAACGCTTCATACTTAGTTGTAAAATCAATGCTTTAAGACTTAATGAATTAAGTTCAAAATAATTTTAAACATTATCTCAAACAAAGACTCGTATATGGGATCCTAGCAGCTATCAGTACTCCAGGTCAGGGTAGACCTTGGAGTAATGGCAATAAAATAGTGACTCCGCACACTCCAGGGCTCGAGAACCAGAGCATCACAACCGGTTACAATGAAAATGAGACCACCAAGGAATAAATTCTAAACGGATTCAAAGAATTCCCTTCATCCAAAATTACTCGTTCCAATATATCAACATAATAACGGGACAATGTTCTTGCTCATTGGGCTAAAACAGTCAACTGTTTTTACGAAACTGAATTTCAGATTTTGTTCTGACGTAAAAGTCTTCCGATCTTAAAGCAATGGAATATTTGCAGGAAATAATAAAGTCTAAGCTGAATCAAAGAACATTCGGAAATAAATATTCCTTTTTCGTATTAGTTAAGTAAAAGATGACGAAATTAAGACGATCAGAGTTGAAAAAAGCCTTCTGATGATACGAATAACAGAATTAAACATGGATAAATTTTACTGAAAAAAAGGATTAATTATTAAATTTTGGTTTCCAGATAAACTTGATTTTATTAAAATTCAATCAAAATAAATGACTTTATTTCAACAAAAATGTACATTGCCTAGTCGGCTGGGGCTGTAGAATACACTGACTGTACCCCTGCAGAGGAGTAAGACCCCCACAACAAGTGTCCTGGATATGACACTAAACAATCTGATGGTGAGGTCCCAGTAATGCTGGGGCTTTGGGGAATATGGAGCACCCCTTAATTGCCATTGCTCTTAGGTCCACCCTGGCCCAGCGTGGAAGCACCTGATAGGGCCCTATCTATGGGTTAAATAGAACTAACGACATACTTAAACTAAACTGAATATCTTGAAATAGAAATGCTTCTTGACAATTGAATCGTGTTTACATTTGAACTGCGTGCTTAGGCTAAACTGAATTATTTTAAATAGAACTGTTTTTTGACATTGAAACTCTATTTACACTAAACTGAATTGTTTAACATTGTACTATTCTGACATGTAACTGTGTATAAAAAGAATCTGTACTTTTACTAAACTGAATTAGCTGAATTAGAATTGCTTGTCTAAACTGAATAGCTCGAAATAGAAATGTTTTTTACAATTAAACTGTGTACTCATGCTAAACTGAAATGTTTTAAATTGAACTATTTTTGACATTGAAACTGTACTTACACTAAAATGAATTGTTATATATATCTGCTTGAATAGTTTGAAATAGAAATGTTTTTGACAAACTGCGTACTCATGCTAAACTGAATTGTTTGAAAGAGAACTGATTATTTACATAAAAATGGATTTGGCGTTAAATAACCTACAAAGGTTGATATGCCATGAAACCCTACAAATCAAACAAACCAAAAATGTACAACTTTTTCAACATTCTTTTTAGTTTTAACACAAATTTTAGTTTTTGGCCATGACATAGATATATAATAGATATAAGTGTATATATATATATATATATATATATATATATATATATAGGGACATTGAAATAGCTTGAGAGATATGAAGAAGCTAAAATAGATATAGACAGACTTAGATAGATAGGAATATACTTGAGGAGATAGACCGATATATATATATATATATATATATATAATTCAGTAGATGATTGACAATCTTGAATGGCGTGGCAGACAGTAAATTAAGTGAGCATAAGGAAGAGCTTTACCAGAACTAAACTAAAAGCTGCCAGGCAAGATGAGCGAATACAGATGTGGAAAGAACATTTCAAGAATCTCCTCGCAAACCCTTCTAAAGTCAAAAATAAACCTATCATAAAAATTTTTAATAGCCGACTAGACATCAGACTAGGACAGTTTATTCAAGAAGAACTCAACGAAGTACTTAGCAAAATTAAAAACAAAAAAGCTGCCGGCCTTGACGAAATACTCCAAGAAATTTGTAAGACAAGGGAATTTAATGACTTACTATTTCAATTTTGCAACGTCGTATATAAAAAGAATACTATCGAGAGATGAACAAAAGACAGTAACTACCCCTTTCCTTAGAAAGGTGACCTCTGAATCACCAAGAACTATAAAGGCATATCTCTTACTTCTATAGCGACTAAGGATTATAAGACTCTGTTTCGCAATCGCATCAAAGCTGAAATTGGGAAAGCTCATAAGAAAATCAGAATATTATTCAGAGAAAACAAGCCACAACATCACAGATTCTAACAATTCATCGAATCATCGAAAAGGTTTGTGTAAAAAATCTTGAGGAAACTATATTGTTTGTAAATTTCCCCAAGGCATTTGATTCCATACACAGAGGAAAAATGGAAAAAATACTTCTAGCTTATGGTCTCCCACCAAATATGTCACCGCCATAATGATATTCTATTGAAACACAGAAGTCAAGGTACGCTCACCGGATGGAGACATGAACTTCTTTGACATTGTTGCTGGAGTTCTACAAGGAGATACATTAGCACCCTATCTATAGATAATTTGCCAAGACTACGTATTTCGAATGTTGATAGACCTAATTAAAGAAAATGGCTTTGCACTAAAAAAGGTCAGAAGCAGACGATATCCCGCAGAAACTATAACGAACGCAGACAATCCAGATGACATAACATTCCTTGTAAAGACACCTGCCTAAGCAGAATCCCTGCAGCATAGCCAGGAGCAGTCAGCAGGAGACACTTGTCTACACGTGAGCGCAAAAAACAAAAAAACAACAAAAAAAAGAGTACATGTGTTTTAATCGAGAAAGAGCCATGTCCACTCTAAATGGCGGTTCTCTGAAATTAGTACACAATTTCACGTACCAAGGCAGCAATATCTCATCTACTGAAATTGATGCCAATATTCTCCTTGGGGAGATGTAGACTGATATCGATTGGCTATCGGTCATATGGAAGTTTGATCCATCCGATGAATTAAAAGGGATTTCTTCCAAGCAGCAGTTATTTCAATACTATTCTATGGATGTACCACACGGACGTCGAGAAAAAGAGTTGAGAAAAAGCTAGATGGGAACTGCATTAGAATGCTACGAGTTATATTGAACAAATCTTGGAAGCAACGGCCACCTACCTCCCATCACTAAAACCATTATAGTAAGACGAACAAGAAATGTAGGACACTGTGAGAGAAGTAAGGACAAACTCATAAGTGAATTTTTCCAATGAACCCCGACAGATAGACGTACCAGTGATGGTTGACCAGCAAGAACGTACCTATAACAGTTTAGAGGACCTGTAGGAAGCGATGGGCAATGGGACCGATGGACTGAGAGAATTTGGGAAATCCGTGCTAGCAGTGCGACTTGAGGATGATATATATATATATATATATATATATATATATATATATATATATATAATTCAGGATAGTGTAGATACAAAGTAAACGGCATTTGGCGACAAGCAGTTCAGGCCATCGCATAAGCGAGAAACTGACGGTCACCAAGCATCATTGGCTTTGGGTGTACGTGTACGCCATTCTAAATTATATATATATATATATATATATATATATATATGAGCGAACACTGAAGTTGATAGATTGGTATACATGAAATAGCTTAGACTCTACCCCATGAAAATAGTATATTTAAATAGATATATATTTTGATTATGCATATAGATATAATGAGATAAAGTGAACCATATTCATACACACACATACACGCGCACACACACACACACACACACACACACACACACACACACACACACACACAGAGAAACGCTCACACATACAAGCGCACTTACAAACACGTACACGTATACGCAAATATATATATGTGTGTGAAGCATATATTGAAACACAGAGCGTTGTTTTAGATTAATGATGAAATTCTTACCTATCCTAATTTCATTATTTGATGATACGAGGGTCATTCTATGAATTAGGTAAATTTTGCCAAAGAAGTTGGCAATAGGAATGTGGTCCTATGCACATCACCGTACTTGATCATGGCGTTAGTTCCGTGACTATCACATGCGTTTCTGCCAAGTTGGTTTATCAACTCCCTGTACCCACGTTGTGTTTGAATGATCAACTGATAGAGAATGATACAATCCATCCGGAACTTCTTCAGACGGTTGTGGTGGTTCGTTGGAACAATTTGCCTGTGTTGGCAACTCAAAGACAAGAAAAACTCTCCATTGACTATTAGCCACTATTTATTGAAACACAATGGTGTAACAATAATATATACAAATCATATATATATATATATATATATATATATATATATATATAATGTCATCCACAGACAGACCGTTTCCTTGTATCACAACTCTCCAGTGTTGCTAGACACGTTGGGCACTTGAAACTGGGATCGAAACCCGCCCGACTTTACGTTAGACTTAGTAATTAACGCTTTTTGTTGTATTTGAGAGACAGACAAACGAGGTATCTGGCTGGTGCAGTCTTTCTACGTTACTCAATTTTTCGGAGAGCAAGGCTTTTACAGGAGAGGCTTTACTTCTTAGAGTGATTTCTTTTCTTATTCTCTTGTCTTCAATATGGACTATTATTTTATATGTCTCTCATGATGTATATAAAACACCTCACATATAATGTTGACTTTAGGGTGGGCCGAGCAGCCGTATATCCACTTTTTATGCTTTTTTTTATTGTTTTACTGCCTTTCTTTATTCACCTGATTCTTTCCATAGTTTCCTCTTTTTTATATAATATATTTCAAGTTTAAAAATAAAAATGATTATAAAACAGGATAAAAACTCACGACTCACGTGTTGAATGCGAAGTCAGATGATTGACGACGTGAAACTTTGAGTCGTTTGTTTCTATCTGGTATTATTATTATTATTATTATGATTATTATTATTTTATACTTGAAATATATTGTGATATTGTTCGGTATTTTTGCGCTTAGAGCACTGTAAAGACTTTAAGAAAAAAAAAACGTTTTTAGATTTAAAAGTTTAATCATAATTGCATATATATATATATATATATATATATACAAGACATAGACTGAGTGAAAAGAAAAAAAAAACAACAATGAATACAGAGAAACTTGAGACAAATTGCAAAAGACAAATCGTAGAGAGATTTAGTAGACAGGATTTAATTCCACTTGAAACTTCCAAGCGAGAATTTTTTTCCAACTTTTCCAGGTCTGCTAAAACAATTCTCCTGGGTTTGGTCTGTGAGTAGTGCATTCGCCATCATTTTCTTCAAACAATATACGACACTTGAAAACGAAAATTTGATTGATGCGTTTTCTTCTTCTTCCGATTTATCCACGGCGTCTACTTCCTTGTATCTTCCTGAATTTACCCTAAGTAGATTATGGCACTTGATAAAGGTTAGAGTCATTTTTGTCTGACCATTAAAGGTAAAGAAGTACCTAGACCTTAGTAGTAAAGAATTCATTGATTATTTAGATGGACTTCGAGTCTATACCGAGAACATACTGAATTTATATATATATATATATATATAAAACAATATTAGATTATAAGTTGTATGTTGAAAAAAGACTGACTTCATCATTTTTAAAAAACTGAAACTGATTCATCTAGACAGCATTTTAGGTAGGGGTTTGAGTTTCTTTGTTTAATGGCGCATCAACTGTCGTGGGTTATTCAATGTTAAAATCATCGTTGTTGATTATTTTTGTATTTAAGCGATAGATGGAGGTGGATAAGAGGTTTTTTTCAGCTTGTTAATTTTAAAGTGAACATTATAGCGAGACGGGAGTTCGAACACACTTACTACCTTGTCGCAGTCTAGCACGTTAGCCACTATACCATGGACTCCCTTTTATGCGTTTAGAGATCATTACTCTATTATAAATTTTGCATAGCTGTGAATAAATTTTCATTTAATTTTTTTTCGTTGTGTCGAATTGCCATATTTTTTAAGAGAGAGAGAAAGAGAGAGAGAGAGAGAGGATGTACAGAAGAGACTGACTTGTACATAAGCAAAATGAGTTATCCATGAATTTCAAAGCCCCACACGTAATTATAGGTGGCGCTCATTATGTAATTGCTACCATCGTAGGAAATGGACACTGCGACCCCTGTTCAAATCCTGGACGAAACTATTTGCATTTCACATAGCGCTAATATCCTTGGGAAAGGTATGAATCTAACTATTCTCCCTCCATCTATGGGTAAATAGTAGAGCAGACTGAATTCCTTAGCCTTGGTTTGGCAACCGGTCTTGGAGAAGGAAAACTGGCTTTGCATGAAATTGGCTTTGTGTCACATCCTGGTTTTTAGGAATAATAGGTAAATACGTACACGTAATTATTAACGGAAACCTGATCTGAATTTATAAAAGTTTTGACATCAATATTCACTATTGAATTGTCAAAGAAGGAGATTATGTTGAAAAATAAATACTTGTATAATATAAATGATTTTTTCATCTTTGCAATGGATACTCTATACCTTATACACTTGAGAGCACCTCGGGTGATGTAATGGTTACCCAGCTAGATGGGCAAATCTTCACGAGTGAGTTCGATTTTCATTAGGTACCTCATTCATACGACTTCATTTAAGCAAAAAGCTAAGTAAATTAATACTATATAACTTATTCTCTATGAAAGGCACTTTTCCATCCCTTCCTCCAGTTAGGATTGAAATAGTTGGACAGAGTGAGCTCTTTAGTCTCATAAGGTCCAGGTGTTCAAACCAGCTAGCGAACATGGGTCAACTGTCGGAACCCTGCAATGAATTGAGAGAAAGATAGATGGGATGAAAAGGACGTTATATATATATATATTTGGTCTTATGATCACTAAGATGGGAAACTGACAGCCAACAAGATCAGTTAATTCTAAATCTACGCTATCTTAACTTTATATATATATATATATATATATATATATATATACACTTGTATATGTCCGTGTGTGTGTGTGTGTGTGTTTGTGTCTGTGTGTATTTGAACTCTGTTGGGGAGGTTCAGACAACAGCTACTGGATCTCCGAACCACTGGGAGTGCCCCTCACAAAAAAGATGTCATGAATATGACATTAAACTACGTTCGCTGGTGAGGTTTCGCTTCTGGTGCTCTGCCATGACATTACGCTCTGGTCAATTTTGACCTGGAATAGAACTACCTTTTAGGGTCTCATTATGAACGGGTCACCCGGCCGGCCCTCTCAGGGTCAACCTGGTCACGGCAACCAAATGTGAAAATGTCTGCCGTGTAGTTAACTCGACCACTCTATGTCTGACATTCCTAAGGGGGGAGATCATTTCTCAGCCGAATCAGCTGTCTACCCACGTTGTGAATTTTAGTTCCGAACGACTAGATTCAGTGTTCACGCCGAAAGCCGAAATAACCGGACTGGTTGATCATACAATAATAATAAAAAATAAAAAATAAAAAAAAGTTGAAGTTCAGAGAACGAACAAACACAGGGTTAAATAATGAATGAATAATGGTTTTGGAAAAACAATCAGTTAACAATTACGAAATAATTGTTATTATTTCGATTTTCCTTTCCCCATAAACACAAGCAAATGTCTCAGAATCTAGCTCCTATCTAAGTCAGTCTAAGTCAACGGTCAGTCTTTCTCACTTAGACTCGCTAAGTATTCTCAGGGTGTTACGTTAATCTTATCTCCAGCTTGTTGAAACAACAGAGATATTAGAGGATCTGGTTATCTCCGAGTCTGGTGTAAAGACCTATCGATAAGAGCCCTAAGTCAAGTCTGTAAGGTCTTTCGCCGCTCTCTGCAACTGTCGGCAAAAATCCGTTTTATATAATTGTGTATTGTTTCCATGTGAGCGCATTCCATCCACGGTCTTCTCTTTAATTAATTCTTCAACAATTAATTCCATTCACTGTTGCTTTCTGCTACCCTAACAGTGAATCTCTGGGTCTGCTACTAGGAGCGGGTTTGGTTGCTGCAGTACAATTTCTGGTGCGACTACTACCATTGGGCTTCGTTCTACCTCCTCTCTCATCATGTATACTTTCTATTCTCTTCCCCTTCAAGGGGATGATCTCTTCTCCTCACCTGATTCATATGTCATCACTTCCAAAATTTGCTCAAAACTTTCCATTTCTCCAAGGTTGATTTTTTCTCAAGCTAACGACTTGCACCTGGGTTGACCTCTTGTAACCTTTTACTCCCTGCTCATCATTTGTTTTGACTAGTGGTTTCTCCGATCTAGTTTTTCTTTCTTTGTTAATTTCATAGAAAAATAAAAAATCAACGGTTTTGTAATTTTTATGCTGGCCAAAAATTAAACAATATTTTTTCTCTTCCTGCTTGAAATGGAGAGGGGAGGAAGAGGGCCATTTAGATATTCCTTGCTACCCTATCTTTTTTCCCTTCCCTTCTTTCTTTACTTAAGCTGAATATTCTACACTAGTATTTGAGTCTGTAAATAATTCTACCCAAGTTTTAAAAAAGGGTTTCATGTACCAAAAGAGTTAGCTCCTTTGACCAGGTTCAATATTAATTTGGATTTACGGTAAAATTGCCTTTTCATTTAAGACACAGATAGTATACAGCAGTGATTTTACAAAGAAAATACAATTTTTAAATAAAATCATTCATGCATTTTAAATGATAGTATAGTACATGACAATATGTTACTGACCAGTTTTGGACTCTTGTCTTTGGGTAGAACATGCTTCTTCTTTCCTACCTTGGTTTATCATGTTCTGTCTCGTGTCATTTTATGGACTTAAATTTAGAATTATTTACTAACTCTAATGCTAGTGTAGAATATATTTCTTATGTAAAGAAGGAAGGGAAGAGGGCCCCCCAAAAGATAGGGTAGCAAGGAATACCAAAATGATTCTCTTCCTCCCCTCCCCATTTAAAGCAGTAGTCCAACCAAACTTCTATTTAACTCCATAAAATGACATAAAATGAAGATATGGTGTAAACTCTAGCAGTCCCTGACTGACTCTCGATTATGTGTCTTACGTGGTGTCCATCATAGTAGTCTTCAGTTTCTCTGTCTCTGTTTCTCTGTCTCTCTGTCTCTGTCTCTCCTACAGCCATTTCGACCCTTTCGGGATAATAAAGAAGAGAGTTATAGTTTTAATACACAAGTATTGTCGTTCCTCCATTTGGCATACAACATGTTCATCTTCCCACATGGCCTCAAACACGAAGGATTATATCATGTACTACTCAAGATCGAAAGGGTGGCAGCTGAAAGACCCGACGTTTGGAAACAGGACTCTGTGCCATGCCACACAAACGGGAGAACCCAGTCTTGTCTGTCAGAAAATTTCTGCGACCACAATCACCTCTAACATCTGGCTGCCTAACTTCCCACATTACAATCCTCTGATTATTATGTGTGGGGAACAGCTGAGCAACAGATCACCGAAACAACGTGCAACACCAAAGATGAACTGAAGGCAAGGATAATGTCAGCATTTGACAAAGAGGCCATCGGAAAGGCTGGCAGGAGATTTCAAAGTTGTCTGGCGGCTTTGCCGCTTACTTTGAATAATGTCAATTTTAGAATTTCAAGATATTTTCATTTAATTTTGGTATGAATATCTAATAAAGTGAGATGTCAGTGATACTTTTATTTTTGCTTAATTTAGACAATAGACCAATCACAAATTATAATTGCTTAAAAATCGAACATAATAAGCCAATCATACTCCAGTGTGAATAGCTGTAAGAAGATATGCTGGATAGCTGGAAACAGCAGTTAACCAGGACTCGATCAGCCATCTTTGTGATTGCTGGAGCTTACTGGATGATGCCGGCCACGCGAGGTAGAAGTAGTGGTGTGGTGTCTTGTGAACCAAAATAAAAGATAATGGGATTTCTCGATTTGTCTTCTCTTTTGGTGGCTGGGGTAAGAGAAGACAAGCATTTGCGGCTACGCAGAGAGAGTGAACGTTTCAATTTTCACATAATTTGAATATAAGAATCGCTTCATACGAGGATGATTAAATAAATTTCCAGACAATTTTTTCGTATGGGCACTTTTATTGATAGTACACACATGAAACTCTAGTCCCCTTCGAAATAATCTCCTCCGGCGTCAATGCATTTGTGGTACCGTTCCAACAACTTCTGGAAAGCCCAATCGAAGTCCTCTTGTGTGAGCGTGTCAATGACCTTCGTCACAGCCTCATTCATCTCTTCAATTGTCTCATAACGACGACAGCCTCTGAGCTTAGGGAATAACCAAAAGTCACAGGGAGCAAGGTCTGGACTATAGGAAGACTGAAGAACTGTCTTGAAGCCCATCTTGGTCAAATTGTCTGCGACAAGGATGGAGTTGTTGACTAGTGTATTGTTCTGGTGAAAATGCCACTGACCCAATTTGAAGAGTGCTGGCCTCTTCCCTTGGAATCTCTTTCTGAACTCCCTTAAAATCTCGACATAGTAACCCTAACCCTAACCGTTTGGCCAATAAACTCTGCTGTATTGACTTCCTTACTCCTCCCACACCTCTCATCATCCCTCACAGACTCCGTGTCTTCCTTGAATCTCTTATGCCACCCAAAAACTGATGCTCGATTCATGCAAGATAGTCGAAAAGCAGTCTGAAGCATTCCATACGTTTTTGTGGCATTTTTTCCAAGTTTAAAACACAATGTTATTGCATATCGTTCTTCTAAAGTGTCCTCACGTCCAGATTGCATTTTTGAAATTCACCAGCTGTGACAATCAGGCTTTAGTAGGGTATATTCCAATTGCTGCTGTAGCTGTTGATTTGAAACTGAAATCATAAAAATTGGTCAGTCATCACATAAGATGTATAGCAATAACATAGTGAATTTTCAAGAGTCTACGACAATTTTAAATTCACGTACAAAACAGTCTGGAAATTATTGAAGGCACCACCTACTAAGACGAAGAAACTATCTCTTACGTTTTAGCTGACATCCATTTTCATCTTACTTCAACGGAGGAGTTCTCGTTGCGTAACGGCTAAAGATCAAGACTGCAGCTTTGAAGTAAGCGAGTTCGAACTCCAGTCGTGCTATTACGTTCACTTTCGGACTAATACCCTTCGGAACCCCTTTATCCCCCCCAGCTATGTTTTAAATCGTATCACTGGTATTCTTCTTCAAGTTTGATTTTGGAATAAGATAACCCAGAAAAGTCGATATACCATTAAACAAAGAAACCAACCCGAACCAAACCTTAATTCCAGTGCCTCAGAAAATGAACGGAGAAAATAAAGCAACCAAAGTCCTAACACTTAAGGCAAGTTTTTTTCGTGTTTCTCCCACCCCATCCGACGATTAGGCAACCAGCCAACTAAGCTCTCTCTCTCTGTGTGTGTGTGTGTGTGAGAGAGAGAGAGAGAGAGAGAGCGGGAGAGAATCAATAATCCGTGGTCGGATATTACCGAATTTTTATTTAAATTTCTCATTGAATAATGTCAGGTCTTTGTGATTAATAGGAACATATTGGCTTAAGTGCACTGACAAAGCAGAAGTATATGTCGAAAAATAGGTTACTTATTCATTGATCTACGTCGGTATTGAGGCACGGTTTGTGTAACGGTTATCGTCGTAGGAAATGGAATCAGCAATCCTAGTTCAAATCTTAGATTAGTCTGTTTGTGTCTCATTTCACGCTATTCCCCTTGGAAAACGAATTTCCTTCAGTTATCCCTGTTGCTATGAGTAAATAGTCAGGCAGAGTGAGTTATTTATCCTTTGTATGACAACCAAACTAGGAGAAGGAAAACTGTATTCCGCTTAAAAATAGACCTTGTATTGCATCTTGCTCGTGGCGGAGGGGTGGAGCAAAAGTATACATACATATGTATATATATATGTATGTATATATGTATATATAAGTTGGCTGACCGTAGACGAGGGCGACCTGAAGGCTCCATTTTCAATGACTACTACATCGAGATGTAGTGGAGAGTTCTACTCTTTTTCCTAAATTGCTCAACTTACCCTTGACCCGTACCTTATAATGCTGAGTGTTAAGCAAGGAAGCATCAAGTACCATTTTTTAAGTCTTTGGTATGACGCGACCTGGGATTGAACTCTAGTCTTCCGGACCATTGGCGAACACTAACCAATATATCAATGGGTCGATATAAATGCTCATCCTCATCGTCATAAGGTCACGCAGACACTATGGATTCCCTTGGGCCATCATTCATGATAAGTACGCTAGACGGCACCCAGTGTCTGAAAAGAGCTGATGAATCTAAGTTTTTTGCTGATTGGCCAACTCTAGCACGTCCATATTTGAGAGTTCATTGAACGTCACGCATGAATTCGTCTTTATTTCGCTTGCAAGCATCAGCATGTTTTGCTCGGATGTCGTCAAGCTGCTTTTTTGGTGGTGTGCTGCTTCCGGAATCGGTTCAAAACGTCATAGAGTAACTTTGGGTAGTTCCCATCAAACTTTTGCTCGAAGCATTTGGTTAGGGTTTAAGTGGTGCAGCCATATAGTAGTACTACTCGTATCCATATATACGCATATACATCAATGAAAGTAAACACGCCTGTGTTTTCTTCTCAATATTAATGTCTTTAAAGTATATAGTTAATTTTGCTACACGCACACACACGCGGAGAGAGAGAGAGAGAGAGAGAGAGAGAGAGAGAGAGAGAGAGAGAGAGAGTCGATTTTAGTCTAGGAAAATATGAGTGAATTAAAATTTGCGTGTCTTCTTTTCCCGAGGGTGGGGAATTAGAATGCTTCCAAGCTTCGTTAATATTCAAATAAAATTGTCATTCAGAAATTAAAAGAGAAAAAAACAACAAAACAATTGCAACTGCAAAAGAAAGAAAAACAATTACAACCAAACCCACTTATTATTGAATTTTACAAACATGTGTGTTTGGTTTTCATGCATTGCGTATAGATAATTTTTCTCGCGTCAAATGCAGACATCGGGATTTGGGCAAATAAACAAGATATGTTCACGCTAATTAGTGTCACGTCCAAACATAAGAAACGGAATAGACACTAAGAAAATACTTCAGATGAGCTGGTCGGTTTTATAGCGTGTCAATCTATGTTGGATTATTTAATGTCCAAGTCAGTCTTTTTTTTTGTAAGCAATTACTTGGTTTCAGATAACTATTTCTATTAAATAATAATAATAATAATGATACATAATTTATAGTTTCAATTAACTGATCTTAACGCAAAATTTGTGCATATTTACATGTTTTCATATGTTCCTATGTAATATTAATAACTTAAACACAAGTGTATGGTTTCCAGCAACCATTCCCACTTGATACTACTACTACTACTACTGCTAATAATAATAACCCGTCACTTGAGAATAAGACACGTAAAATTCACTGGGATATTGAAATACAAACAGACCACCAAATCCCGGCTAGAAGACCAGACCTAGTGATAATTAACAAGAAAAACAAACAAACAAACAAAGAAGAAAAAATAAGAAACAACAACAACATAAAAAAGCAAAAAACAAAAAACAAGAACAAAACAAAAACAAGAACTAAAAAAAAAAAAAAAAACGAACAAAAAACAAAACCAAAAAGACAGAAAAATAGCACAAAAAAATTTAAGAAAAGAATCAGAGAACTTGCCGTTTAGTGGACTTTGTCATCCCAGGGGGCCACAGAGGGAAAAGCAGGACACAGCGGGCCACAGAGGGAAACGCAGGACACAGCGGGCCACAGAGAGAAACGCAGGACACAGCGAGCCACAGAGGGAAAAGCAGGACACAGCGGACCAGAGAGGGGAAAGCAGGACACAGCGGGCCACAGAGAGAAACGCAGGACACAGCGGGCCACAGAGGGAAACGCAGGACACAGCGGGCCACAGAGAGAAACGCAGGACACAGCGAGCCACAGAGGGAAAAGCAGGACACAGCGGACCAGAGAGGGGAAAGCAGGACACAGCGGGCCACAGAGAGAAACGCAGGACACAGCGGGCCACAGAGGGAAACGCAGGACACAGCGGGCCACAGAGGGAAAAGCAGGACATAGCGGGCCACAGAGGGAAAAGCAGGATACAGCGGGCCACAGAGGGAAAAGCAGGACACAGCGGGCCACAGAGGGAAAAGCCATGAAAGCGAAAGAGTGATAAGTACTTGGACCTTGCTAGAGAACTAAGAAAGCTAGGGGAACACGAGGACGACCACGATAAAAGTTGTAATTGGTGTGCTTGGAACGGCCCCTAAAGAGTTGCAAAGGGAACTGAAAGAGTGGAAATCGAGACCATCCAAA
Source organism: Sepioteuthis lessoniana (assembly GCA_963585895.1). Lineage (NCBI taxonomy): Eukaryota > Metazoa > Mollusca > Cephalopoda > Myopsida > Loliginidae > Sepioteuthis > Sepioteuthis lessoniana. The sequence goes on from OY757910.1 coordinate 119,685,633, forward strand.
TTAAAGGGACTGGAGAATTTGGAAGTAAAAGGACGAGTGCAGACCATCCAAACTACTGCATTACTGAGATCGGCCAGAATATTGAGAAGAATCCTGGAGAGTTGAGGAAACCTGCAGTCAATCTCTCTCAAGTACAGGACCATCAGCTAACGCTGTTGTGAAAAGATTGGAAGGAATAATAATAATAATAATAATAATAATAATAATAATAATAATCTATGTTTAGCATTTGTTTATTTACGATATTAAATTGGTATGAATTGCTTTATTAAAACAAATCTAAATAAATCTAAATATAAATAAGATGACCTTATATTATTAAAATTAGCTACATAACTATTTGACTTATTTATTAATTTGGTTCAAGTGAACTTTATTTGAAAAGAAAAATAATATATAATTCCGCAAACTACCAAATTTTCAATACATTATTTTTGGAGTTCTTTAGTGGGTAATTTCAAACAGTTTGGTTCGCATTTGTTGTGTTCGAATACTGATTTAAAAAGATAATTCAGACGACAAAGTCTTAGAAAACAAATTTTGTATAATATAAACAAAAGAGGAGAAAGGATAGAAAGGATAAAGTGTTGCAAATTTGTTGTAATTTGCGGGACTTATCTGAGTGAGAATGTGTTTGGAGAAAAATCTTTTGAATTTGAGTAGTTTTGTGGATTTTTTGAAATGTTGGTTGAACTTTCAGCTTTCGTTTAATTTTAGTAGAATTTTCTGTTAAGTAGATTTTTTGT
>OY757910.1:119691378-119712754 GCA_963585895.1 Sepioteuthis lessoniana
AGACAGAAAAATATCGAAGTCGCCGTTACAGATCTAAATAACCATGACAGAATATGATTAATTTACAGTGTATGTGTGTGTTTATTTCCGCAGCTGAGAACATGATATGTTTTAAAATATTGATTATAAAAAGATCTGGTGAGAACTAGTGATAGTCTGTATAATCTTTTCTTTTCTATCTATCTATCTATCTATCTATCTATCACATGCTTTTCATATTTATCTATTTCTTTCTCTCTTTCTCTTCATATCTATCTATCTATTATATAGCGATAATGCTGGATGAACCACAACACTTATTTATACAAATATAACTCTCTTTATTTTTCTTGGAGTTAAAAATTCTGCTGAGAGAGAGAGAGAGAGAGGGACAGACAGACAGACAGACAGACAGACGGAGATAGGGAGATAAAGACAGACTGCTATATTGACCCATAACTTTTTCTTCTCTTGACCATAGCCTGCTGTGCTATTTTCAAGACCCCACGTAGCACTTCTTCTGCTCTTGACCGGAAGTACTCAACCGGAGGTCGCTCTGGGCCACTGCAAGCTGACATTGACTCTCACTGACCCAACTGTCTCCGACTGCCCAATTGATGTAAGTATCTGCCACGACTTCCGATGAACTACATGATTACTTCCGCTTTTTTTACGCAGGGGCGTCATATTGAGAGAAATCTCTGATTGTAGGCTTGGTCAAGGGTCAATATGCATCATATCTATCTATCTATCTATCTATCTATCTGCATTAATCGATCTGTGTCCATCTATTTCGTTAAAATTTATTGGTAAATCACGATGCCAGATATAATAGAAATTATGCCCCCAGTTACGAATTGTGTAATTTTTCAAAACGGCTTGTTATACTCTGGACGCTGGAGAGAGAGAGAGAGAGAGAGAGAGAGAGAGAGAGAGAGAGAGAGAGAGAGAGAGAGAGAGAATTTTACAGAGCTTACCTTTAAATGCATTCTCTTTTAGGCAAAAGTAAAATATTTATTTATTAATTTGTTTCGCGTCTGAAAGTAAAAATTGAATATTGAATAGTGAATAATGAGTAGAAAATTAAATTTTTCTATTACCTTTGTTTTTGTTTTGTTTTGTACAAAATACGTCTCATTCATTTTTAACGATTAATTTTTTTTTTTTAACTACACCTGCCTGGTAAATAAAAATATAAATAAATATATGCCCTATTAAAAAACAAATCGTGTACCTTGGCTAATATTTCACAAAATAAACATTCCAGTTTTAAAAGTATAAATTTGTTAGAATCTAAAAATATACGAATAAAGAATATCTATCTATCTATCTATCATTATTGTTTGAGTCCATTTGTAATCACAAGCTGAGATTAAAAATCCAAAGAATTTGTTCATTATCAATTTCAAAGCAAAAATTGTTCAATTTAAGAAAATCATCATCAGCAGCAGCTGATAACAAGGATTCTCTTAACTCTCCCGTCATACACCCCTACCAACTATCGGTCTTGGAAAGTCCTCTAGACGGCATCCAGTGTCCACACAGAACTGGTGAATGCCAGTTTTTGCTTTTCTATAGGAGAACGTCGATTACTAGCATGCCTTGTTCGTTTAACTTGGCTGGTTTGTGAGATGGGAGGTAAGTGATCGCACAACAGTTTTTTGTAGAGTAGTGCTTCTAGGATTTGTCCAAAATAGCATTCAGAATTCTTGTGTAGTTCATATCAAGTGTTTTCTTCAAGTGTTTCGTCGGAGTCCGAGAGGAATTCCAGTTTTATTTCATTAGAGATCAGATTTCCATATGATCGATAACTTGTCGATAGCAGTCCAGGTTTTACCTATGCGTTTACTGACATCACTTTCAGTAGATGAGATATTACTACCAGCGTATATGAACTGGTTTACTAATTTCTGTAGCTTACCAATTAATGAAGAGATGGCACCATCTTGATTAAATAAAAAGAACTCTTTTTGATCTGAGTTCAGTAGAGACCAATGCCTCTTGCTGCCTGCTCCAGGCTATGTCGCCCAGATTCGGCTTGATCAGATATATTTGGAATAAGCGCCAAGTCATTCGCGTGCTCTGTATGTTTAATTGTTTGCGTGAGATATCGTGTGCTTCTTGCCTAAAAGATCACAAAATACCATATTGCAAATTGATATTAAAATATATTCTTGTTACTCGCACAAATGCTGCGGAAAGTAACTGTTGTAAATTCGATATTAGATTCCAATTAGATGTCACCAGCTTTTTATTAAAAAATAACAATGGTGGAATCGGTACTTCCGTTTTCTTTATACAATGGCGGAACTGATACTTCCGGATTCTTAAACACAAGAACAAAGTTTCAACAGTTACAATTTAATTTTTAAAGCTGAGTGTACGAATAAATTTTTTCCATTATGCAGAATCGCTAATTTAGTTGATATATAAGAAAACCATTGCTATACCCAAATAAAAGTAAGTTGGCGACCGTAGTTGAAACGACCGGAAGGCTCCCTTTTCAATAGCTACTACACAGAGGTTTAAAGGAGGGCGCCACTCCTTTCCATAGATTGCTTCTGTTTACCCTTGATACGTACCTTATAATGCTGAGAGTTAAGCAAGGAGGTATCAAATACCATTTTAAAAGTCTTTGGTATGACTCGACCTAGGGTTGAACCCAGGTATCCCTGACCATTGGCGAACAATCTACCCACTAGGCCAATGAGTCTCAAAAGCGACAATTCATTTATGCAAGGCCCATTTATTTTTGCATAATATATACATATATGCACAGATAATCTACTTATTACACATTCAGTCGGATATTTGTATACGAGGTGCATACAATAAGTTTCCAGACTTTTTTCGTATCGGTATCTAAAATTGTCGGAGACTCTTGAAAATTCATTATGTTATTGCTATACATCTTATGAGATGACTGACTAATTTTTATGATTTCAGCTTCAAATCAACAGCTACAGCAGCAATTGGAATACACCCTACTAAAGCCTGATTGTCACAGCTGGTGAATTTCAAAAATGCAATCTGACACTTCAGAACAACGAAATGCAATAAAATTCTGTTTTAAACTTGGAAAAAATGTCACAGAAACGTATGGAATGCTTCAGACTGCTTTTCGACCATCTTACATCAATGGAGCATCAGTTTTTGAGGGGCATAAGAGATTCAAGGAAGGCAGGGAGTTTGTGAGGGATGATGAGAGGTGTGAGAGGAGTAAGGAAGTCAATACACCAAAGTTGATTGGCCAAACGGTTACGGTTAGGGTTACTATGTCGAGGTTTTAAGGGGGTTCAAGAAGAGATTCCTAGGGAAGAGGCTAGCACTCTTCAAATTGGGTCAGTGGCATTTCCACCAGAACAATACACTAGTCCACAACTCCATCCTTGTCACAGACTATTTGACCAAGATGGGCATCACGACAGTTCCTCAGCCTGTCTATAGTCCAGACCTTGCTCCCTGTGACTTTTGCTTATTCCCTAAGCTTAGAGGCTGTCGTTATGAGACAAGTGAGGTGATGAAAGAAGCTGTGACAAAGGTTATTGACACGCTTATACAAGAGGACTTCGATTGGGCCTTCCAGAAGGTGTTGGAACGGTACAACAAGTGAATTGCAGCCGGAGGAGATTACTTTGAAGGGGACTAGAGTATTATGTGTGTACTATTAATAAAAGTGCCCATACGAAAAAAGTCTGGAAACTTATCGTATGCACCACGTATATGTTTGCGGAGTAGAAAAGAAGAATAGAAATGTCAGTTTTCGTGTATCAACGCATATATCTGTAAGTGCGTTAGTGGAAGCGATGTAATGGCTTGCGATTTTGCCTCGTACGTCGTTATGATCTAATTTTTTGACTCGCATTGGGTGCTCCATTCTAGTTTCCTTTAGATCAGTAAAAATAACAAACATAGCTGATTAAAAATCTGGGATCGAGATCCCGTAATGAGTGGTAAGTCAAAGTTGTAGATAAATTTGAATCTGATTTTGTTTTTAACTAAACTACGCTAAAATTCACGACTACTTTTCTTTTGAGCTTTGCAAGTCATGCATTAATATGAAAACACATAGATGAACATACATACGTACATACATACATAGTGACAGAAGAAGGCTCTCCCTATCCCGCAAAAAGGTACTCCTCTGACCAAATTCAGGATTGCAAGTCCTGCTGCTTATGTGACATGCAAAAGAACTGCTTTGCCATTAACATTAGTCCCGTGCACTTTTATATGGTTTTGAAGACCTGTTGTAGAGCCACATTCTTTGTTACAGAATTAACACGAATTACTTGTACGTTGCTACAGAAAGACCTTTGTAAAACTAGACGGTGTTTGTTTACTGCCATAAAAACTCTTGTCTGGATTTGGACAAACAGACCCCACTGCAGGTGTTACAAACATATTCGGGAGGAAATGTGTCCGGGAATGAGATCAAGCCCTATTAACAAAGTGCTCGTCTATACATGGAGCGTTCGATTCTCCGTACTTAAAATACTTTACAACCATTGTTGATAACTTTTTAAAAGTTGGTCGATTTTCCGTCACCTGCTCCAAATCTCTAAGATCTACACTAACTGGCCGAAAATTGTTTTTGAGGACACCCTTAAGATATTTCTTAGTTTTATATCTCGTACGTTTGCAATGTAGGAATTCTCCATAAAATTGCTACTTAGGTAACCATCTTCTATTTTTGTAAGGTGCTTATTCCAACTCATCTGATTGCGTATGAGGAATTCTCAATTCTGGTGGTGTCTGATGTTAGAGATTGGATGTTTAGGGTCCTACGAAGATAAGGTTGATGTGTTTATACAAATGTTATCTAAATATGGTCAAAACAATTTTTATTTACGTCCGTGAATGATCGTTTTTGATACAACTTATAATTCATGTTTATCTGCATAACTTCTATTTTGGTCAACGGGGTTATGCTTTATAGAAATATCTAATTTACATATTCAAATTTGTGACAGTTGTTTTGATATTAATTTCAAAAAAGGTCTTTTTGTGACCTTGCTGTGTACAATACATATGCAGATACATGCCGGACTCTTTCGTTTCGGACACGAACAGGTTAATTAATTCCTGGCTTCGGTCCATGGCGACACGAGGAAAGAGACACAATTCTTAAAAGTCTATGCTAACCATACTATGCTGAGCCCACCCCAACGTGCGGCGCATCTTGTGATGTTTAAGATCTCAATTCATCTCTGCCGGTCGAGATCCGAAAAACAGAACCTCACGCCTCAACGGTAGAAAACCCAACTGTTGTCTCAACGGTCGAAAAACCAACTGCAACTCTCAATGGTCAAAATCCAACTGACTTCTTTTTAAAATCCTCACATTCTCAGGACTATCTCTTATGGGCATGACGTCATCCAAATTCAAGCCCGATTTCCAGTCTGGGGGTTTATTATGACAAATGGTGATTGTTGTATCATTTGCGCGCGGGTGCAAGATTCCAGCCAATGACTCAAAGCCTTACCAAACTGAATGGTAAAATATAATTAACGAAAAATGATTGATATAAAAAAAATCATTCCTTAATTATATAACCACCTTCACAAATGAGTAATTGTTTTGTTGTTATTCGAATCAATCAGTTTTTTTTTACCTTGAAGCCCTTTTGATCACAAGTTGTGTCTGTAAAAAGATTGAAGCGACTGTTGAGATTTTTAAAAATGAGTATATTTTGAAAGGAAAAATAAAGTTATTTTGTTGATTGATTGCTTTAAACATGTTCTTGGTAAGTTAAAAAGTAAACAGTGAGGAAATCATCTATAAGGAGAGTAATTCTATCTTTATTTTCCTACACTACAATATCTTAATCAAATGACTTTTGTACATTATTTTCTTTTTTCGGACTATTGATCTCATCTTTGTTGCCATGTTTATCACAACGTTTCGGCCGTTGTACTCTCCGGTCTTCGTCAGGCGGTGCTTAGTTCCAGTGACATACCCAAAGAGTGTGAGTTCAATACTCGGTGAAGGCAGTGGAGAACTTTCAGAGGAAAAAATTAACAGGAGATAACTGATAACTGACATCCATTAAACATGGCTCTTGGAACTAGAACAGTCTATACCGGTAAGCGAAATAAAGGGTTAAGTTCGACATTCCAACCACCCGAAGAAGGCCGGAGCGTACAATGGCCGAAACGTTGTGATAAACATAGTGACAGAGATGAGGACAATAGTCCGAAAAATGTAAATAATCTACATAATACCTCATCTCAGAAATATAGGCAGTTATGACTTTTGTGTTTTTAATTAGTTTTTTCTAGACAATTTGAAATACTTTTAAAATGTATTTTTTCAAATAATTCACTCGAAATAATTTTATAGTTGAATTACATTTTTTAAATGATTTTTTTCTAAATAATTTTTTATGTTTTTTAAAATAATTTTTTCTCAACTGAATTAAAAAGAATTTGAAAAAGTTTTTAGGATAATGTTTTAAAGAATCATTCAAAAATTATTTTGTAAAACAATATTTTAGAAAATAATTCAAAAAATATTTCTTCCAAAAAATGATGATTTTTTCATGATCATTTTAAAAGTATCTTCTATAATTTTTTTCTAAATAAAAAAGGATGCATAAAAAACTTTCCTTACTGATTCTTTGGTGGTTGTTGGAAAAGAGTAATTTCGAGCCGCTTAAGATAAAAAGCCAAAAAAAGAAAAAAAAAAAAAAGAAAAAAAGACCCCCCAAGACAAAACTGTTTTGCATTTGAATCTAAATAATCTTTTGTTTTCTTCAAATTATTCTGTTTTCTTTTGCGCTGGAGCTTAAGCCCCCAAACCCCAATTCCGCGGCCTAATCGCTTATCGGTGTCTATGACGAGATCTCCATTAAGCTTCGACCCTTTTTTTTAAACAATACTTTTAACTCTATCTCAAAGTCCACATTTCTCCATAATTTAACGTTGTAATTTTGACGTGGTTACATACAAAGTCGGAATATTTACATTCAAAATCCTGATTAAATGTAAATATTCCTGTTTAAACATTTACTTGTTAGCTGGTGACATTGAAACGCTTTCTAGTCATAAACTAATGTCCACCAAATCAGTTGATACCATCATTGTTTCATTACACGCATTCATTATAAAACAATTGGAGCAATCTTCCTTTTTCAAACATTTTCCACATCCCCGTGGCAAAATGGGTAACGCGCTGGATTGTGACGTTGTAATAAGCGTGTTCGAACCCAAGTCATGCTATTCCGTTCACGTTTGGGGAAAGGCATGAACCCTCTTATACCTCTAGTTATGGGTTATATAGTACCACAAGTGTTCTTCTAAAAAAATGACTTTGGTATTAAAAAACCTTTAGTCTAATGGGCAGAGTGTTCGCCAATGGTCCGGGAGACCGGGGTTCAATTCCAGGTCGAGTCATACCAAAGACTCAAAAAATGGTACTCGATACCGCCTACACAAAACTCATCATTTTAAGGTAAAGATCAAGGGTAAAATGGAGGAATCCATGGAATAGAGTGGTGCCCTCTCCTACACCTCGGTGTGCTAGCTATTGAAAAGGGAGCCTTCGAGTCACCCTCGACTAAGGTTGCCAACTTTACTTTATCAAATAACCCATAAAGGTTGATATGGCTTTAAACAAAGTGACCTAATTTAACAGATATTCTATTAGGGACTTGAGTAGCTATTCTCAGTTTAATATAATGAACCTGGATTCAATGTTTGGTTGATTAATATTAACGGTATGCCAACCCGTCAAGGGCTATTTGATGTCTTCAGAGAGGGAATCGCGGGCATCTTTCGTTCATATTCACATCCTTTGTGGAGTTGATTTTTTTTTCAATCAAATGCAAATAATTTGCACACAGTTCTAATGTTTCAAGTATTCCAAATTAATACTAATAATTATATGGTTTCAAGAAACTATTTGTATTTGATAATAGTCATTAGTTTGCACACATTTATATAGTTTCAAATAATTAATAATAAATTATACAAGCAATTAAATGGTTTCAAGTAACTAATAATAACCCTTAAAACAATTATAGCTTCAACTAACAATTCTTAATACACATAATGATAACATGCTTTCAAGTATTCCTATCAAATACAAATAATTTTTAAATAAATCAATTTGACACATAAAAGGAATCATAATAAAGTATAGTTGCACTGGAAGTAATGGCAATGAAATCAGATGTTGTTTAGCGCGATGCCCTGGACAGTAATCCTCTTTGGGCACTTAAGAGTTGTTTGGAATTCCCTCTTCTCAATATTACCTGAATTTGGTTAACAAATTATAAGCTACTTAACTGTGTACATATTTTTATTGTAGGGTTTCACAACAGTTCACGGAGGAAATTTTGTAAATTAAAGGAAAATAATTCTATTATCCTATCGGGGCAGGGCTTAGAATTGGCTAATTGTATCCTCTGCAGAGAGGGGTAGGTAAGACTCCTTCAAAGGACACTAAACTCCATCTGATGGTGACGCTCCATCTTTATAGCTCTGGGCAGTGTAGCATTACCCCTCAGGTCCCGTCTGACCCAGAGCGGTGGTACCCTTAAGGTGCTATCTAGGGGTCAAAAATGTTTAAGAATTATTCGTATTCGATAGGACTGTTGCAAAGCAAAACATCTTAAATAACAACAACACCAAAAATGCAAATATGAACGTGAGGTGAACGTGATTTTTTAAACTTTGGGTATAAGAATATTAACAGGTTGACGTGCCGTTAAAATCAATCTTAAATTTTGTGAATTCTTGAAAATAAAAATAAAAATAAACGGTGAAACATTTGTTGATTAAAGAGTAACAAGACTTTTTATATAATACGTGAGTGGATCAAAAGTTTTGCAATATCTTGGTTGTGTGAGCTTGTTTTTCATCTAACTGAAGCAGTTCAAGCCGTGAAAGGTACTCACCGAAGTTCGTAGTTAGTGCGCTAAAACATTATACATTGCTTTACTCTGCGTGTGATTTAAAAGTCACTTAGGTGAACATGCATTGTAACATAATGACCTCCGACCCGGCCGAGCTGTCAAATAAGAAATGCACCTGTGTAAATAACAGGTGCATTCGGTCGAAGATATCTGGGCATACCTTGACTGTGGACGGCTTGAATTGAGTGCACATGTGACGCTCAATGAAGCAGGTGGATGTCAAACAATTATATTACCCGGTGCTACAGGAAGTTCGACTTAGTTGGAGATCAGAGTTTGGAGTCAGTTGTTGTAGTTCGAGGATTGAGAACCAGGTCCCAGCAGAGGCTGGGCCATCAGGGCCCCCGGTTGAGCAGCCCCACAGGATGAGAAAGAAAAGCTGCTATAGCCAGAAGAGCTGGGGGTCAATATGCTGCAGTTTTTGTTCAGTCTCCAACTCACCTCTCAGACATAACCCTTTCGTACCATTTTGAATTAAGTGTGAGAAGTATATTTTTCTAAAGAACTGTTTCGTTAGTCATTATTGCGTTGATTATGTTTCTGCACTACCGGTCACCAATCGAGTAAAAGAGGGTTTTTCCAGTATCAATGATGAAGGCTAAAGTGCGATCGGATTTTTCTTTTGGGCTAGTAAGTCTATCTTTCAGGCATGAGCGGATTTCTCTTCCTGTCTGAGGCTTCTGGGAACTGCTAATTAAAAAAAAAAATTCTTTCTTATTTTCTTTTTATTAATCCTCACACGTGTAACGTAGTCAAATTCGGAAAATTTTGCTTCCCTGGAAGTAGCCTAAAACATTTGTTGTTCGAAAGATGAAGGCGAAGTTGATTACTGTACAGTAAGTAGATAATTGAAGAAATTTTCGTCGGGTTGTAAGAACCGCGACGACTGGGGAAGGTCAAAGAGACGTAATAGCATGGATTCAGGGGTTGATTTCCGAGACAAATTTGGCGCGTAGCACTTGGAGGGTATGAGATGAGCATGGCCTCTAAAAGTTCTAAACTTTTGACTTAGTCTAGAATAATGCTAGAAAATTACCAGGGTTTTTCGAACCTTTGGAAAGTACTGTATGACGAAGAAAAAATTCTATTAAGTACAAATAAAAAAGAAAGAATTAAAAAAAAGACCTCTTTCTTTTTCCATTTCGGAAAAAGTGTGAAAAAGAAAAGTCTCCGAATGAACTGTTCGGTGAACGGATGTCTATAGTGGAGTCTCTTTTGTGTGCAGAAACAAACCGAGTTGGATATAATGTCCTTTTTTCATTTTATATTTTTCAGCATCTCTTTTCCGACTCCATTAAAGACATGATCGTATTTGCCATTCTTTTTTTTCCCCTTTTCGTTCATTCTCTGTAGTTAAAACAGTCTTCTAAGTGGTTGATAAAACTCCAGACTATTCTTCATCGAAAAGAATGAGATTAAATACAAATTTGGCAACATTAGCTATTAACATTCACGACATGTTTCTGAAAAATTGCAGCTATTTTCGATTTCTGTATTTCGTCTTGCAAATTAAGAAAGGGAAATGCACGTTATCTTGGCGGTTAGCAATTATAGTGTTGAACCGAAGATTAACTGCAAAGAACGCAATGCTCTCTGCTAGGATTTTCACGACGGTTGTGGGTCATTTAACGTTACATTACTCACGCAAAAGAAATTAATAATATCTATCTATCTATCTATCTATCTATCTATCTATCTATCATAGTGTATTCATATCTATCTATCTATCTATCTATCTGAGTCTGTCGATATTTTTCTCTGTTCCCAATCAACATATCTATCTAAATTGGCTTTCCAGAAAATGGATCGTCAACTGAATAAGAATTTTGAGCTGATTAATAAATGTAAAGATGACAATAAGTTTGTGGCGACAAGACAGAGGGAAAAAGAGTTTGTATACATGCAGGTTTGTGTTTGTAAACGCGCCAAAACGTTAATCAGATCAAGTCTGATGAAGGTAGAGGCGAGAAACTGACAATTAAAAAAGCATCATTGATTCTATATGTATGCTATCCTGCTTAAATACATTGGTTCCATCAAAGATATTGAGCACTCTTTATATATATATATATATATATATATATATATATATATATATATATATATATAAAAGCATGTTTCATTAAATAATAAAGACAAATTTTGTCTGTATAATTTATTTATGATCCTTTCAAGTTTCCTGATAAGTGTCTTAGTTTCAGGTTGGAATTGGTAGATAAGTATGTAAGTATATCTCAACATATTTTCTTTTGCGCATGTCGATGGTTTAATTGAGCAAAGTCTTGTCCATTTTGAAAACTGTACTATATAAGTAAATTGACTCCGATTTTAGTCACGAAACAGGCAGGTCAATTCCTGGTTTGTCTTTCTCTGTTCATACTGCAATCGCTCTGCAATCTTCGTTACATTACATAATAGATACGTGAGACTATTTTTGGCAGGTAGTGTTGCATTGAAATTAGATCCGGAGCCGTTGAACAAATGGAAAGATGCAGTAAATTCAATCAATTTTATTGACACCCGTTGAACTCAATATCAATCTGAGACTACGGCCCTGATTGGATGGTTATAATCAGGTGACCAAAAATGGGTTTAGAGTTAGAATAGATTTGTCAGTTCCCGAGAAATCCTCAAAGCGAGTGATTCCCCGTTTAGGCCGAGCGGGTAATGTAACATATCCACGTCAAAAAGTACGACCAAGATATGAGTATGTGAAATAGACATATTCATACAGATACGGAAAACGTTCACAAATGTTCATACGCATATAGGAATCCGAAAAACACGAAATTGGTTCAGGTACGAAACTTTTATCTACCTTTTTGAGTTTAAGGTTTTTTGGCATGAGGAAAGAGAGACACAATTTCTTTCTATGCTGACTTTTCCATCTCACCCCACTACGTGCGGCAACCCCGCCGCAAACTACTAGTATGGCCTCGGCGAGCTCCGAAAATTGTCTACCTTCTAGCGTCGAATCTCAACTTTCTTGTTCGGAGTTTAAATCTCAACTTACTGCTTTTTTTTCAAATCTCAAAATCCTCAGCCCCGCTTCCGGGCATGACGTTATTTACGTCCTCGGTGTCATTTCCTATCTGGGGATTTTATTGTGACATCTCTGATTGTCACATCCGCCCCGCACGCGCGTGAACACCTGCACTCAATCTGTGCACCTAACTAACCCATGCACTAAGCGAAAGGTTCTCAGCCTAACTAAACCGAAAGGCAAGATACATAAAACAAAAAATGATAATATAAAAAAAATCCCTCCGCAATTATATAACAGCAACAATGAAAAGTCGTCAATAGATAAAAAGTAAAGTTTGCCCAGTTGGTAAGGGCTGCAGAATACACCGACTGCTTCTCTGCAGAGGGGTAACCCTCGCCACTGGTGTCCTGGATATGACACTAAACAATCTGATGGTGAGATTTCAGTAATTCTAGAGCTTTGGGAAATGCAGAGTACCCCTTCATTGACATCGCTCTCAGGTCCACCCTGTCCCGGAGTGGTAGTAGCTGATTGGGTCAAATCTATGGGTCAAATAGAACTAAACTGTATACTTAAGCTTAACTGACTTGCTTGAAATAGAACTGTTTTTGTATGCTAAACTAATTTGCTTAAAATAGAACTGTTTTTGACATTGAAACTGTACTTATGCTAAACTGAATTGTTTGAAATAGAACTGTTTCGACATTTGACTGTGTGCAAACAAAAAAGCTATACTTCTACTACACTGAATTGTTTGAATTAGAAATGTTTGTCTAAATTGAATTGCTAGAAATAGAAATGTTTTTGACAATTAAACTGTGTACTTATGCTAAACTGAATTGTTTGAATTAGAACTGTTTGTCTTAATTGAATTGCTTGAAATAGAAATGTTTTTGACAATTGAACTGTGTACTTATGCTAAACTGAATTGCTTGAAATAGAACTGTTTATTTGTATAAAAATGGACTTGGCATTAAATAAGCTACAAAGTTTGATATTCCATAAAACCAAACCAAATAAATAAAAAAAAAAATTAAAAATTAAAGTTTACACCTGAAATCTTGATCACTTTACCATTTCTTATTCATGAACGTGAACAAAGCTGACTGCTTCTTTTAAAAAATCCCAAAGTCTCGTGTTTGACCGCCTCTCGTACCCACAACGAGAGTTCACGCTATTCATCTTTTATCATCGGTTACACAGCTCAGAAACAGAGTCACTGGTAGTGGGAGGCAGCCACCACATAACACACGTATGTAAGTAATGGCAAAAGTTGGCCAATCCTACCGGCTAGATTCTACTCCGTTAGAACAGTGGGTGGGGGTACTGCTTGGTAGATGTATCCACTGAAATGTTACTTGCTTCTACATAAGAACAGATATGATCCAAAGTTGGTTTTACATGGAAAACGTACCGTTTTCAAAAATTCAATGAAAAATCAACTAATTATTGAAAATTAAACTCCTGTAATTATTAAATAAAGATGGAACTTTTTAAATTTTGAAATCTTTATAAGGGTGTTTACATTTTAAATTTCGGAAAATTTTTTTTTGAATTGGGATCACAGCACTCCCCATATACATATTTTTATAATGAGATAACAAATTCGCAAACTTCAATTTTATCCAAATTCTTTGTGCTATTGTCGTATATGAACTTATGTCCCCACCAGCCAAGGCAACGCCGGGTATTGAGTCCAGTTGGCTGGGGCTGTAGAATACACCGACTGCTTCTCTGCAGAGGGGTAAGACCCTCCCAACGAGTGTCCTGAATAGGACACTAAACAATCTGATAGTGAGGTTTTAGTAATGACAGAGATTTGGGGAATGCAGAGTACTCCTTCATTGCCATCGCTCCAAAGCCCACTCCTGGAGAGGTAGCACCTGATATGAGTTAAATAGAACTAAACTGTGTTTTTTTTTTAGTTTACTGTTTTTTGCATTTAAACTGCGTATTTATGCTCAACTGAATTGTTTGAAAATAGAACTGTTTTGACAATTAAACTGTGTACTTATGCAAAAAACTGTTTTGACATTAACCCTGTGTATTGCCCTGTCAGCTGGGGCTGTAGAATACACCGAGTGTACTTCTGCAGAGGGGTAAGATCCCCCAATGAGTATCCTGGTTGGGGAATACAGAACACCCCTCCATTGCCATTGCTCCCAGATCCACTCAGGCCCGTAATGGTAGCGCCTAATAGGGTTTTATTTATGGATTAAATAGAACTAACTGCATACTTATGCTAAACTGAATAGTTAGAATTAGAACTCTTTGACTAAACTGAATAGCTTGAAATAAAAATGTTTTTGACAATTAAACTCAACTTACATTTAAACTGCGTGCTTATGCTAAACTGAATTGTTTGAAATGGAACTGTTTTTGACATTGAAACTGTACTTACGCTAAACTGAATTGTTTAATATAGAACTGTTTTGACATTTAACTGTGTGTAAACAAAACCTGTACTTATACTAAACTGAATTGTTTGAATTAGAACTGTTTGAATAAACTGAATAGCTTGAAATAGAAATGTTTTTGATAATTAAACTTTGTACTCATGCTAAATTGAATTGTTTGAAATAGAACTGATTATTTATATAAAAATGGATAGAAAGGTTGATATGCCATAAAATCCAACTAACCAACCAACCAACCAACCAACCGATCAACAAACCAACCAACTAACCAACGCCAGGTATTACTACTAGTACATTTATAAAGTGGTAATTTCATCTTTTGATATTGCCCCTCTCAAAGCTGATTGGATATTCAAACATCAAAACTAAGTGGGATAAACCCTGGATGTTTACGCGGACTAAAATGTTATTTTTTCTCTGCTTGTACCGAGTAAGTTACCGTTATATTCATTGCAAACAAAAAAAAGAAAAGAGAAAAAAAAAAAAAAAAGAAAAAAGAAAAGCAAACAAACAAACTTTTCAAGTCATATGAAACGCCGTGTGACAAGGATGATGAATTGGATCCGATAAACAAAAACATCCCGACGGGTATACTTGGGAAATGTCAAAACAAATTTGGTGATAATGAACTTAAAAAAAATTCGCATGAGTGAACAATATTCTATCTAACTTTCCCCATAAAATGAAGCATTTCTACTTGGTTGCCTGCTTTGAGGGAAGGATGCATAATTACCAATACTAAAAGGGAAGACAATATTCTAATAGCTACTCGGTGTAGGATGGATGGGAATGGTATTAGTAAAATATTCATATTTATCTTCCAGTTCTCTCTTCTTTTCCCTCTTACTCTAAACAACAGCCTCGAAAAAAATTCCAACAATCTTAACATAAATATCGTAACAAACACCTTAAAACAACCAATGATATGAGGAGACTTATAAAAATAAAAATGCCTATAGAAAGGGCCTTCCGTGCGATAAAGAGTAACTCCGATTCATTCAGCAATGATCACTTAGACTCGAAAGAACTACTTCTCTTCTGCTACTGGTGGGGAAGACCACGTGTCTGCTTAGCGGCACACTGGCTCACTCTTCTACAAGTAGCAGCCGTTGCTGAACATATATACTAGAATATAGGACAGACCTTCAATCTCACAACTCCCCAAAATTACTCTCCTGTTAAGTAACAATTTTTGTTAACGTACCTCATTAAAGACACCAACCGAAAATAACGATAAACTTCAAACTTTTACCATTGAAAAAGACATGTACATTTCAACGCCTTGTCTCGGAAACGTGATATATTTCTACTGGTTCAGGAAGACTTTTTCCGCCATAGAATTATCATTAAAACCCTAAAATAAAGTTGGAATTTGACTCCTTATTTTATATCGTATGATATACAGACTAGGTTCTTTAGCCTTGGTTAGGCAACTAGTCTAGGAGAAGGAAAACTCTGAATTCAAACCTGTTAAACTCCGCTTAAAAATTGACCTTGTGTCATATCCTGCCCAAGCGTAGGGGTTGGTAAATAGGATTTTATATCGTATGATATTGCCTCACTGTGTTTTTAAAATGTCTTTCTTATTCTGAAATCATACCGTTGAGACGAAACAAGACATAGTTGCACTATATTAGATTTGGTGAGTTTAGAGGGTATTGCACTTGCACGATCCTGTGTTTCACAAAAAATTTTAATCAGAAAATATCGATAATTTGTACAGACTCATGTAGATATCTCGTTTCACCAAAACATTTTGTTAAAAAAGTAGCGACTGGCTTTATGATTTATATCAAAAGTTTACTTATTCATCTAGATGCCTAGTCTGCAGTCGATACATAAACAGTAGCCTTTTGCCTGGCTTGGTTAGAGGAGATACTTTAAAGTTTAAATTGTCTAGTTCATCAACTGATAACTTTCGTTCTCCCACCGAAGCGCTTATAATGTCTTAAATATGAGATGAGAATAATGTGTCACTAAAGCGTCAGGGACCGTTAGGGGAAATAAACACTTGGGAATCTTATTTAATGGGAAACACGACACCTAGAGAGGTATAACATAACGGTATCAAATGGACGGTTGTACCATAATGGTACCAACTTGAAGGTTGTAATGTTACTGCACCAAACAGAACGTTGTACCGTTACATACGAAATGTAAGGTTGTACCATAATGGCACCGACTAGAAGGTTGTAATGTTACTACACCAAATAGAACGTTAGCCAGACAAAGAGAAACTTCATGTCATGGGGAAAAAGAGAGAGCAGACACAGACCTTGAATTTTCTTCATGGTTTTCCGCTGTAGTTCGAGCATGCTTTTTAGCTATTTTCGTCTTCACAGGTTCGTGTCTGGTGTGAGACCCTTTTTCGGAGCACACCCCAAAATGAGGGCCGCAATTTTCGTCTTCTTGGCTGGTGTTCAACTCGTGTCTTTACCTCGTCGCGTCCTGCTGCTAACTTTTAAACCTGAGTCGTCTCTTACTTCAGCCTGGTGTCGGAGGGAGGATATATCCGTTTCCGATGGTTCCACGTTTGTGCAGAAGATTTGGGACCTCTGGTTTTTTTAAAGTCATTTTTAATTACCGTAGTCATTCACTCGTGACTGATTGGCCTACAATGGGTGATTAAGCCTGTGTCACTCAGAGGTCAGCTGGCCATTCCCGTAGACTCTGATTTTTCTTATTTTTTTCTTCTCTTTCCTTCCCCGGAAATTAGCCTCTAGTTATTTTTATAACTTAAACCTATCATATCACGTTACAGCAGTAGTATCTCTTAGGGTCTTATCTATGAGCCAAATAGATCTGTTTAAAGATTATTAGTATTAGATTGGAATACTTGAAACCATATCACTGTGTTCTCCCAAGGCTCTTATAATATCTTAAAAATGAACGGAATAGTCAACTCTCTGGTTTGAATAAAAAGATTCTTTTCGAAATTCTCAAAAGATTAGTAACTCCGGCAGATACCTAAGAAGGTCGGAGAGTACAAATGCCGAAACGTCGTGACAGTAACAACCAAACTGAAGATACTTGTCCTGGTAACTCAGTGTATTATAGTTAAATATTCATTTTGTGAAATAAAGGATAATTTTTTATCCTCATTAGGCTATGAAATTATTGATGT
This sequence comes from Sepioteuthis lessoniana, assembly GCA_963585895.1. NCBI lineage: Eukaryota > Metazoa > Mollusca > Cephalopoda > Myopsida > Loliginidae > Sepioteuthis > Sepioteuthis lessoniana. The sequence goes on from OY757910.1 coordinate 119,708,802, forward strand.
ACCAAGATGTTTTGCAAAGGTATTCAAAATTGCATTCTTCAATTTCCTCTGACGCACTTAGCGTAACGGTTATAGTCATATAAAGTGGAATCTGAGATCCGCATTCGAATCCAGAATGAATTTGGTTATCGTTTCTTCACGTGATAATACCTTTTGGAAGGGCAGAAATCAAGATCTTCCCACCAGATATGACCAAATAGAAGGACAGTCTGGTTTCTTTAGCCTTGGTTTGGCAACCAATCGAGGAGAAGGGAAAATATGAATTCAAAACTGTTGTACTCCGCTTAAAAATTGAGCTTGCTTGATGTCCTGCTCATGAGGGAGGGGTTGGGTGAATGCATACTTTCTTACGCCTCATAGATAACAAAACTGCATATGTCAATATGTCAGCCATTCATTCTCTTCTCTCCACGTTTTCATTCTTATAACAATTCTTCATTCCAATTGAAATATTTATCATTATTGACGTTCTAATAAAATATTCAACGAACGAACGAACCAACCAGCACACACAAACACACACACACACACACACACACATATATATATATATATACAGGGTATCCACAAAAATGTATACATACTTTGATTTATAACAAATAAAACGTTTATAAAGGTATATTTGTAGTTTTATAATCCAGGTTAAAAAAGACAAGTGTAGAATATTTGGAGAGGTCACGGAAGATCAAACTGATGGCCATTCTTGTCCAGACACTTCTGATAAGGTGAACAGACAGATTTGCAAACATCACTGAGTTATTGCAAGTGTTCAAACTGATGGTCATTCTGTATAAGGTACGGCTGATAAGGCGAACAGATGGAATTGCAAATTTCACAAATCTTTTCAATTGCTATTTAGGTGCCTCTTGTTCCAACTGATTGATTGTTGCAGGTTTTATGCTATCATATTTACCCAACCCCTCCGCTCGGGCAGGATATGACACAAGGTCAATTTTTTAAGCGGAGTTTAACAGGTTTGAATTCAGAGTTTTCCTTCTCCAAGGCTATTTGCCTCACCAAGGCTGAAGAATCAGTCTGTCCTACTATTTACCCATAGCTGGAGGGAGAATAATTGGATTCATACCTTACCCAAGGGTATTAGTGCTATGTGAAATGCAATCAGTCTCGCCCAGGATTTGAACTCGTGTCGCCGTGTCCATTTCATTCGACGATAACCATTACACAACGGGCACCTCCTAAAACCAAGACATGAATATAAATCATAAAAATAAATATTTGTGTAGAAAGTTTTACAAAAAAAGTTTTATGCTATAATACACAGCACAATAAACGTTTGCAGCAATAGCAGTTTGAATTATGACTCATAAACCTATCAGAGGTTACAGTGTGGTGTGCTTTATTATTGGCCTAGTGGGTAGAGTGTTCGCCAATCGTCCGGGGAACTTGGATTCAATCCCAGGTCACGTCATACCAAAGACTTTAAAAATGGTACTTGATACCTCCTTGCTTAACACTCAGCAATATAAGGTACGTATTGAGGGTAAAGTGGAGCAATCCAGGGAAAGGAGCAGCGCCCTTCCCTACAATTCGGTGTAGTAGCTATTGAAAAGGGAGCCTTCTGTTTGCCCTCGACTACAGTCGCCAACTTTACATTTTTAAAACACAGTTACTGGTTAGAGAGTGTATATATTTTTTGGACACGCTGTGTATGCAATTTCTTTTATTCTTTATTAGCCTGGCATTTCAGATTTTCGGGAATATTTTTACATGGTTCTTTTTTTTTGCGTTTTAATTACAGTGAACACTTTTCTATAAAACATGATTTAATTTGATTTCTTTCTTTTTCAGTTTTTTCATTTTTGACTTTCCTTTGTACCTTTAAAAACATTTGTGTAAAACTTTCTATCCAAATATTTATTTTTATGATTTATATTCATGTCTTGGTTTTTATCCCAGTTTTTTCGGCGGCATGTAGAAGTGTTGACGTAAGTCCATCCAAGCAGAATTAAATGTAATTATTGTTTTCATTGGAAAGTATTGTCAGATTTTTCTCTTGCCGGCGAGCCAACAATAATTGTGATAACAATCATTAGAAAGTGTTTTAAACGAGGCAAGACAAGAATTATATCAACCTCTCGGCTGACGCAACATATCTTATTACAAATATCTAAAGACCCACATTTTGGGAATCAAATGATGAAATCATATTTCAATCAAAATAGTTTATTCATATACATTTGCCTATCAAAAAAATTAGTGCGTGATTACATACAAACACACATACACCGAGCCCAGTCATTTGGGGCTGTAGAATACACCGACTGCATCTCCGCAAGGGGTAAGACCAGCCCAACGAGTGTCCTAATTATGACACTAAAAAATCTGAGGGTGAGGCTCCATTCTTGGAACTTTCAGGAATGTGGGTGGGGTACACCTTCATTGCCATTGCTTCCCGTGGTGTAATGGTTATCGTCGCAGGATATGGACACGGCGACACAAGTTCAAATCCTGGACCTGACTGATTGCATTTCACATAGCATTAATACCCTTGGGAAAGGTATGAATCCAATTATTCTCCGTCAGGCTATGGGTAAATAGTAGGGCAGACTAGGTTCTTCAGCCTTGGTGAGGCAACTAGTCTAGGAGAAGGAAAACTCTGAATTCAAACCTGTTAAACTCCGCTTAAAAATTGACCTTGTGTCATATCCTGTCCGAGCGGAGGGGTTGGTAAATATGATTGCCATTGTTTCCAGGTCTGCACTGACCCGGAATGGTATCATCTGTGATTCAAATAGAACTATTTGACATTTAAACTGTATGCACACAAATGACTTATGTTAAATTTAATTGTTATAAGTCTCTGATCATTTAAGCGTGGATAAACAAATAACTGACGTTTAATTGAATTGTTAGTGATACATAACATCCATCATCATCATCATGTCTTGCCGCTAGCACGGATGTCCTTGACCCCCTCTCGCCACTTCTCCCTATCATTCATCGTCTCTGGCAGGTTTTCAGGGCTACATCCCGTATCCTCACATAGCTGCTGTATGTATGTTCGAGCTGGTCGTCCTGCTTTTGCTCGGCTATATGCGGGAGTCCATAGGAGTACATCACTTATGACCTCGTCCTTGCTTCTCCAGCAGTGTCCTGCATCTCTAGTTCGTCTAACTTGGATAGTTTTCGTGATGGGAGGCAGGTGGCCGTGTAGTCGGTGCCTTGTGGGGTGTTGCCGCCAGGACTTGTTCAATATTGCTCGCAACACTCTTGTGTAATTGCCGTCTAGTTTCTTCTCCAGCCGTTTAGTTAGCGTCCAAGTAGTGCATCCATATAGCAGTATCGATACGACCGCTGCCTGGAAGAAACTGCGTTTCATTTTATCGGTCAGGTCTGATTTCCATATGATCGAAAACCTATCGATAGCTGTCCATGCTTTCGTAAGCCGTGTGTCGATGTCTTTTTCGGTTGATGAGAAGCTGCTTCTTAGGTAGGTGAATTTGTCTTCTAGTTTCAGAGGGGTTCCGTCTAGTGTGGAGATGTCGCCTGTTTGATTATAGCACATATATTCCGTTTTGTGTGCATTGACATGGAGGCCAATGCCTGCGGCGGCTTGTTCCAAGGATGAACTGTGTGGAAATAATAGCAATACTAGTGTGCAAACAATTTAGTTCAAACTCATTTAAAAATGAAATTAACTACAAGCTATTCACCTACAAATCATATATGTATATCTATTTAAATGTGTGCAAACAAATGATTAATTGTAAATAGAATTATTTGTATTAGGTAAAAATACTTGAAGCCATTTAACTGCGCGCAAAAAAATAAAACGAACACAAGCTCGTTTAAAAATGTTCGCAACAAAATGTGTTTACAAATCCTATATATTTAATGTATATGTATAAAAGGGTTTGACATTAAATAACTTACAATGGTTGATATGCCATAAAACCCAACCAACCAGCACACATATGTGTGTGTATCTCTCT
>OY757910.1:119712954-119715454 GCA_963585895.1 Sepioteuthis lessoniana
ACACACACACACACACACACACACACACACACACACACACACACACACACACACATATATATATATATATAATGACAGAGAGAGAGAGAGAGAGAGAGACAGAGAGAGAGAGAGACAGAGGGAAGAAGGGAGAAAGACTAGACATAACTAGACATAAAAAGGGACCCAGAAAAAAATATGATGGATAACATGGAAGATGTTTTAGTGAAAAATTCTTATGAAAATCTTGCTCGGTTTAGTTTCCCTATCTATCTATCTATCTATCTATCTCTACTTGATAATATCTATCTATCTATCTAAAGAAAAATTGATAACAAGGTAATCCAAGTAGAAAGAGAGGTTTATTGAGAAGCAAAGTCGACACTATAGCATTTCGGTTCTAATGAACCATCATCAGGACTATGAGGGATGATATTAGTGATGTTATATCAACAATGGATGTTTAAAAATCTATCTATCTATAGAATAATATATACATAAATGTACATAGATTTATACACATATTATCAATAACTACAACTGAGTTTTTGTTAGAATTCAGCTCATTTAATAAGACATTACACGCATGCAGATAACTCCATGAACGCCTTTTTATATATAACCTAAATATATAATTACATTGATTAAACGCTACTCTATACACATAGATATCTTGTTTACAAATGGCTGTTTTCTGCTTTTCACAGATATCACAAAGGTTTTTAAAACTTTTTTTTGCTTAATTATGTATTTTATTTATCGTTCCCTATAAAGTTAACACAATGTAGATTAATTTTAATTCATATAACAGCGGAGAAAAGAAATTATTTTCTGTAAAAGATGTTACAGAACCTATTGTAATTTCTATGACACTTTCTTTACATATAAATAAATATATGAGTGTGTGTGTGTGCGCGTGTGTGTGTGTGTGTGTGTGTGTGTGTGTGTGTGTGTACAGGTGTCTTTGTATATATATATATATATATGTATATATATGTGTGTGTATGTGTGTGCGTGTGTATATATATATGTGTGTGTGTGTGTGTGTGTGTCTGTGCAGGTGTCTTTGTATATATATATATGTGTGTGTGTGTGTGTGTGTGTGTGTGTGTGTGTATATATATGTGTGTGTGTGTGTGTGTGTGTTTAGTTTATTTTTCCTTTAGTATTGATTTAATCCCACACATATCGATTAAATATGTGCCTATCTATTTATCTTAATCTACTCCCCTCTTATATATATATATATATATATATATATAGTCTCATGAGGATTTATATAAAAGATACAAGTATCAAAGGCAAAAAGGGGATACAACAATTTGATTCTATTTATTGGCAGTTAAAATGATTATTTGAGTCTTTTGATGCAATGAAGTAAAACTCAATGAAATGTCGTGGAATACCAGTGACGAGACTGCTATTCATAAACAGTGTACGCTAGGAAATGGAGATTCTTGTCGTTCCTAAATGTATTATTGCAAAATGGAAATAAACGGCCTAATTTCGAATAGTCGATTACGTTTTCCAGCTTCAAGGGAGTTTAATCATAAAGATTTAGCTGTGAGATTTGATTAATTTATCAACAGCAACGGAATTTTAATGTTCATGACTCATTTTGCATTCGCATCAATAGATGCCGGCCTATCAATACGATTATTCGATGACAGCTTTAATGCAAGTGAGGAGATATATGAATTTTCATGAAGGTAAATACTCTTAGATACTTTATTTATTTAGACAAATATATATATATATCTATATATATATATATATATATATATATATATATATATATATAAAGTGTTAGAGATAAAATCAATTGATAAACAGACAAACAAATTAATAGAGCGACACCAGTTATTTAATGAATTATGCAAAATGATATATCAATAAAAGCATTTTTTTCATTTATACCCAGATCATATATATATATATATATATATAAAGTAAAGTTAGCGACCATAGTCGAGGGTGACCCGAAGGCTCCCTTTTCGATAGCTACTACACCAAGGTGTAGGGGAGGGCGCTACTCCATTCCCTGGATTGCTCCACTTTACCCTTGAACCGTACCTTATAATGCTGAGTGTTAAGCAAGGTGGTAACAAGTTCCATTTTTAAAGTCTTTGTATGACTCGACCTGGGATTGAACCCAGGTCTCCCGGGCCATTGGCGAACACTCTAACCGCTGGGCCAATGTCCCGGTCTGATATATATATTGGTATAAATGAAAAAATTCTTGCTTTTATATATATATATATATATATATATATATATATATATATATATATAATAGGAAGCATTTGCTCATTCATATATATATATATATATATATATATATATATATATATATATATATATATATATATATATATATATATATATATATATATATACGTGTGTGTGTGTTACCCAGTTTCTTAGCAGAGATGTACATATATGTGTGTGTGTGTATGTATGCCTGTTTCTGTGTGTATGTGCACACATACATATATATGTATGTGTGTATGTGTGTGCAAAT
>OY757910.1:119717954-119722954 GCA_963585895.1 Sepioteuthis lessoniana
TGTGTGTGTATGTCTGGGCGTTTACGTGTGCGACTATTTCTATGTGTGCATATCTCTGTTCATGTGTGTTTGTGGTCGAATGGATATGCGAATTTATTTCTGTTTGTTTGTTTATGTGTGGATATACAGAGGACAGAGCTAACAGGCGTGTCAATACCAAATAATAGTCACTATATTTGCACTTATAAATAAATACTAACTTGTCGAATCTAACAAAAATGTTTGTATTGTCGAATATTATAGACTTTCTGATTGCTTCTACCTTGCGTTATCTATCTATCTATCTATCTATCTATGTTTGTCAGTCTGTCTGACTGTTTCCGTGTCTGTCTGTCTCTCTATATATATAGACTCACACACATACACCAGCACACACACACACACACACACACACACACACACACACACACACACACACACACACACACACATATATATATATATATATATATGCAAATATATATATATATGCAAATATATATATATATATATAAATATATATATATATATTCTAATATACAGATTTATAATCTTAATATTGAAATTGGAAAATTTTAGTTACTTAAAAGGAGGGAATTAAAAAACATTTTTTCCAATGCTCTGGTCTAATCGTTTCCTTGCATCGTGCGTGCACACACACACACACACACACACACACACACACACACACACATATATATATATATATATATATATATACATATTTATATATATATATATATATATATATATATACATATTTATATATATATATTAACATACACACGGATGGAAACATATTTCTATTTGTTACGATACCCTTACAACCTATATATATAAAACACACACACATACATACATATATATACACACACACACACACACACGCACGCATATATATATATATATATATATATTATAATAATTTTGGTATAAATTTTAGGTTAAAAGTGCTTTTAATCCGTAAAATATCTACAGATCAGGAAAATGTTGAGCAATGTCTCAGTATAATTTAAACATAGGAAAATAAGATATAAAAGATGATAAAGACTCATGAATCAGAGTTTCACGCTTGTGATCTTCAGGTGAGCCAGTATCCAACACATCTGAATTCATACACACATTCACAAATCACATACGTATGATGTATTTAAAAAGATATTTGACATTTCGTTTATTTTACTTTCATTTTTGTGCCTTCTATTATCTAAACTACATAACCAATACTCACTCACATAATGCAGCTCACAACGACACTGCTGCAATTATTGCAACCAATGCACACAGAAAAGTGTTATACACAACACATGCACACATGGAAACGCCGATATGTAAACATGCTTAAGTGAAAAAAAAAAATGAATAAATTTTTAAAAAATAATCAAAAAATAAAAACAGTGCCTGTGTACCCCTTACCTTAAAAATCCATTTGGCAAATCCCTATCCTTGGAATTTGGATGTCATTAGAAGACATCACTAATATCATCCTTATTAGTTGTGTATTGTAACAATGGCCAGTATCCAAGTCGTTGAGGTGTGTGACTGATATAATAGCCTTGTTGACACTGGTGATTGTAGAGTTGGACGCTGTAATTCCGATTCTAATAAGCGTATTCGTTTTTGAATTCTTCCTTCTCGTTTTGATATTTGCGAGTGCCGACAGTCAGAGAAAACGTCCATGCTGCGAAACCCCTTACTAGTTTTGCTCCATCGGACTGAGCACACACACACACACACATACACACACACGCACGCACGCACGCACGCACACACACACACGCACACACAAAAAAAATTTCACCCGTGTAAGTGTATATTTACATCAATTTATATAAAGACTTTATTTTCTCAAAGCTGGTAGATGTTTAAGAATCTTTAAAAAATACTTTTTAGATATAATCCTTTGGTCTTAGGGAATCGCTAAAAAGAATTTTCCAAGAATATTACCCTAGAAAGAGACATCCACTCAGTTATTTTCTTAATTTAGATTTTTATGTGGCATCCAGGAATATGGGAGGACCCAGTGAGAATCACACTCACAAACAACAGCCTGTTAATCCAGTTTGCTAACCGTTACACCATGTGAAGTTACCTAATAAGAGATGTTAAAAAAAGTAAGGGAAAACTAAATATGGGGTCACGGCTAGTTGTAAAAATCTATATGCTTGGTTAATTTTTATCGCTTGCCGGCAAATATTGTCCAGGCGAGTTGGTTTGGGGATTTTCCTGTATTGAATGAGAATCGACTGGAGTGAGATGGTTGGATGTAACGAGCACCAATGCGAGGCTCTCTCTCTCTCTATACAGCAGCACGTGTACCTACTATTTACCTTCAACTACATGTGCCGACGAAATCTGCGTTAATATATCACTACATACATCTCACCGCTTTCATTCTTACTCTCTCAATCTCTCTCTCTCTCTCTCTCTCTCTCTCTCTCTCTCTCTCCCTCTCTTTCTTTCTCAGTCACTCTCCCTTACGCTTTTTTAACACAAAAATAATTTGCATTGTGTGTAAAAACGACAAAAAGAAAAAGAAAAAGAAAGGAACTTGCTGGGTGGTTTAGTTAGCAGATTTTGCTGATATATTCAAAGAGTGCATTCGTCTCAACGTCTGTATTCATCATTGTTTGTGTGGGTGAGGCAAGAAGCGCACATCTAAATGTCTCCCTCTCAACTGTTGCACGTTTCTCTCTGTAGACAGTGTGTAAATTTCTTTATGTATCTCTTGGTTTATCTATTCATATGCACCGATTTTAAGGAAATTCTGTGATTTTATTTATTACTTGAATACGTCTGATAAATTTATGATTGTGGTTGTCCATGTGTCTCAGTAGATATGAATATAACATAATTTCCTTTAGCGATTTCCAACCAATAACAATCATAAATTTCTCTTTTTGTTATATTTCTTTTTTTTTTTTTGTCGTTGCCCATGAATTTTAGTTTGCAATTATATCCTGACATGTAAAATCGAACCCTGTTTTCCTGTTAGTAATCTTTTAATATGTGAATGTCTGTGTATATGGATAATGATATAGAATTTTCATCTACTTATCAATCTGATTCTAGTCACATCAAAACATCTATCTCTACACACGAACATATATTATTATGTTATTCCTTGTGAGGTTATCATAATTATTATTTACTCCTTGAGAGTTTTTCACATCAGCGTTAATTGATGGTCTTTCACTGGAGATTGAGTGATAGCAAGTCTCCTCAAGTCTCCAGGACTATTCTCGGTATTCTGGTCGTTCTCAATAATGCTGTCGTTTGGATGGTCTCCGCTCGGCTGCCAACTTCCAAGTCTTCCAGTCCCTTTAATAATCCTTTAGTTACTATAACAAAAGCACCAATCACAATTAGTATGATGGTCATCTACATGTTCCATGTTTTTTTTTTTCAATTCTCTTGCAAGGTCGAGGTATTTATCCTCCTTTTCACATTCTTTCAGTTTTATTCTGTGGTCAGCCGGGACAGCAAAGTCGACTATTATTATTATTATTATTATTATTATTATTATTATTTACTTCTCAAGAGTTTTTCACATCAGTGTTAGCTGATGGTCTTTCACAGAAGTTTGAGTGAAAGCAAGTCTCCTCAAGTCTCCAGGACTCTTTTCAGTATTCTGGCCGTCCTCAATGTAGTAGTTTGGATGGTCTCCACTCGTCCACCAACACCCAAATCCTCCAGTCCCTTTAGTAACCCTTTAATTACTGTTCCAAACGCACCAATATCAATTGGTATAATTGTCACCTTCATGTTCCATAGCTTTTTCAATTCCCTAGCAAGGTCGAGGTACTTATCCTCTTTTCACATTCTTTCAGTTTTATTCTGTGGTTAGCCAGGACAGCAAAATCGACAATTTTGCATATTCCTTTTTTTTTTTTTTTTTTTTTTGATTATTATAGGGTTAGGTCTTCTGGCCGAGATTTGGTGATCTGTGTGTATATCAAAGTCCCATAGGAGTTTATGTGTGTCATTTTCTAGGACAGGTGCTGCGTTGTGCATATACCATTTATTGGTGTGGTCAAAATTAAATTTCTTGCACATTTCCCAGTGGATCTCTTTGCCGACCCAGTCATGTCTAGTTTTATATTCCTTCTGTTCTAATTTGCTGCATTCATTTATTATGTGATTGATGATTTCATCTCTGTCACCACATAGCGTACATTTGCTATTTTGTTGAGTCTTATCTATTCTCGCTTTGAAATGATTGGTTTCTATGGCTTTGTTTAGTGCTGCTATTAGGAGAGATTCTGTTTATCTCTTATAGTTTCCTTTTCTTAGCCACGTCCAGGTTTTCTGGTGTGAGATGGCGTTTATTAGAACGCCCCTAGAGTTGTTTTTTCTTCCCATTTTTGTTTCCTAGTTATTGGCACTATTATTTACTCCCTTAGAATTTTTCATATCAGTATTAGTAGATGGTTTTTCACTGGAGTTTGAGTGACAGCAAGTCTCCTAAGTCTCCAGGACTCGTCTCAGGATTCTGGCCGTTCTCAGCAATGCTGTCATTTGGATAGTCTCTACCCGTCCGTCAACTTCCAAGTCTTCCAGGCCTTTTAATAATCCTTTAGTTATTGTGCCTAACGCACCAATCACAATTGGCGCAATCGTCACTTTCATGTTCCACAGCTTTTTCAATTCTCTAGCAAGGTCGAGGTACATATCCTTCTTTTCACTTTCTTTCAGATTTATTCTGTGGTCCGCCGGGATAGCAAAGTCGACAATTTTGCAAAATCTCTTTTTGTTGTTGATTATTATATGGTCTGGTCTTCTGGCCGGGATTAGGTGATCCGTTTGTATGTTAAAGTCCCGTAGGAGTTTATGGGTATCATTTTCTGGGACACGTGCTGGGTTGTGCATATACTGTTTGTTAGTATGGTCAAATTTAAATTTCTTGCACATTTCCCAGTGGATCACCTTTCCAACCCAGTCGTGCCTCGCCTTATATTCCTTTTGTGCTAATTTGCTGCATTCGCTTATTATGTAATTGGTCGTTTCGTCTCTGTCACTGC
>OY757910.1:119725454-119770454 GCA_963585895.1 Sepioteuthis lessoniana
TATCAAATTTGAATAATTTTCAAACAGATTGATTAGATCTATAGATGGGACCCTAACACTGAGTGGATCTGGGATTAATAGCTATGAAGTTGTACTCCTAATTTTCCTGATCCCCAGAACTGGATACTCACTATTGTATGTAGTTTAGTGTCAATCTCAGGAAACCCTATTTTTAGCATTTTTTTCAATTTTCATTTTTGTGTCTTTCTCTCTTTATATATATATATATATATATATATATATATATATGTGTGTGTGTGTGTGTGTGTGTGTGTGTGTGTGTGTTTTATGCTGCTCATCTATCTATCTATCTATCTATCTATGGTCATACCTCCCACTCTCTTTCACAGAGAGAGAGAGAGAGAGAGAGAGAGAGAGAGAGAGAGAGAGAAAGCGAGTGGGAGGTATGAACATTGATCGTATTTTAAGACTAGCCAGCAGGTTGGTGGTGGTGAACAACGATAAATAGGGCAAAATGTCACCCCGTCCTTCAAAATAAAAAAGAATTGGTCTACTCTTTCGTTCGTCGGAACAGAGTCAACCAAAAATCAAAACGCAAATGTTCTCATCACTTGTTTTAAACCTCCAACGCTACACGTTCATCAAATATCTCCCAATTCCCGCTGGGTGGAATGTTTGGGATAATAACTTATGTATTAATAGATAAAGAAGCCAGTAAGAAAAACGAGGAAAATAATTAGATAAATATATAAAGTAGAAAAATATAGAAAAAAAAAACGAAAAAAAAATGAATAAAAAAACAACCATAAGATAAATAAAAAACAATAAATGAAATCAGCAAATAAAAATAAATATTGAATAAAAAATAGAATAAACAGATTAAGACAAATGAATCAAATAAATAAATGAATAAATAAATAAATAAGCCTCCATTGTTTAGATATTTTTTTGTCATTGAATATTCATGATTACAACATAACAACTTTCCAGTTCTACGTCTATGAGTGATAGATTGATGTCAACCTGTCTAAGGTTATTTTTATGCCGTGAGTTTGAGGGTATACCGTTAAGTGTATATTTTTTAAAAAGATTTTACGTTATTGCTTCTTAAGATTTATTTTCCATGATTCTATCTAATATAAATAACTTTTAAAGATATCTATTCGACCCACAGATAAGGCAATAATAGATAATACCTCTAAAGATCAGAGTCGACCAGGGAGTAACGTCATTGAAAGGATAGGATATATCTACATTTTTGTTGGGCTAACACCACTGTACGGTATGCTATCAGCGTATTCACCGACAGGGCGAATTTATAAACCCTAATGTACGAGGTGCATACGATAAGTTTCCAGACTTTTTTTCGTATGGGCACTTTTATTGATAGTACACACATGAAAGTATAATGCCCTTCGAAGTAGTCTCCTCCGGCTGCAAAGCACTTGTTGTACCGTTCCAACAAGTTCTGGAAGACGCCATGGAAGTCCTCTAGTGTCAGCGTGTCAATGACCTTCGTCACAGCCTCTTTCATCTCCTCAATTGTCTCATAACGACAGCCTGTGAGCTTAGGGAATAACCAAAAGTCACAGAGAGAAAGGTCTGGACTATAGGGAGGGTGAGGAAGTCTTGATGCCCATCTAGCTCAAATAGTCTGTGACAAGGATGGAGTTGTAGACTGGTGCATTGTCCGGCTGGAAAGGCCACTGGCCCGATTTAAAGAGTGCTGGCCTCTTCCCAAAGAATCTCTTCCTGAACTCCCTTGAAAACTCAACATAGTAACCCTAACCCTAAACCTTTGGCCAATCAACACTGGTGTATTGACTTTCTAACTCCTTCTACACCTCTTATCATCCCTTATGGACTCCCTACCTTCCTTGAATCTCTTATTCCACTCAAAAACTGATGATCGAATTATGCAAAATGGTCGAAAAGCAGTCTGAAGCATTCCATACGTTTCTGTGGCATTTTTTGCAAGTTTAAAACACAATTTTATTGCATATCGTTCTTCTAAAGTGTCTGGTTGCATTTTTGAAATTCACTAGCTGTGACAATCAGGCTTTAGTAGGGTGTATTCCAATTGCTGCTGTAGCTGTTCATTTAAACCTGAAATGATAAAAATAGGTCAGTCATCTCATATGATATATAGCAATAACATACCAAATTTTCAAGAACCTACGACAATTTTAAAAACCCATACGTAAAAAGTCTGGAAACTTATCTTATATTTCTGTTATGAAAACTTTATAGATGGACAAAAGATATCACTTAACTTCTTGTGACTTAACTTTCAGTTAAGATAAAGTTTGGTTTGCTTTGGTTTGGTTTGGTTTTATGGCATATCAACCATTGTAAACTATCAAATGCCAAATACATTTATATATATATATAAACAGTTCTATTCCAAACAATTCAATTTAGCATTAGTACACAGAATTTCAACATTAGTTCTATTTCAAATAATTCAATTTAGATAGTACTGATTTGTACAGTTTATTTCAAACAGTTCAGTTTAGCATAAGTACATAGGTTTGATGTCAAAAACAGTTCTATTTCAAACAATTCAGTGTAGCATCAGTACACAGTTTAGATCTATTTTACCCATAGATAGGACCCTACCAGGTGTTACTACTCCAGGTATGAGTGGACCTGGGAGTTATGGCAATAAAGGACACTCGTTGGAGTGGTCTTACCCCTCTGCAGAGATGCACACGGTGTATTCTACAGCCCCGGCTAATTTGGCAAAAGAGTTTTGTAGATACTCTTGCTATATCGGAAGTATAATGAGTTTGTGCTTCACTGGGTTTCTTGAATTAAGTGAATTCGGACTTCAGTCGAGCTACATTCACTTTTTGCCTAAAACCTTTGTGTAAAACATCAAACACTTTATCCCTCCAGCTACGGATTAAATATTATCATTGCCGTTCTTTTGCAAGTATGACTCAGGCATTAGATAACCCACGAAGATTGATATGCCATTTAACAAAGATACCATATCTAACTTTAAAAACTGGATAATAGAATTTTAAAATTTAAGACAAACCAAAATAATTTGAAACTTAAAAAAAAAGTAAATAAATTGCGAAGAGCTTGTATGTTGGCCATATTGTTGCAAGATATAATTAATCGTACAGAACACAAACTTATGAACCGTAAAAAGAAACAAATTAGTGATTTATTTGTCTAACCAATAAATTAAATGTTATTAAATCGGTTTATTGGATGCGTGGTTAGCGTAACGGTTGTCGTAGGAAATAAAATTGACTACCCGAGTTCAAATCGGGGACGAGGCTCTCTTTCACTAGGCAGTAACACCCTCGGGAAAGGTGAGAATTTAATTCATCAATTCTTTCTCATTTGGCTATGGGTGAATAATAGAGCAGACTTAGTTCTTTATCCCTCGTTTGGCAACCAGTAGAGGAGAAAGAAAACGCTGAATTCAAACAAGATTTCCTCCACTTACAAATTCACCATGAGTCACATCCTGCATATAGCGGAGGGGGTTGAGCAAACGCGTAAAGGATGTTCCTCTAGTTGAAAAAAAAAGTGTTTTATAACATTATCATCGTCATCATCATGTCATGCCGCTAGCACGGATATCCCTGACCCTCTCTCTCCACTTTTCCCTATCGTTCATCGCTTCTGGCAGGTCTTCAGGGCTACATCCCGTATCCTAACATAGCTGCTGTATGTATGTTTGCGCTGGTCGTCCTGCTTTTGCTCAGCAATATGGAGAGGTCCATTGGAGGACATCACTTATGAGCTCGTCCTTGCTTCTCTAGCAGGGTCCTGCATTTCTGGTTTGTCTAACTTGGATAGTTTTCGAGATGGGAGTCAGGTGGCCGTATAGTTGGTGCTTGTGGGGTGTTGCCACCAGGACTTATTCAATGTTGCTCTCAACATTCTTGTGTAATTGCCGTCTAGCTTCTTCTCCAGCCGTTTTGTTAGCGTCCAAGTGGTGCATCCGTACAGCTGTATCGACACGACCCCTGCCTGGAAAAAACTGCGTTTCATTTTATCGGTCAGGTTAGATTTCTATATGATCGATAGCTTATCGATAGCTGTCCATGCCTTTCTTAGCCATGTGTCGATGTCTTTTTCGGTTGATGAGACACTGCTTCTTAGGTAGGTGAATTTGTCTACCAGTTTCAGAGAGATTCCCTCTAGTGTGGAAATATCGCCTGTTTGATAAAGCACATATATTATGTTTTGTGTACATTAACATGGAGGTCAATGCCTGCGGCGGCTCGTCCCAAACTATGCAGTAGTATTTCGGCTTGGTTGGGGGTATTTGCCAGTATCGCTCTGTCATCGGCGTAGTCGGCGTCGGTATAGGATAGTTAATCAAGGCAAAACAATAAGCAAAAAAAAAAAAAAATTATAAAAAAGCAGCAAAAAATATAGATTAAATAGGTACATTTTTCAATTGTCACTTACTTAAATTAAGAAATATTTCTCATAAACAAAAACATATCCCGACTTCTCAGCTTAGCTTATAATACGCTTGCTGTAAGACAACACCCTACAAAAAAATAGTGCCCAGGATATGAGACTAAAATACATCTGATGGTGCAGTTATACTTCTGGATATCTTAAGTAAGTGGACAACTCTTTACCGTTTCTCCCAGGTCAACACTGATCCTGACTGTTAAATACCAGTTAGGGCCCAATGGTTGGGTCAAATAGATAAGTTTAAAAATTATGAGTATAAGATTGAACTGTGTGCAAAACAAAGAAAATCTTTTACAAAAAAACATAAAAATACCAATATGTACGTATAATGAACGCGATTTCCTAACATCTTGGCATAAAATAACGCTCGACATGTTTACTTACCATTAAAATCAATCATTCATTCTACAAGACATAGTCAAATTTTTGTACCGAACAATAAAATTACCTCGGTAAAAATTATAGAAATATAATTACTAAATCCCTTCTCTGTTAACTGTATTTGTTTTTAATGATCAAACATTTTTACCCAATCGGTGTAAATTTTTAATCGCCTGGAAAGATAGAAAGACATACATTTGTTTGATAAATGAAATAAGTTGAAGGGATTTTTGATATTTGTTAAGTTGGCTGTGTCTGCAATCCAAGTCCTGGCCTTTGGTCTAGTGTAAAGGGGACTAAACTCCTCTTCTGCACCGTAAATTTTAAAAGAAAAAGAGGACAATGGCGGGAGAGTGATAAACAAGTAAGAAAGAAAATAGAATCGATAAGAAATGATTAAAATCACAATTAAAAACAGAGAAAGGTAAGATCAAATGTCATTTTAAAACAATATTGAAGAAGAAGAAGAAGAAGAAGAAGAAGAAGAAGAAGAAGAAGAAGAAGAAGAAGAAGAAGAACGTTGAGGAAGTAAGAGGATGACAAAAGAAAAGAAGAAAAAACAGAAAGAGCAAAGAATTAAAAAAAAGGATAAAAAAATCGCTGAAAAGAAAAAAAACCGAAATAAAAAAAAAAAATAAAATACTGTAGAAGAAAAAAGAAAAACAAAAAAAAATAAAGAGGAAATTGAGAAAAATGGACGGAATAGAGGGGAAAGAATAAAGACGGTAAAGTTGAACAGAAGGAGAATAAGATGATGAAGGAAAATAAAAATATGAAAGAAAGAAAGAAAGAAACTACTGAAAAAGATATAAAAAAGAAAATAATAAAGAAGAAGAAGAAGAAGAAAAAGAAGAAAAAGAAGAAAGGAGGAAATGAGAAAAGAAGAAAGAAGAAAATGCTGAAAAATGAGAAAAAGATAAAGAAGAAAAAGAAATATGGATAGAAAAAAAAAGAAGAAGAAAAGCAAGATAAAGATGGGAGTAAAAAGAAAAGAAGGTATTTTTTTTTAAGTAAAAAATGTAAAAAGAGAAGAAGAAAAAGAAAAAGCGATGAAAAAAGAAAACAAAAGACGTAAAAGAGAGTTAATCGGCGGAAGAGAAAAAGAAAAATAAATATGAAGAGAAGGAAAAAGGAATAAATTGATGTGATACGGAGAGAGAGAGAGAGAGAGAGAGAGAGAGAGAGAGAGAGAGAGAGAGAGAGAGCGTGCTCATAGCAGGTAAAAGTTTTATAAAAGAAAATAATGTTGATCATCTGGCTGATAATGAAGAATATGTTGGATATTGATTAAAATGCAAGTGGGTTTATGACGACGAATAAAGAAAAACGGACAAGAAATAAAATCAAATAAAAATATAAGAAAACAGTCAATAAAGAAGATAACGAAGAAGTAATAAATTCTTAAGAAGATTATCATGTTAAAAAAAGGCGAAAAACAAACAAACAAAAAAAGAATGAAAAGATGAAGAACCAGAATAGGGTTAATATTAAATATAACATGAAAAATAATCGGGATAAAAAAAAAGTATTGCTAACTTGGTAAAGAGGAACAGAAATCGTTGGCGGTGGATAATAAATAAATAAAAGATTCTGCCGATATTGAAACGAAGAGAGAGAGAGAGAGAGAGAGAGAGAGAGAGAGAGAGAATTGACACGTGATCAGTAGTCGCTGCAGCAGAAAAGAAGGATACGGCAGATAAAAATCACCGACACAAACTTGCATATTCTTAATGAGTTACGCCAAGAAAATGAACAACATTAGCAACAATTGGAATGAGAATCATGGCTGACATCATTGCTACAGTGAAAGTCTTTGCAACTTTTTGCTTTTCGCTGTCGTTTGTTTTGTTTTCTTTTTTGAAAAAGAAAACGGAAGTTTGAAAAATTGACTTAAATGAAGAGTACGTCTTTTTATTAGTAGAATCGGGAGAAGGAAAGGCAAGACAAGACTAAATTACTAGTACCCTTATAGCATAAGAAACTAGTTAATAAGGGAAAGAGACGAAATTCATACAAGAAGAAGAAGAAGAAGTTGTTAAGGTGGCAAGTAAGAGAGAAAAGAAAAAGTAAAAAACAAAAGAAGCACAAAGATAAAAGCAAATAAAAAAGAAAGACGAAGATGGAAATGAAGAAAAACTAAAGAAAGAAGACGAATAGAAAAAAAGAGTAAAAAGAAAAGAAAAAAAGAGAACCAGATGAAAAGAAAAAAAACCCCATAAAAGACGGCAGAGTCGAATACGAAGGAAAAACTGAGAGATTAAGATGTCAAAAGAAAAGAAGAAAAACAGAAAAAGAAGAAAAAGAAGGATAAAAAAAAGAAACAAAAATGATTGATGAGATAATTAAGAAGGGAAAAAAGGAATAAAAAATAAAATTAAACAAGAAAAGGAAGTAAAAGGAAATCACTGAAGGAAGAAGTAGAAGAAACGTAAAACAGTATATATCAGGTTTAAGAAGGAGCTGAAAAAGAAAGGAAAAAGGAATATTATATATATATATATATACATATATATATTATCATTATTTTCTTTTTTTTTCAGCTCCTTCTTAAACCTAATATATTAAACCTCCTTCTAATATTAAACCTCCTTCTTAAACCTTACCATGACTGGTTGATTTGGCATCGCCTAAGTGTGGCATGGACTGGTGGCCCATTGGTAGAAGTTCGGTTTCTTCATTCAGGGGTTGCTGGTTCGATCTCTAGTAGTAGAGATCTAGGTATGCACTGCTGATGAGACCCAATAAGGTCGAAAAAGTTGTTCAGTGTTCCCTATGTAGTTGTTAGTTGGATTTTCTAGTCATCGTAATTTAATTAGTGTGTGTGTATCAATAGGTAAGTATAACAAAAATATTTGTCAATATGAAGCACTGTTTCACCTTTTACGAGTGATGAGTCTTTTCAAGTCTGATAACATTGTCAGCATAACCTTCTTTACTGATTACAGCGCCCGGAATTTTTTTCTTTATCATAGAGTCATTGTGTGTCCATTCAATGGACTGTCTTTTCGACTTGGGCTCGTCCTAACAAAGCCATGTATTCCCCATTTGTAAACATTTTTTAATGAAACATGTTTCTTACTACACAGCACACATATAAAGTGAAAATGATTATTATAATGGAGACAGAGTTAGTCTTTAGATGGATACACAAAATAATTTTTGAGTAATAACAGAGAGAAAAATGATTTACTATGAGACATGATGGAGATATCTCAACATATTCGTGTCCGGTTGCAATCGAGATAAAAAGAAAAAGTTTGTTTTGTAGCAAGCGTGCACGAACCTATGAAGTAAAGAATGAATCTACAGAAAGATGAATTACAAAATCATAAATATATATATATATATATATATAAACAAAAATAATTATTATACGCCCATGAAATAACGAGCTACCTTATCATATTTTAGTGTATTGGAATCAAAAAAGAATAGAAATCTTAGAGGAAATGCAAAATTGGAGATATTACTGCATGAAGAATTGTAACAAAATTACTAACAATAATACTAAAATATTCAAATGCTTAACGAGCAAGTAACTCTTTGCCGACTGAAGGCCGGAGAATATACTGGTCAAATATAATACAGTTACCAGTGACTGCTATCCCAGTGACGATAAGAGAGGTAAACATGAAAACACAACTGAGGAACTTCGTTATATTATTTCTTTCCGTTCGGAATCTCGGGGTTGTGTAAGAAGTAAGAAGTGGACAATAGTCATCGTGTGCTGGTTGGTTTTCTCCGTTCCTAAAGGAACAGTTTGTTCTCGTTTCTTTGATTCGTTCCTTGTTCTCTTAATCCATTCATCTGCTTGAACCTCAGCCACCATAAGAGAAAAAGTGGCACCGTAACGAAATCTGTCATATATATATATATATATATATATATATATATATATATATATATATATATATATATACCCAGCCCTTCTGCACGATCAGGTTGAGACACAAGGTCAATATTTAAGCGGAATTTAACAGATTTGATTTCAGAGTTTTCATTCTCTTAGAAGGGTTGCCATACCAAAGTTAAAAAGCTCAGTCTGCCCTACTTCTAGTTGGAGTTGGGAGAGTTGGATCCCTACATTTCCTATGCGCCTTAACGTTATGTGAAATGCAAACAACCACGTCCAAGATTTATAGTCGCCGTGCCCATTTCTTATGACAGTAACCATTACACCACGTGCGCTTCCATCGTACTCCGAATGACAAATATGAGAATTTCGTCAACGCCCACTTAGAAGCAGCGATAAAATACATACCAATAAAATATAGAACAAAATCTAGAGTCCCATCGGAGACATTAGCGGTTAGAGAAAAACGTGCAGACGTCAAAACTGCCCTTAAATGTAACAGGAAGAACCAAACTAACACAAATGTCCAGAAACTAAAAAAAGGCACAAAAGGAATTAGCAAATATATACCTAAAAGAACAGACAAACTACATACACAATCAGATAGCTAAGATTAGTGACTCAGTGGAAGATAGGCAGTCTAGGATAGCATGGCAAACGATAAACGATAAACGAAGTGAGTAGAAGGAAGAGCACTACCAAAGCTAAAATGAAAGCTACAAACCAACAAGAACGAATAAAACTGTGGAAACAGCATTTCCCGAATCTATTAGGAAACCCACCGAAAGTGACACATGAACCAATGACGAGAATTATTAGTAAGCAATTAAACATCAAACTCGGACCGTTTACTCTAGAAGGACACAACTCATTACTTAGAAAAATTAAAAATAGAAAAGCCGCAGGGCTTAAGTACGGAAGACCAGGCAATTCGACGACATATTGCTCCAACACTGTAATGCAATTTATAATCAAAACCCGATAGACAGATGGATGAAGGGATGCATACCCACTTTCCCTAAAAAGGACGACCTCGGATTAGCCAAGAACTACCGATGTATAACACTTACATCCATAGCAGCCAAAATATACTATGCCCTACTACACAAACGCATAGAACTCAAAATTGACAACATTCTTAGGAAGAACCAATTTTGCTTACAATGCTACACAAAATATCAATATTAATTGTCCGAAGAAATCTTTGTATTTTAACGACACTTTTTAAAACCAGGGAGAATTCTTAAGTGTATTGGACTTCAAGAAGAAATGCCAAAGTATTTTCTCGTCACCTGAGAAGTCTCTGCAAAATATCAAGTAATATTTAGTCTCCCAACCCCTTCGTAAACCTTTCCTAACAACATCTATTTTCAATAGACTTTGACTGACTTCTTTCTTACGACCATCCACAACATTTTATCATAACTATTTAGATTTTAATATATTTCTTTTTTATGTTTTTCTTATCTTACTCTTTTATTCACATCCATCTATAATTCCCATATTTATTCCTTTTCGCCTACCGAAACGTTAATACTTTCTTTCATTCTGTAATTTTTTTTTACCTTCATCAGTTCATCCCTTCCGTTTCTCTTTAATGTTTCTTCGTTTCAATGTTGCTAATTTCCTCTCTTCTTTTTCTTTCCATTCTCCAGCCTTATTTCTTTTTTTTTTCTATCACAATAATCAAATCCTCTTTTTTCCTTCTGAGTATCCCCGTCAGCTTCATATTCCACAGTTTTTTTTTCATTTGGTTTGGATTTTATGGCATACCAACCAATGTAGGTTATATAATACCAAATCCTAATTATTCACATGCACTAAATACATAGGATTTGTAAAGACATTTTGTTGAAACAATAATACTTCTATCAATAATTCTATTTGATATCTTTTATTTGTTTGCACACAGTTAAAAAGTTGTAAGTATTGCTATTTATCACTAACAATTCAATTAAACATCATTCATTTGTTTATACAAAGTTAAATGGTCAAAAAGGTCCATTTCAAGCAATTCAATTAAACATTAGTCATTCGTTTGCAGACTGTTTAAATGTCAAATATTTACATTTGACCCATAGATAGGACCTTATCAGGTGCTACCACTCCGGTCCAGAGTGGACATAGGAACAATGGCAATGAAGAGGTGTTACACATTTGCAAAAGCTCCAAGATTGAAGCCTCATCAAATAGTTTTCTGCTATCACCAGGATATATATTGGAGGTGGGTCTTACCCCTCATCAGAGATGCAGTCAGTGTAATCAACAGATCCGGCAGACTGGGCTGCTTTTTTTTGGGGGGGGGCTCATAGGCAAGATCTAAGTATTTATTAAACTTTCGATTTTTTCACTTTCTTTTATTTTAACTATATAATCGGCTGGAACTGTTTGATTTGTTTGTGTCTCAAAATCACAGAGAAATATATACGTCTCATTTTCCAGGAGAGATTCTGGTTTGGGCATATATGATCAAATTTTAATCTTTTGCACACAATACAGGTGGACTTTCTTGTTCAGGTACGAACGGTTTTATTAACTTCTGACATCGATTCTTCGACACGAGGAGAGAGACACAGTTCTTAAAAGTCTTTCGTATCATACTATGCTAACCATCCCCAACGCTAGGCACATCTTGTGGTGTTTAAGATCTCAATTCATCTCTGCCGGTAGAGATCTGAAAAACTCAACTCTTCGACTCAATGGCCGAATCCTCAACTACTCGACTCCATAGCAGAAACTCAGCTTCTCTGTCTCCATGGTCCAATGTCAACTTTCAGCTGACTGTTTTTCAAAATCCTCAAATTCTCAGGACCATCTTTTCTAGGCATGATGTCATCCACACTCCAGCCCTATTTCCTGTCTGGGGGTTTATTTTGACTATGGTGATTGTCATATCCTTTGTGCACGAGCGTAAACTGCACCAATTGACTATACGTCTGAACTCTTAACCCGAATAATTCAAAGCCCAACCAAACTGAATTATGAAATATAGTTAACGAAAAATGATCAATATAAAAAAAAATCATTCCTTAATTATATAACACAATGCCAGTTTGCTGCATTCACCCTTTTTAGGATTAATCGTTTCTTCTCTGTCATCACATAACGAACACTTTCGTGAATAATCAATTTTTGCATTGACATAATTAGTTCTTAGGGCATTATTTGCTTTTAAGAGATTTACTTCTTCTTTAGGTTTCCTTTTCTTTGTTAAATTCATATCATCTTGTGTGCAATTTCGTTAAGTTGGCGCTTGAAGTATTCAGGCATCTATTTTTCTTTTCATTTTTGTTTTCTAGATTTTTAAAACTGCTATATGTGTTAGATGTCACGAGATCTCGAATTATATGTCCCCTCAGATCGATTACAGTCACATGGGAGTATTTTTTTTAAAAATTTTCCGTATAGATCCAATAATATGAGAACAGTTCTCATAGATGATCGGCTAACGTGGTGAATTGCGACATCGTTGAAAGTGCGTTCGATCTCCAGTCTTGCTATTACGTTCAAAAACCAACTAATAGCCCTCGGAAATAAATGAACTCCCTAATGTTCTGCAGCTGTTCTTGTACAAGGGTGGCTTATGGTATAAATCGCCCACAACTGTTGATATTATCAATTATTTTACACATAAATGCTATCTTCATTTTTCTCTGTTCTTAATAAAAATACCTTTTTTTCTGTTTTAACTGCTGCAATGCCAACCTGACATATTTCTAATATTTGATTTTAATTTCCCAGAAAAACATAAATAGAAAATAAAAGTCTGGACTCTTTAAAAACTACTGTGTATCAAAAATATTTGATTTTACTTGTTTTAAAGTACGATTAGTTCAAGACAGGAAATGTATATATATATATATATACGACCCCCATCACAAAATTTGTCCAGTCGGCTGGGGCTGTAGAATACATTGACTGCACCTTTGCAGATAGGTAAGACCCCACCCCCGGCAATGAATGTCTTGGATATAACACTAAATGATCTGATGGTGAGGTCCTAGTAATGTTGGAGCTTTGGGGAATACGGAGTACCCCTTCATTGGTATTGCCCCCTGGTCCACTCAGGCCAGGCGTCGTAGCACCTGATAGGGCCCTGTCTATGGGTTGAATAGAACTAACAGCATACTTATGCTAAACTGAATTGTTTGATTAAACTGAATAGCTTGAGATAGAAATGTTTTTGACAATTAAACTGTAATTACATTTAAACTGCGCGTTTATGCTAAACTGAATTGTTTGAAATGGAACTGTTTTTGACATTGAAACTGTACTTACACTAAACTGAATTGTTTAACATAGAAATGTTTTGACATTTAACTGTGTTTAAACAAAAACTGAATTAGCTGAAATTGTCTTTAATTGGAATCATTTTGAGATGAGGCTTCTTAATCTGAGAATTAATTTTTATTTATTTTATTTTTTTGTCCTCATCTTGGTAGGTTTTTTTTTGTGTTGTTTCTTCTTTCACTACGTTTCGGCCAAATTTCACCTCTGGCCTTCTTCAATAAATAAAAATTAATTCTCAGATTAAGAAGCCTCATCTCAAAATGATTCCAATTAAAGACAATTACAAAAATTCGGTACGGACCCGACTATGGAAGACCAGATAAGGATTTATAAGACCAAAAAATCCATCCTTGATCGCCCTTCGGATCGAGGCGTTGAGTCTCTACGGTTCCAGGTGAGCACTGTCAGAAGATAGCGGTTTCAAATCCTACCCAAGCCGGCCAGAGGTTTAATTGGTCAAAAATGTGGTACGATAGACAACAACTATGGAAGGCAGTACTTACTGGGGATATGGTTACAAGACTCATCATTCCTATCCGAGGTCGCGGTAAAATCACCTGAAGAAAGCCAGAGGTAAAATTTGGCCGAAGCGTAGTGAAAGAAGAAACAACACAAAAAAACAAAAAACAAACTACCAAGATCAGGACAAAAAGTCCGCAATAAATAAAAATTAATTCTCTGAATTAGCTGAATTATAACTGTTTGACTACACTGAATATCTAAAAATAGAAATGTTTTTCACAATTAAACTCTACTTACATTTAAACAGTGTGCTTATGCTAAACTGGATTGTTTGAAATTGAACTGTTTTTGACATTGAAACTGTACTTACGCTAAACTAAATTGTTATGCATAACTCTTTGAATTAACTGAATAGTTTAAAATAGAAATGTTTTGACAATTAAACAGTGTACTCATGCTAAACTGAATTGTTTGAAATAGAACTGATTATTTGTATAAAAAGGAAATTGGCGTTAAATAACCTACAAAGGTTGATATGCCATAATACCCAACTAACCAACCAACTACCACAAAATATAAAATTATTAACTCGTAGTCCGTATCTAATCTTATTGTCACACTGTGTGAAGAGAGGGAAAACACAAAACACGAATTACGGGAATTTACATTGAACTTACTTAATATCAACATTTATTTAATCAGCTCTGCCTCCGTTGACGTGGAACCAGGCATTTCAAAATAGGATGTTCCTCTATACAGAACGGCTTGATTTCAGTTATTTTAATATATATATATATATATATATATATATATATATATATATATATATATATATATATATATATATATATCATCATCATCATGATGTCATGCCACTAGCACGGATATCCCTGACCCTCTCTCGCCACTTCTCCCCATCGTTCATTGCCTCTGGCTGGTCTTCAGGGCTACATCCTGTATCCTCACATAGCTGCTGAATGTATGTTCGAGCTGGTCGTCCTGCTTTTGCCCGGCCATATGTGGAGGTCCATAGGAACACATCACTCATGAGCTCGGCTCTGCTTCTCCAGCAGTGTCCTGCGTGTCTGGTTCGTCTAACTTGGATAGTTTTCCTGATGGGAGGTAGGTGGCTGTATAGTTGGTGCTTTGTGGGATGTTGCCACCAGGACTTATTCATTATTTCTCGCAACATTCTTGTGTAATTACCATCTAGCTTCTTCTTCAGCCGCTTTGTTAGCGTCCAAGTGGTGCACCCATACAGCAGTAGTTTCTTCCTGGCAGCGGTCGTATCGATACTGCTGTATATATATATTTATATATAGATAGATCGATAGATAGATTCACGCTCGCAGACACTCATACACACAAACACATGCACATACATATATAGCTCCTACATTCGTGTAGTTTGGTATCATATGAAAAAATTCTTTTCAAAACAGGCTGTTCCTCTTAATGTACTGCTGGGGAGACCAGCTTATTTACAATTATGTATATCATATTTACCCAACCCCTCCGCTCAGGCAGGATATGACACAAGGTCAATTTTTTAAGCGGAGTTAAACAGGTTTGAATTCAGACTTTTCCTTCTCCTAGACTAGTTTGCCTCACCAAGGCTGAAGAACCTAGTCTGCCCTACTATTTACCCATAGCTGGAGGGAGAATAATTGGATTCATACCTTTCCCAAGGGTATTAGTGCTATGTGAAATGCAATCAGTCCAGGATTTGAACTCGTGTCGCCGTGTCCAATTCCTGTGACGATAACCATTACACCACGGGCACCTCCATTTCACCACGGGCACCTCCATTGACAATTATGTATATACGGATTTCCCTGACCCTCTCCTGCACTTGACTCTATCGTTCATCACTCTCGATAGGTCTTCTATGCTACATCCTATATCAGTACAGGATGGCAGCCACTGAAGTCAGCAGTTACAAACATCCAGGGAAACCAGCGAAGTGCGGAATACGAAAACAAAAATTGAAGAGCTACTGAAAGTTTCCGCCAACTAGGGGCTCAAATATCAGTCAAACTGCACTTTCTGCAGTCACATTTCGGCTATTTTCCAAAGAACTGTGGAGATTTGAGTGAAGAGGTGGGTGAGCACTTTCACCGAGACATTCGCACTTTGGAAGAGCGCTACCAAGGCTGGTGGGATGTAAACTTTCCCGCTGATTACAGTTGGTGCTTGAAATAGGATGTTGTGGCTGCTGAGCATAGGAGGATGTCCTTGAAAAACTTTCATCAATGAATAGCTTCTTTTGTGTATTCTTTTGTTTACTTTGGCACAATATGAGCTTTAAGGATATATATATATATATATATATATATCAACCTTAATTTTAGCATTGTCTGTTTACTTTAACAAGAAAATAATTAGAGCTGTAATACTGTTCTATACATTTCAACTAAGTGCATGCATCTTAAAAATTTATCCTGATTAAAAAATATGGGTATGATTTCTGGATTTAGCGTAAAAAGCTGTCATAAAATCAGCTATTATATATTCGACATTGAAAACATCGCAGGCCAATATTATTTATCTATTAAGTTCATATCACGGCACGTTTAATCAATTCGTCTTCGATCATTTCGAGAAATCATCAGGAATATTTTAAAATGCCGAGTCAATAAACATTGTCTAAAATTTCAAAAATGGAATCGGAAATTAATAGTTTAAGTCGTGATATTTGAGCATATTAGGTATTTTGAAACGTCTCTCTCTTCCTCTCAATATAATAACAACCTTTCTATAATTCAAGAAATGTCTTTTTTTGCTCGTCTGTCAATTATCATATGAGTCAAAGAAGAGTTTACACTATGTGATGCAATGGTTAACAAAATAAATTTGCCGACCATTATTAATGGGTTCGATTTTCTCTGGTTTTCACATGTTTCTGGCCTCGTTTCACTGATAAGTTAAACTTAGTTAACAGCTATAACTCAAGGAGAGAAGATTTTCGGTTATTGCCAACGTTTACTTGCGCCATATTTTTTTACATACATTAACATGCATTAAATAAGTTTCCATACTTTTTTCGTATGAGCACTTTTATTGATAGTACACACATGAAACTCTAGTATCCTTTGAAGTAGTCTCCTTCGGCTGCAATGCACTTATTACACCGTTCCAACAAATTCTCGAAGGCTCAATGGAAGACCTCTTGTATCAGCGTGTCAATGGCCTTCGTCACAGCCTCTTTCATCTCCTCAATTGTCTCATAACGACAGCCTGTGAGCTTAGGGAATAACCAAAAGTCACAGGGAGCAAGGTCTGGACTATAGGGAGGCTGAGGAACTGTCTTGATGCCCATCTTGCTCAAATAGTCTGTGAAAAGGATGGAGTTGTGGACTGATGCATTGTCCTGTTGAAATGCCGATTTGAATAGTGTTGGCCACTTCCCAAGGAATCTCTTCCTGAATTCCCTAAAAACCTCAACATAGCAACCTTAACCCTTACTGTTTGGCCAATAAACTCTGGTGTATTGACTTCCTTACTCCTTTCACACCTCTCATCATCCTTCACAGACTACCTGCCTTCCTTGAATCTCTTATGCCACTCGAAAACTCATGCTCGATTTATGCAAGATGGTCGAAAAGCAGCCTGAAGCATTCCATACGTTTCTCTGGCATTTTTCTAAGTTTAAAACACAATTTAATTGCATATCATTCTTCTAAAGTGTCAGATTGCATCTTTGAAATTCACCAGCCGTGACAATCGGGCTTTAGTAGGGTGTATTCCAATTGCTGCAGTAGCTGTTCATTTGAACCTGAAATCATAAGAATAGGTCAGACATCTTGTAAGCTGTATAGCAATAAGATACTGAATTCTCAAGTGTCTACGACAATTCTAAATGCTCGTACAAAAAAGTCTGGAAACTTATTGAATGCTCCACGTATTTGTTTTTTTTTAATATTTCCAAATAAACTTTAATGTAGAATTTAATTTTAAGTTTATGTAAAATTCTAAATCAAAGCTTTTGTTTATGTTCATCAGGTTAACGAAACTGAAATCTTATGTTTTATGTCGAGAGATATTGCGAAAAAATTCCAAGCTAGACACAGAACTTGTGACCTTTTGTCCCTAGCGTATTTTGCTCGTGTCTTTTCTGCTTATGGAAAAAGAATTATCAAGCGTTGTGAATACATTTATTGTACGAGAAATTGCCACCAGGAGGCGTTAACCTATAGTCTATATTTTTATCATTTTATAGCTTAGTTTGGTTTCTTTCTTTAATGGTATATCAAACCTTGTGGGTTATTTAATTCCGAAAGCATTCGTGTTGAAGAACATAAGTGATAGTGTTCAACCTATAGCTGAAAGAATAAGAAGGTATACATCTTTTCCAACAGTAATAGTCCTTAAGCAACAATATTGTGAGACAGAAGTTCGAACATGCTTTCTACGATGTCATAGTCCAGCTCATTTGGCATTACATCGCGAGAAGTCTTCAAATCTTTTTAAAGATTTCGCAGGAACGACGTTTTAAACGCTGCCTGAAGGATGAAATCGTAACTAGTCACGCAAATTTGAAACTTAAAAAAAGTCTCTTTTAGGATAAGATACATTCTTTTTTCATGATTTTTAGATTCCTTATTATAAAAATCAAATAGTTTTTACAGATTTATGAAACAGTATATATCAATTGCTCAGTCAGCAACAATAACGAAACCCCCCCAAAAAACCATTGAAATTAGTGGTGGAATAACGGTATTTTCGTGGGAAGATTTCGCATTCTTCGAATGAATTCTGAACACAAGATTCCTTCAACCTACGAAAGTAATCCCAAACCAATTTTGACGGATACAAATATTTCTACATGGAGTTTTATTTATATTAAATGCAGACATTGGCTTATATATATATATATATATATATATATATGTATGTATGTATGCATGTATAGTAAATCTAAGCATTGTCTTACATATATATATATATATAGAGAGAGAGAGAGAGTGTCAGAGAGAGAGGGAGAGGGAGAGAGATGGAACAATCAGTCATGTCGAGAGTAATGGTCTCACGGGGCATTTTAAAAAATTTAATACGGCTGTGTTTTTTCACAAGTAGACTACATTATTCAATGTCAAATTTCTTAATTCTCTTTCTCGTTTTCTCTCTCCCTCCCTCCCTCTCTCCCTCTCTCCCTCCCCTCTCTCTCACTCTGTTTACAGATATATATATATATATATATATGTTTACCAACCCCTCTGCTCGGGCAGGATATGACACAATGTCAATTTTTAAGCGGAGTTTAACAGGTTTGAATTCAGAGTTTTCCTTCTCCTAGACTAGTTGCCTGACCAAGGCTGAAGAACCTAGTCTGCCCTACTATTTAACCATAGCTGGAGGGAGAACAATTGGATTCATACCTTTCCCAAGAGTATTAGTACAACGTGAAAGGCAATCAGTCTCGTCCAGGTTTTATATATATATATATATATATATATATATATATATATTTATATATATATTCGTCGTTTACTTTCCGTTATAATAGTCACTTTCTACTCATACTGTTTGAAAGCTTGTTACGTCTCCTACCATCCCAGGTATTGGTTAGATAGTACCACTACTAATCTTCTCCGGCATTAACTAACCCACCAAGATGGAGATACCATTAAACAAAAAATCCAACCAATCTTTTAATTTCCTTCTTTTTTTTCTCTTACTGTAACTTTCAAGAGTTTAATTTCCCTTCTCTGCGAGTCTTCAATTTCTTAGCTTCCCTTTCAGTTAAAATTACTCTTTCTTCTTTCTCCCTGTTCTGATTCCTTCAGTATCGTTCTTTCTTTCTTTCTTTCTTTCATTCTTTCTTTCTTTAGTTAAATCAAACCCATTGACAAAACCATTATAACAGAATGACTAATGAACCGGAATAAAAGGGTTCAATCTCAGGCTGAGTTATATCAAAACCTCAAAAGATAGTACTTGATGCTGCCTTGCTTAACACTCAGCATTATAAGGTACGGATCAAGGGCAAAGTGGAACGATCCTGGGAAAGAAGTTGCGCCCTCCCCTACACCTCGGTGCTGTAGCTATTGGAAAGGGAGTATTCGGGTCCCCCTCAACAAGGGTCCCCCAATCTACTTACTATATATATATATATATATATATGAAGCTGACTTTCTTTTCAGTCAGTTCAGTGAGTGCCACGCTATGTGAGTAAAACAATCCAACAATTAGATCAAGGTAGATATAGGGATCACCCAATATTCCCCGGCTAGTTCTATCCGTAGACCTGCACCAATGACATAATCCGTGCATTGACAGACGCATGACTTCGCCACTGGTAAGCACTTGTTGAATAAAAAAGGCATGCTAAGTCAATCATTCAAAAGAGTTATTCTCAGTTCTGTATAGGACTTAGATTAAGTACCATCTCAACACCTTGGATGCTGTTGTGATTCAAACACAAGGTCCTTTTCGGTGAAGACAGAGAGAACTCCGAAATGAATTAGAAATATTCTCAGTCATTTACTTAATTTTTTCGTCTCTTTCTGCTTTTCTTTTAAAACCTTATTTCCTTCATTTTACCGACGAATGGCTTTGAAGAAGCTTCTGTCGAAAGGCGGCAAAGTTTTAAATTAATCAACGGCGAACTTTCCTCGGCTTACCACAAGTAAATATCTCATTTGTTATCAATAAGATCAGTTTGGTAATACATTACAAATATCTTCATTTTCTTTTTCCAAATTGACGGAATTTGTAGGATCAAAGATATAAATTTATATTAATACATAAAACAAAAAAAAGAACATTTAATTCAATACTTTTTAGCTTCCTCTCTCTCTCTCTCTCTGAGTCTCTCTCTCTCTTTCTCTCTCTCTCTCTCTGTCTGTCTGTCTGTCTATATATATATATATATATATGTATATATATTGATGATATATTAATCATAATATCATATATGCTACGGATAAGTAACAGATTTTAGACTTATATTTAACTATATCGACACGAGAGTAAATGTCACACAGTCAGTTTAATACGTGTACCTACACGCATTGGTGTGAGCAAAGAAAAACATAACGCTGGTTTGGTAAACAGGTGTTATAATTCTCCGAAGTCATTCTTTGGTGCCATATGAGAGTGCTGCACCTGAGTTGCAGTCTCCAAAAGCAGAATTACTCCGTTTGTTTTTATTTTTCTGAATCTCGCCCGCGGACAAGAAAAATGGTTTGAAAACTTAACTGATTCTACACCCTTATCCTTTTCTTTGCTGTAATACTTCGGAGTAACTCTACGCAAAGACACTACACTCTAATCTTAGAAGTACCATAAATGCTTTTTTTTTTATTTTGACAAAAAGCACACAAACAAATAATAACGGACAAGCTTCTTGTACTAAGATCACTTCAAAATCTCGATGAGAAAGTCCTGTATTTCCAAACTGATTCTTTGCCGATTAGATTCTGCTGTAAACCAAAAGTAGACTTTTTACGTAAGCGACAGAATTGTGTGTTATATTGAAATGAGTGACCTTGCTATTGTAGTAGTTGTAGTAAGAGTTTAAAAGTCAGTAATATGCGAGAGAGAAGAAGGGGGAGTCGTTGTTGAAGTAGGCGGAGATACGGTAAAGAGAATGGAACTGTGAACTCTGTGTATACCTTTACATTAGTTCATACTATCCTTTCTTTCTTTCTTTCTTTCTTTCTTTCTTTCAGACCATCCAGTATTTCTTCATTTTTCTTTTTTCTTTCCTATATTTGTTCTTTTTTTCCCAGCAACCTCTGTTATTACAATCTTTCTATTGTTTCGGAATTTCAGTTTTTCTGGTTTTTTTTCCTTATTTCCTATTATTTTCTCCATCTTTCTTTTATATGTCTTTCTTCCTATCAGTCTTCCTATCATCTCTTTCTTTCTTTCTTTCTTTCTTTCTTCCTTTCTTTCTTTCTTTCTTTAAATATTCTTTCCTGTATTTCTTTCTTTTTAGTTCTTCTCTTTTGTATTTAGTCTTCTTTTTTTTTTTACTTCCCTCTTTTTCTTTCCTGTTTCTTTTTATTTGTACTTTCTTTCTTTTTTCTTTGCATTTCAGTCTTTTTCCTCTCTCTTTTTTTTACTTTCTTCCTCATCTTTATTTTTCTCTCTTTTTTTTTAGTCTTTCAATCTTCTTTCTTTCTTTCTTTCTTTCTTTTTGTTTCCTTTTTTCTCTCTTGCATTCAGTGTCTTTCTTTTTTACTTTCTTTGCTTTTCCCTTTCCTATAATTTCTTCTTTTTTTTGCAATCTTTCGTCTGTCGTTACATTTCCCTCTTTCCGTCCCATTTTTCTTTTTCTTTTTTCCTTTCAGTCTTTTAATCTCCTCTCTCTTTGCTTCTTTTATATTCCTTCTAATTCTCCTCTTCTCTCTCTTTTTGTCATTCTCCTTATCTTTCATTATCTTAATCATTGAATTGCAGAATTTTCTCATTTGATCTTCAATTCAATTCTTCACTTTAAAATATATTTAATCTTTGCTTCATTCAATTTATCTATTTTGATTTCTTTATTTTCTTAATTTTGTTTATCTCAGTCAGCTTATATGTATGTATGTATGTATGTATGTATGTATGTATAAGTGTGCGTGTATGTACGTATGTATGTATGTATCTATCTATCTATTGTGTTGTATAATCTATCTATTTATCAATCTCTCTAAATTATTTAATTAATTAATCAATTGATTGATTGATTAAGTGAGTGATTATAGTTTGTATCTTTCCGGTGTCGGACATTTTCCTTTTATTGTTTTTCGTTTTGTCCTTCAATTAATTTCTTTAATGTTTTTTTTTG
This sequence comes from Sepioteuthis lessoniana, assembly GCA_963585895.1. Taxonomy (NCBI): domain Eukaryota; kingdom Metazoa; phylum Mollusca; class Cephalopoda; order Myopsida; family Loliginidae; genus Sepioteuthis; species Sepioteuthis lessoniana. The sequence continues at coordinate 119,747,633 of OY757910.1, forward strand.
TGTTCCTTACCCTACTTTTTTCATCGTTTTCATTATCAATGCTTTCTTTCTTTCTTTTTTCCTTTCTTTCTTTTTCCTTTCTTTCTTTCTTTTTCCTTTCTTTCTTTTTCCTTTCTTTCTTTCTTTCTTTTTCCTTTCTTTCTTTTTCCTTTCCTTCTTTCTTTTTTTCTTTCTTTCTATTTTTGCTTACATTTTTGTAACGCTGTAATTGTGTACAAGCAGTCATAGTAGTTTCTGCTCTATTCTACACGAGTAAAAATCAACTGTCATTGTAGAACCCTAAGAACAAGTCGATATTTTCTTACCATTCATCTAAAAAAAATCTATTTAAAATTATCCAACTGATTATTTCATAATTCGGCAATTATTAGGACACTATATTCGTTATAATTGCTAATATGAAAGTGAAATAAGACGTGAAAACAAATTTGGTAAATTGTTTATGCTCTTTTTGACGTTTCGCCCAATAAAAATTTCCAATTATTAGGATTAGGAAAAATTGATGAAATTCAGAAAAAAAATCTTGGGCAACGTTATTAGATCGTCTATGAGGTTGTCATGGTTCCTACCATAATATCTTTTCAAAAATTTAACAATTTTTCAAGTTAATCCTAAGAAGCTTATACGGGGCAACACGTCTTAATTGATTTATCATTTTTATACCAAAATGTTTTCACATCCCGTCTTTCATTCTGCCTGTTATTTTATTAATCTATTTATTCACATAGTTATATTAATACAGACTTGACATACATACATACATACATACATACATACATTCAAATTCTTGAATTTGGGGGCCCATAACGAAACTGTTAACGCCTCAAGAAAAAGAAGAGGCATGTCAAGTTCAAATTTTCAACGAAGAAATTTTCGTTTAATGCTCTTGGGACAGTCATTAATCCAATCTTCTTGCTTCAGCTAGGGGTAAATAGGACAAACTGGGTAATCTAACCTTAGTAAGGAAACATGGATTGGAGAAGGAAAATTCTGATATCAAACTAGTTGCATCTTGCTTGCAAAACTGACCTTGTGTCACATACTGCTCCTAACTAAGTTGATACTAAGAAAAAGCAAGTATACTCGAATGGATGGCTCACGGAAAAATTACTCTAATTCAGATGCCCCCCGCTCAAAGAATCAATTGCTGAACTTATAAACTGATGATGTGTCTACTTATGATATAGTAATTTCTAACAGCTCATATAAGGGAGGAGATCCATCATTCGCTTATATGCTGCAGACTGTCGTCAGAAGAACAGAAAGGATGCCTGGGAAACAAGAAGAACAAGTGATTTCTAGTAAATTGATCAGCACAACTTATTGGTGAGAAAAACAAGCCGAAAAAATGTATCTGTCGCATGGGTTAACAATAAAAACGCCTTTGATACGGTCTCGCAAACTTTGATTATAAAGTGTATCAAAATCTACAAAATATCCGACAACGTCATAACCCTTTTTCGCAAATGTTATGAAAAACTGGACAGTGTAATTAACTGTAGTCGAAAAAACTTTAACAGAAAGGAAAATGCAAAGACGCACCATCTTTAAAAATGTGCTTCCACCATATTCCACACAATCTGATATTTACGAAGTGCACTGCGAGCAAGAAATTGACTAAATCACATGAAAAGATTTATCATCTTATGTACAGGGACGACATCAAGTGGTTTGCAAAAAATGAAAAAAGATTTGGAGACTCTTATGCAAACAATAAGAATACATAACCAGGATATAGGAATGGAATTTGACATAGGAAAATGTGTTATGCTGTTAATGAAAAGTAGAAAAAGACAAATAACAGAAGGAATATAACTGGCAAATCAGGAAACAATCAGAACGCTTGGAGAAAAGGAAAATCATTGGTACTTGGAAATATTGAAAGCGGACACCATCAAACAAATGGAGATGAAAAAAAAAAAAAGAAAAGAAAAGAGTACCTCAGACGAATGATAAACCTTCACAAAAACAAACCCTGCAACAGAAATCTCAGCAAAGGGATAGAAAAAACCTGGTTAGTCCACCTTGTAAGATGTTCAACACGTTTCTTAAAATGGAAAATGGAGAAACTCAGACAAATGGATTAGAGGACATGAAAGTTGATTATGATGCATATATACTGAATGTATTTATCTAGAAAAGAGGAAGAGGGCTCCTCAGTACTGAAGATTGCGTGGATGTGTCAATACGAGGACAACTTTAAAAAGTGCAAGGAAATATTAATTCCTGTGGACAGTAAAAGCATTGAGAAAATAACGACAAACAGAATTAAAAAAAAACTCCTTGAAAACAGAAAAGGGAAGAAAAACAACTGCATATGTATTTTTTAAAAGAAACTGGCAAAATCTCACACGTGAAAACCTAGATTTGGCAACAAAAGGGAAACCTTGACAAAGAAACTGAAGCTCTTCCAATAGCAGCACAAAATAACGTAAAAATCACCAATTATATTTAAGCGAAAATCCATTATACGCTACAAAAATAGTAATTTATATGGAGACAAATACAAAGCAATTAATCACGTAATAAAAGAATCTGCCAAACTAGTCTTCTGAAGGTTAATGAAAGAGTCGTAGATGAGAAGACAAACCAACACCGTCCAGAATACAGCATGACTGAGATCGGTCAGAATGCTGAGAAGATTCCTGGAGACCTGAAGAAACCTGCTGTCTCTTAAACTCCAGTGAATGACGATTAGCTAATGGTGGTCTACAAATATCAGGAATCAAAACATTCTTCGCAGAAACTGAAAAAAAAAAAAAACGACTTATTAACATATATCCCAACGAACATCATCACAGAATTAAACGAACGAATCTATGCAGGAACTAAATTACTCTGTGCTAAATTCGGAGTTCCCCGAAAGATCACCGGCGGGAAATCAAAACCTGGATGAGAAATTAGACTGGAAGCACCGAAAAAAAAACTACAACAAGCAAAAATGCTAAGACAGAAGAAAAACGCTAGAATATGTTTGGACGAGAAGAGAAAAGCAGTATAAGTAAAACAAAAGATACAACTCAAGGAAATAAATCAGAAAGTAGTGCCGAAAGAAAGAAGACTAAAAAGATTCAGAGACAGGATCAAGCAATACAGATAAAACAGGACAAACGAAAGCAGCGACAAAAATCCTACGACCAAACAGGGTTAGAATGCATGAAGATATATCAACTGATGCAAGGTGTAATATAATTACGGAATGATTTTTTTATATTAATCATTTTCCGTTTATTATATTTTATCATTCGGTTTGGTTGGGCTTTGAACTATTCGGTTCTTAGTGCAGGTGCACACACATTGAGTACAGTTCACGCTCACGCGCAGAGGATATGACAATCACAAATGTCATAATAAAAACCCCAGATAGAAGAAAGCCTGGGGTGTGAATGACGTCATTCCCGGAAGCGATGGGTTGAGAATTTGGTGATTTTGAAAAAGAAGTTAGTTGAGATTCGACTCTGGGCCGGGTCAGTCCAGCTGGTGGGGGTTGACTGTGGACGATGTAGGAGACTTGGTTTGTCTGCCTCAATGGCAGACAGTTAAATTTGAAGTCTGACCATGGAGTTCTTCGGATCTCTACCGACCGAAATCTTGGGGGCTACGGGATGCGCAGCGCGTTTGTTGGGTCAGATAGTACAGTCAGCATAGTAAAAATTGTGTGTCTGTCTCTCCTCGTGTCGAAAAACTAAAGTCAAGAAGTTAATAAACGTTTTGTACCTGAACAACGGAGAGTCGTCAGTGTTTCGTATTTCGCTTCATCTGTATATTTGTATAGTTGTATTGTGACTATTCAACAAAGGGAAGCAAAACTATTTTGGAGCAAAAGACGAGAATTGAGAGATCATAAGAGAAAAGAAGAAAGGATAAAGAACACAGAAAAAGAGCTACACGGATTTGAAAAATGACTTAAAGAGAGAAAACATATCGATTCACTCAAAGCAGCGCTAAAAAAGTACCGAATTGGAACACTCCAGGCAACGATGACATACATGGATTCTGGCTTAAAAAATTCCCTTCCATCCACGACAGACTGGCTATCGAAATGAATAAATGCTTACAAGGAACAGACATACCCGAATAGATAACTAAAGAAAATTCGAACCTGATCCAGAAAGATTTCTAGAAAGGAACGGTCCCCAACAACGATAGACCAATAACTTTCCTACCGATGATGGGGAAAATACTAACTGCACAGCCTCGGAAGAAACGCTATTCTCTAATTAACCGTGGACTGTTACCCTAAGAACAGAAAGGATGCTGCAAAGGAACAAGAGGAACAGGAGATCTCCTAAAAATTTATCAACACATTATTAAGGAGAGCAAAACAAGACCCAAAAATTAAGCTGTGGCGTAGATATATTACAAAAACGCATGCGATATGGTCCCGCAAATCTGTATAATAGACTGTCTCAAAATGTACAAGATATCTGACGAAGTCATAAAGTTTATCGGTGAAGCCATGAAAAACTAGAGAGTGAAAATTGACAGCAGGAGGAAAATCTTTAGCCGTGGTTATAGTCCAAAGAGGTACATTCCCGGGAGATGTACTGTCACTATGACTATTTGTGATAGCCACACAAACTGTACTGGGATTTTGAGATATAAACGAATCACATAATCACATAATAAATAACTTTATCTAGTAATAACAGACAAAAAAAAGGAACGTGCCAAATAGTGGACCGCAGAGAGTAAATAAAAGAAAGCAAAATGAGAACTAAGTGCTTAGACCTTGCTAGAGAGCTAAAATAGGAAGATAATGTTAGCGTTGATATCTATTGTAATTGGTTCACTTGGAATATGAACGTAACAGTAATAACAATTAGACCTTGTGAATTAGGATAGGTCTTCAAAAGCTTGAAAAAGTTTTTGAGATAATTGAATAATTGTGGCTGCTTTGATAAGTCTTTCAGTGTTTTTCGTATATTCCCAGAGTCCACGAATTGCTCCATTAACCCAATACGTAATACTGGCGTATCCTCTGCTTTCTTCTTTTCCTGAAAAATATAGTCTGTCTATGTCCTTTCTTTGGTATAAGGGCTTCTGTATCGTCACCAGTTTACTTTTTCTTCATGCCTTATCATGTAATGTAATGGCCGAGGGATTTCGTTTTATATATCTTGCCTTTGGGTTTAGTTAGACTGAGAACCTTTCGGCTCAGCACATGGGTTAGTTAGGTGCAAACTTGAGCACAGGTGTTGAAGCGCACGCGGGGAGGATGTGTCGTTCACAGATGTCAAAAATAAAAATCCCTTGGGGATGTGAATGACGTCATGCACCGGAAGCGCCCGTGGAGGATTTTAGGAGATTTGAAAAACTCAGTGAGTTGAGTTACTGGCTCGGAAGAAGACGGTTGACTTTCGCTAGCTCGCCGAAGCCAGGCCAGTGGCCCTGTGGTGGGTGCCACACGTGATGGGGGGCAGACGGAAAAGTCATCAAAGAAAGATTGTGCATCTCTCTTCCTTATGTCGAAAAACATTTAAACTCAGAGGTAATAAAAAGTTTCGTACCTGAACTAAGAAGTCGTAAGTGTTTTTCGTGTTTCGGAATTCCTATGTTCTACGTATATATGTTATGAACATTCTATGTATGTTTCACATATCCGTATATGGCTATATTACAATCAGTTTTAAGAATGGTCTCGAGTACTTTACAAAATGAATTATCCCAGTGTCTATTCTTTTGAAGAGATTTCTATATCCGAGTTTGTTTCGTGAAGTTTTCTTGTTCTTCTAACGTAATGTTCTTTTTTTAAAATTTTTCTTTCATCTCATCTTGATGGTATCTGGATCTAATATTGAAGTTATGTTTTCTTCTAAGCGTTCTAACGCTTTCCTGATTCGGCAATACTATTCCTTCCACTGTTACTCTTTTCCCTATTTTCATTATAATCTAGGTACTTATTTCAATCTCAAATTCCATTCCTATATCCTGGTGTAACATACCCATGATACAGATCTGTGAAATAGACATAGGGAATCCGAAAACACGAAATTGGTTCAGGTACGAAACTTTTAATCCCCTTTTTGAGTTTAAAGGTTTTTCGACACGAGGAGAGAGAAACACAGTCTTTCTATGCTGACTACTTTTTACATCGTCGGCTCTTAACCCAACCAATGCACAGCGCCCGTAGCGCACAAATTCGTCTGGCCTCGCCCAGCTCGGAATCTCGACTCTCTCGTTCGGAGGCAGGAACTCAACTCACGGATTTTTCTCAAATCTCAGCCCACGCTTCCGGTGCGTGACGTCATTCATACCCCCTGGTCTCAATACTCTCTGGGATTTTTTTTTTTTTGACATCACTGAATGACGCATCCTCTCCCCGCACGCGTGAACACCTGCGTTAATGCTGCACCTAACATACCCATGCGCTAAGCGAAAGGTTCTCAGCCTAACTAAACCGAAAGGCAAGATATATAAAACGAAATCCCTCCGCAATTATATTACACTGGTTGTATATTCTTATAGTTTGTATAAAGGTTTCTGTTTCGTTTTCCATTTTGGCTAATATCTTAATATCATCCATATACACTAGTTAGTATATATTTTCCTACGACCTCTTAATTTGTTGCGTACTGTGTATTTTGTGAACATATTATTGGGTGGGAGCATAGCAATAACAAATAGTAGAAACAAGAGTGAGTCTCCTTGTTAGGTGCCGCTTTGAATTTTTGACTTCATATTGTTAGTATCACTCTCCAGTTTTGAAGAGCTCTCATAATGAAGTTTATGATTTGATATTTTGAAACTTTTTTTAGACATTCTATAGCAAATATATGAAAGACAATATAGTATCCTTTTTTGTGGTCTATCTGTTTCATGGCAGCGTTTTTCTTCCTTTATCTCCTGTCGCATATTGTACCGCTGGACAAACAACGAAAAACTCGTAGATATATAAAAATATAATTTATATTTTTATTCTTCAACGGCAACGATTGTGTGTCGTAGAAATACAGCCAGAGAGAGTTCGCACATATCTTTCTTCTGTGGCGGGGGTCCTTTTTGTGAAGTAGTACGACGGCAGGATTACACACACAACATGTTTGCTTGAGAGACCGGCTGGTTTCTCCCTTCGCTTGAGAGACTAGCAGATCTCTACTATACGCTAGAGCGACCAGTGGATCTCTCTGGCTTCAATCCGAAATTACAGACCTTATATTGTCTTTCAAGTCCCATGAATATGCCTCTTTGCCTCACGTATTTTTCTGTTTATGGCTGGTTATCGGAACTTACATACTTCCGTTTTTTTTTCCAGTAATTTGTTGATCTTATCTGCGAACGGAAATGTCTGTCATTCTATCCATAGGAAATAAATTATATTCTCGCCATCATCTTTTATTTTTCTCTTTCCCGGGAGACCACTTTGTTGATGTTATCTTGCGACCGCATAGAATCTATTTTACATACTGGTAAACGGTTTCTAGTATTCCACGCTAATACATTAATTTGCGCAGAGTTAAATGGTTCCAAGTGTTGCAATGAATCCCAAATATTTCAATAAAATATTAGTCATTTGTTTACACACAGTTAAATGGTCAAAGAGTTCTATTTCTAAAATTTCGATTCAACATAAATCACTTGCTTGCACACAGTTGAAATAGTCAAAGATTCCCAATTGACCCACTGATAAGAGCCTATCAGGTGCTATCACTTCGGGTCAGATTGTACCTGGGTGCAATGTCTGTGAAGGGGTACTCCACAATTCTCAAGCTCCAGGGCTGGAACCTCAACATCAGATTATTTAGTCTCATAATCATGACACTCGCTGGTGGGGGAGTCTTCCTCTTTGCAGAGATACAGTTGGGGTTGGTCTTCTTTGAAAATGTGCTCGTCTGTATATAGCAGGACATTTGTTCCCATTGTTATTATCATAATTGTTCCAATATATTTTCCAACGTAGTTTTATTCAAATGTTAATTATAAACGGGGAACTGTTGAAGAGTAGGCCAACCGTGGATAAATAAAATTGCAATTAGTAATTCTGAGGATATTGGAGCTCTGCTGCATTGAAATCCAATTTTGTTTGTTCTCTCTGACAAGCCATTATTGTGATATTTGTTGCATGAGAATTTGATTCTAATGTGTCGGTGAATCAGGATGGAATTTCTTGTTAATAAAACAAAAACACTGAAATGATCTTAAGTACGAAATCCCTACAACATATTGGAAAATCAGTAGAGCGAGTGAAGATAATTACGGATACTTATGGGGGAGGGATTGTTTTGTATGCACAATGCAATACTAAAATAGCGAGTGGATAACTCACACTGTGGAATGTTAAAGCAATCGAATTACTGAGCTAGCTTCCGAAGATTACGCTTGGCATAGACAACTCGAAGTAAATAAATATTAAATACAAATGAAATATCCTTCAAATAAAAATAATTGTTACTGCTGGTGAATTTCAAAAATGCAATCTGACACTTTAAAAAAACGATATGCAATAAAATTGTTTTAAACTTGGAAAAAAAGCCACAGAAACGTATGGAACGCTTCAGACTGCTTTTTGACCATCTTGCATGAATCGAGCATCAGTTTTTGAGTGGCATAAGAGATGAAAAAAAGTCAGGAATTCTGTGAGGGATGATGAGAGGTGTGGGGGGAATAAGGAAGTCAATACACCAGAGTTGATTGGCCAAAGGGTTAGGGTTACTATGTTGAGGTTTTAAGGGAGTTCAGGAAGAGATTCTGTCGGAAGAGGCCAGCTCTCTTCAAATCGGGTCAGTGGCCTTTCCACCAGGACAATACACCAGTCCACAACTCCATTCTTGTCAAAGACTATTTGACTAAGATGTGCATCAAGACAGTTCCTCAGCCTCCCTATAATCTAGATCTTGCTCCCTGAGACTTTTGATTATTCCCTAAGCTCAGAGGCTGTCGTCGTTATGAGACATTTGAGGAGATGAAAGCGGCTGTGACGAAGGTCATTGACACGCTGACACAAGAGGACTTCCATGGAGCCTTCGAGAAGTTGTTCGAACGGTACAAGTGTATTGCAGCCGGAGGAGATTACTTCGAAGGGGACTAGAGTTTCATGTGTGTACGATCAATAAAAGTGCCCATACGAAAAAAGTTTGGAAACTTATCGTATGCACCTCGTATATATATATATATATATATATATATATATATATATATTGTTTTTCTTGATGCGAGTTCTCCACGAATAAAACAAAACCTTACTGAGAGATATAGATAAAATATTAAGAGACGAGAGTCTAGATTCTGTGAGAGGTTATTGGAATATCCACTGATGCATTTCTGTGATGATAGCTACATTAGCAGTCGATTAAATGGTTCTCCGTGGGTAAAGATCGATGCTCTTTTCGACGCAGTTTAGAGAAAAGTTGATGGTTGGAAAATGAGTACGTTCTAAGTATAACACGATTGACTCATCCATATTGGAATTACAATTTCCAGTTCTCTATCAAAGAAATAATCAAATTATTAAAAAAAAAATTTCTAATCCCATATCTGTGAAGAAAAGTGATTAACATATTCACCCGAGTATAGTAAATGAAATTAATTTACCCGGTCATATAATCTGGACCAGTCGTAGTTATTTTAAGAAACTATGGTAATATCACTGCAAATTTTAAAATATATAATACAAAAGCCCAATCAATTTAAAGCCTTTCACAGGCCGATACTAGAGTCTTTTAGGTGTCCTTTACATGACAGTAAATTGTATCTGTTGGTCCAATTCTGAAGCTCTGGGTAGTGTTAAATACCCTTACATTGCCATGATGCCTCGGTTCAATCTGATTTAGAATGGTAGAACCTGATCAAGCCCCATTCTTGGGTCACATAGCATTGTTTGAAAATTATTTGGAATAGGAATATTTGGAGCCACAAAACAGCGTGCCAATTATTTACGTTATAGAGAAATACTGGATATTATATAACAGTAACAAAAAATAAAATAAAATAAAATCAATATAGATAAAAGTGTAAACACCCAGAAAAAGTAAAAATCTTTGTCTTTGACTTTACGATATGCACTCCAAACTTACTGCTGCCGTAAAAAATGTGCAGTCCGGTCCTATTGGAGATGTGCAAAACATAAAGAGCACAGTCATTTTTATTCTCGACATATCACATTGTAATTTTGAATATGATGGTCAGATAGTATATATAATGGCGTCCATTCATGATTAATTAATCCCACTGGAGAGTTTCTGTTCATGTATACGCATTAAGCCACGCTCAGATTGAAGGACAAGTTACATCAAGGCCGCCCAAATGGTTCTCGAGATATTTAAAATGGCTTGATACCATTGGAAACGTATTTGTATCAATGAGTCAACAAAGTTTCCCCATTCTCACGCTAACTTTATGTTGTGATGCTGGCAAAAAGAAAGACACGGGGAATACAAAAAGGTTTGATAGAAAAACATATATATTCAAGTAACAGAAACAAGATACAAGTGAACCTGGTTAAATAGTAGTAAGTTGATAGGAAGCTGAGAGTCTAGTGACGTAGCGACTATCCGTCCACTACGCAAGTGGTATCACACGTGATTGTGTCACGGGGGTTTGGTTAACACCCCTGACGCTGCATTGTCGTGTATTTATGGAGGAGGGCGTGACAATTATGTAGAGAGTACAACACTTTACACACAGCATCCAATATATTTGTAAAATATTCAATACCCAGGTATATCTAAGCTTAATTACACATGCCATCATCATCTCTCTCTCTCTCTTTCTGTCTCTCTCTCTGTTTCTTTGTCTATCTCTCTTTCTCTCTCTTTCTCTCTCTGTGCCTTTAAAATACTTCTAAATGAAGGAAAGCTTTTGTTGGACTGAGGTTAATTTAACGGAAGTTGGTGGTTTAAGGTGTTTTTAATGGAGCGCTGTTACTGTTCAAATATATTTTTTAGAATTTTAGCAGCTCCGGTAAATTATGCATCTATGTTACCGCAAAAAAGCCGAATTTTCCCGAGCGTTTCCGGAAAGATTCGGAATATGCCGAAACGCCTATCTAATCAAATTTAAAATAAAATAATTCAATCAATTTGTTTGCTAAGTTACAAACAAGTGTAAACATGAATTTATCGCAGCTAAGCGAAAATCTACAATGTGCAAAAATGGTGATCCAGTTCTGCCAAGAAAAAAACTTTATTGGCAAAATTAAAAGTTGCCAGGCATGTGAGCATTCTTGCCACCACAAAAAAAAAAAAAAAAATGATGATAAGTTATGCCTGGAGATGCCGGAACACCAAATGCAGGACCTGGATTATTATTAGATTGTTAGGTGAAAATACAGAATAGTTACAACCCCCGTTACCCATGGTAAAAATTGATTTCTAAATTTACACGTTATGACTTCTGCACGGTACAATAATTGCATAAATACGAAAAAAATTATTTAAAAACACAAAAAAATGATACACAAACACGCCCCCAAAATAGATAAATAAAAATTCAAACTATTTTTTTCATATTGAAAATTACTACACATTGACTGCTTAATTTTTTTTTTTTTTTCTCCTGAAAAGATTGGTGACATTATCCATTAAAAATTGTCATTTTTTTTCTCCTTTTTTTGCGTGGGGCGACTTCATGCGTTTTGTCAACAAATTAGTTCACATATTATCGTCTACTTGCTTAAATTTCGTTCCGGAATATTCCGATTCTTTCCGTTATCGGCCTGGAAACGCTCGGGAAAGTTAGGCTTTTTTGCATAAGTAGCAATTCATCGTTAGTAAATTCATCGTATGGTATAATTCAAAATTAGTTGTGGTTAAATTCAGAATTTAATAATCACTTTTAAACGTTTAATAAAAAGAGTTAAAAGATTAGGGTTAGGGAAAATCCAATATAAAAGAAATTAATCTGATACAAGGAATTTACCTGCGATAGATTTACCATATGAAGATTTTACCGATGATTGATTTACCACAGGATTGATTGACCAACGATGAATTAACGGTGATAAATTTACCAAGAATCTATTTTGAGGAAGCATGAATTGCAACTCGATAATGAATAAAAAAATGCTTCGAAATGAAATTATTTGATATAAGCTAGTTAAATGCATTTCCGAAAAAATGAAAAGGTTTTACCGGGCAGTATTTCTAAAATTTCAGTTGTTTATGTGAAAATTACAGATATCGTCAGAAAATATTTTTTCTGAGGTTGAAAGAATTTCTTTAAGAATCAAAAGCGAATTCATGAATATTTTTTATGATAAATCCGGGAGAAAAACGCGTAGAAATGGAATGCTGGCATTTATTTGTCATTTCTCGTAATTTTGGGGCGCTGGTTTTTAACAAATGATAAAAAAAATGGCCTTCTGGCAAAATGCTAATTTACCTTCTCATGTGATGGCGAACTATATATTTGAAGGAAAAAAACAAAAAGTTCGATTATTGGTTCTCATTTCTGGGTGGAAATTTCTTTTTGTTTTTGCAAGGATTTTGAATCAAAAGAAGAATTGAGAGTGTCTAAACTATACGACTTTTGAGACCGACTAGAACACTTAAAAGGTTCCTTGTAAGTTGAAAGAACATACTGACATTCAGACTCCAATGAAATCTACTGGTGTGAAAAGCTCAGGATGGTGTTAACTAACAAAGAGAGAGAGAGAGAGAGAGAGAGAGAGAGAGAGAGAGAGAGAGAGAGAGAAGACAGAGAGAGAGAGAGAGAGAGAAAGACAGAGAGAGAGAGAGAGAGAGAGAGTATTTGCCGTTTAGTGGATTTTACCGTTCCAGCGAGCCACAGAGTGAAAATCAAAGAGAGTGAAAAGAAAGGCAAATACTTCAGCCTTAACAGAGAAGTAAAATGATTTGAAACGTGAGCTTAACGGTGATAACAGTCGTAGGTTGTGCTCTAGGAACAGTTCTCCAAGTCTTTGAAAGGGTATTGGAAGAATTGGAAATCAAAGGGAGGATCTAGATCATCCAGACTACAGCTGTGTTAAGATCGCCCAGCATGGGAAGAATTCTGGAGACCTGAGGTGATTTGCTGTCACTCAGACTCCAGTGAAACGCTCACCAGTAAAAAACAGTGTTAAAACCCAATTGGCTGGAGCTGTAGAACACACCTACAGCAGCCCTACTGAGGAGTAAGCTTGGTACAGTCATCAAAGGATTGGTACAGGGATTGGAAGACTTGGAAATAAGAGGACGAGTGGGGACCATCCAAACTACAGCATTGTTAAGATCGGCCTGAATAGTGAAAAGAGTCCGGGAGACTTGAAGGAACTTGCTCTTATTCAGACTCCATTGAAAAACCGTCTGCTAATGCTGGTGTGAAAACTCTCAAAAGAGTGAAATAATAATAATTTGTCAAGAAAAGGAGAGAGAGAGAGAGAGAGAGAGAGAGAGAGAGAGAGAGAGAGAGAGAGAGAGAGAGAGAGAACTAAGTCATAATAGGTCTGTTTGGAGAGAATAGGGATAAAGAAGTTTATGGTCCAAAAAGTTTGATAACTTCTTATCTATTAAATAAAGTAAGCGAGAAATCACATTTTGTTCTGATTCTCGAAAGAATATATTTGCTTCGCCTTTAGCGACACAATTAAATGAATGTTTTTCGATTATTTTGTCCTTGGAATAAAAGCGGTGGAAAAAACTCCGCCAGCATTGAGTATTGTGTGAATTAAAAAATTCAGGAACTCGACGAATATTAAAAACAAAACAAAAGAGAACAAATTACAATAGCTCCTGACCGCAATATCAACAGAAATAACTTAAACGCAAACAAATAATAAACAAACAAAAACCGGCGGGAAAACCAACACGGGAAGAATAACAACTTTATGGATACTTTAGGCAATAAACTAAAGAAATTGTTCCTCATATTACCTGGATATCGCTAAGATGAGGAAATCTGAAGAAAGAAACGGAACCTTTTTTAATAGCGTCATAGAATAACGACGCTAGAACCAATTGTGCTTAAGCAAAACGTGATAATGCTCAGAAAAGGAAGTATAGGTTATGCTTTGACAGATATGAAACAGTTCATCACTTAATAAGTGAATGCAGAGAACTGACACTAAAAGAATACAATACTAGAAAAGCCTGGGTAGGAATGGCAATCAACCAGCAATCGTGCAAAAAACTAAAGTTTAGCTATGCTGTCAAACAAGATTCTAAGAAAATGACCCCAGCTTAAAATTCCTTTGGACTTTTATATAGAAACGGACCACTAATTCTCAGTCTGTAGACCAAACCTAGTAATGATCAACAAGAAAAAAAGCCCTTGCCATCACGTGGATTTTGCTATTCTAGAGGACCATAGAATGCAAAAAAGAAGAAAGTAAATGATAAATAAATACCTGGATCTTGCGTGAGAGCTAAAAAAAAAGCTGTGGATTCTAATAGTGTTGGTGATAGCGATTGTTGGTAATGTTCTCTGTCCCAAAAGGTTTGGAAAGATAATTGGTGGCATAAGAGACCAGAAAAAGAATCAAACCATCCAGACAACAAGACTGCTAAAATCAGCAATGATACTTAGAAGAGTCCTGGAGACTTAAGGAAGCTTACTACCACACAGAGAGCAATGAAAAATCATCAGTTTAAACTGGTGGGAAATTCGCGAAAAAGAGATCTCTCCTAATAGCAGCACAGGACAATGCCATAAGAACCAATCTTATCAAAGCTAGAATAGACAAGACTCAATAAAATAGCAAATATAGACTATGCAGTGACAGAGACGAAACGATCAATCACATAATAAGCAAATGCAGCAAATTAGCATAGAAGGAGTACAAGACACGACTTGGTTGGCAATGTGATCCACAGCGAAATGTGCAAGAAATTTAAATTTGACCACACACGCATATGATATATGCACAAACTAGCACCTGTCCTAGAAAATGACACATATAAACTCCTATGGAACTTTGACATACACACGGATCACCTAATCTCGGCCAGAAGAACAGACGTTATAATAACAAAAAAAAGAGATTTGCAAAATTGTCGACTTTGCTGTCCCAGCTGACAACAGAATAAAACTGAAAGAATGTGAAAAGAAGGATAAGTACTTCGACCTTGCTAGAGAATTGAAAAAGCTGTGGAACTTGAAAGTGACGATTGGTGCTTTTGGCACAGTATCTAAAGGATTATTAAAAGACTTGGAGGACATGGAAGTTGGCTGACGAGGGGAGACTATCCAAACGACAGCATTATTAAGAACAGCCAGAATACTGAGAAGAGTCCTGGAGACTTGAGGAGACTTGCTGTCACTCAATCTCCAGTGAAAAACCATCAACTAATACTGATGTGAAAAACTCTAAAGGAGTAAACAATGATAATAATAATAATAATAATAATAATAATAATAAAGACTAGACACGACAAGGTGATCCACTGGGAAATGTGCAATAAATTTAAATTTGAACATACGAACAAATGGTATATACATAACCCAGCAGCTGTCCTAAAAATGACACACATAAACTCCTTTAGGACTTTGACAGACGGACTGATCATTTAATCTTGGCCTGAAGATTAAAAAAAAAAAAAAAAGAATATGCAAAAATTGTCGAATTTGCTGTCCCGGCTGACCACAGAATAAAACTGAAAGAATGTAAAAAGAAAGATAAATACCTTGACCCCGTTAGGAAATTAAAAACAAACAAACTATGGAACATGAAGGGGACAATTATACTAATTGTGATAGGTGCTTTTGGTACAGTAACTAAAGGATCATAAAAGGGACTGGAGGACTTGGAAGTTGGCGGACGAGTGGAGACCATCCAAACTACTACATTATTGAGAACGGCCAGAATACTGAGAAGAGTCCTGGAGACTTGAGGAGACTTGCTGTCACTCAAACTTCAGTGAAAGATATACAACTCCTGCTGATGTGAAATACGCTAGTGATAATAGTAATATAAATTATTTGACAGGTGCGCAGATTTTAAACAAGCAGTGTGTCTAGTATCGCCAAAATATACTACACAGTATAAAAAGGACAAATGGAAACATAATGCAAGGTGGGACTCAGACAACAGATTATTGTGTCATGGTCGGATGGTGCTTCTGCATCCTGATATTGTTGGCTGTTGTTTTTTTAAGGTACAGGAACGACGACTTAAGCAACGACGCAAATCAGAGACACAAAAATGATCAATCATATAATAAGCGAATGCAGTAAATTAGCGCAGAAAGATTATAGGACGAGACACGACGGTGTTGGGAAGTTGTATAAGAAATTGAAATTTGACCTTACGAACAAGTGGTATATGCACAAGATAATAATGATAATAATAATATGATGATGATGATGATGATGATGATGACGATGATGATGTCAGCATTGAACATGTTGCTATTCCTTTACTTGTTAGAAATTATACGAACGCAACAATATCAAATTTACGGTGGTTTCTTTTGTATGAAAACAAAATGTTATATTAATTGGGCAAGCATATACAACAATGTCGAGACAATATGTGAGACAAGATATCAAATAAGTTTGTGTCGTAACAACAAAGGTTAACTCCTCAAATAAGCAGGAGCCCATCAAAGTCTCCCAATTTAAATATAGGCAGACGTTGTCGTAAACAGTTATTAAATTTACAAATCAATCACGGACAAGCTGTAATCAATTTTAAACTATTCTCTCCCCCCCTCTCTCTCTCTCTATCTATCTCTATCTATCTATCTATCTCTCTCTAATTTTAGTAAACAAAAGACCACTCGAAAAATCTTGCTCTGTAGTACGTGGTCCGTTTTCTACAGGTGATGTCACTCACACCAAAACTACCCACGTCCCAACTACCCACAGCATAACTACTTACATCTCAGTATATTAGGACTATGCCTCTACGCATAATTTAATCGATGCCAATGTTGACTGTTGTCTGAGGTTTGTGAAACCGTTAGAAATTACCTCAGGCACACTGCTACAGAGCTAGAAAAAATTTACTGGAAAAAAATCCGCTACAAATGTGACTATAAAACTCTCTCCACCTGTAATATAGCCAAAATATTCAGATGCATAGGAATCCCGAAACACTGACGACTTTCTTTAGGCCAGGTACGAAACGTTTATATACTTCTTGAGTTTAGTCTTTCGACACGAGGAGAGAGAGAGACATAATTTTTGCTATGCTAACCGTTCCATCTGACCTATAGCTACAAACTGGACTCGTCTCGTCCAGCTTCAAAAATCAACTAGCTTCGTCCAGCTTCGGATCTCAACTGGCCTCGCCCAGCTTCGGATCTCAACTAACTGCTTTTTTTACAAAATCACCAAGAATCCCAGCCCATCGGTTCCGGGCATGACGTCATTCGCACACCAGTCCATTTCCTATCTGGGGTTTTTATTATGACATCTGTGATTGCGCGAGTGTAAGTACCTGCGCTCAATGTGTGTACCTGCACGTGCACTAAGCCGAATAGTTCTAAGCCTAACTAAACCGAATGATAAGATATAACCAACGAAAAATGATAACATAAAAAAAAACCATTCCGCAATTATATAACACAGCTATGGGATGAACATCAATCTTGTTCTTCTACAACGATTGCCTTTGCAGTAAATAAACCACAAAGGTTAATATCCAATAAAACAAAGAAACCGAAATTTATAAAATGTTACTTCCTGAGAGACTAAGGCGTAATTTAAAAAAAAATTATTTTGCTTTAATCAACAAAGTTATCTGTCCTTTTATAAGCAAGTTTTCTATGTAGAATGGTGTTCATTTATAAGCATGTTCTCTACGTAGAACGATGTGACTTTTTTTTTTTTTCATCATACAACGTGTGAAATCACGTGCGATAGCCTGCCCTCATCAGCCGTCAACCAGGGGTGATAACACACTTTCGGTAGCTCAAGGCAGTACTGCCACTCCTGTCGCTACCAAGCAGCTTTTGCCACCGGAAAGGGTATTAAGAGAATTATATATATATATATGTATATATACGCCAGATCAATTATGAGCAGAGACTTAATTGGACGTCAATCTTCATTTTTAATGTGCAGTTAGTGATAAAAAAAACGCGTTTACTTTCGGCCGTTAATGTTATTACGCGTTTACAGTAACCGTTTCTTACGTAATCACACGGGAATGGTGGTTCCTCGTGTATTTCATTATGCTGAAAACTTCTCGATTTCGACCAAATCCAACTTGATGCATAATGTGCCGCTGTCTGAAGACGATGTGAGGCAACATTCAAACCGCGACCAATGATTCCTTTTTTTAAAAGAAACGAAATGACTGTGTGTCCAAGAAAATCACGACAACTAACCTTAATAGGAATCACATGGCATATCCAACCGAAATACGTTAATTTATAAAGATGTTTTCTACGTTTAATGATGTTACGAGGTTCATTAAATAAGTTTCCAGACTTTTATCTTATGGGCACTTTTATTGATAGTACACACATGAAACTCTAGTCTCCTTCGAAGTAATCTCCTCTGGCTAAAATGCACTTGTTGTACCGTTCCAACAACTTCTGCAAGGTCCCATGGAAGTCCTCTTGTGTGAGCGTGTCAATGATCTTCGTCACAGCCTCTTTCATCTCCTCAATTCTCTCATAACGACAGCCTCTGAGCTTAGGGACTGAGCAAAAGTCACAGGGGGTAAGGTCTGGACTATAGGGAGGGTGGGGAACTGTCTTGATGCCCATCTTGGTCAAATAGTCTTTGACAAGGATGGAGTTGTGGACTGGTGTATTGTCCTGGTGGAAATGCCACTAACCCGATTTGAATAGTGCTGGCTTCTTCCCAAGGAATCTCTTCCTGAACTCCCTGAAAGCCTCAACGTAGTAACCCTAACCCTAACCGTTTGGCCAATCGACTCTGGTCTCATCATCCCTCACAGACTCCCTGCCTTCCTTGAATCTCTTATGCCACTCAAAAACTGATGCTCGATTCATGCAAGATGCTCCAAAAGCAGCCTGAAGCATTCCATACGTTTCTGTGGCATCTTTTCCAAGTTTCAATGCTGAACAAAATTGTATCTGGAATTCAAATTCGATCAGCGCAAAAATCACGATAGAATAATCAAGATAAGTAGAGATACCAAATTAAAGATCAGAAACTTTCATAATAAATATTTTCAACGATCTATTTAAACCTACAGACATAAAGTGAATATATCATCAATAATTATGAATTTTGTGTGTAAATGTGAGTGATGATTCAGAGTTAAATATCGATTTAAAAATTTGGTAATGATAACATTTGATGTGATGAGAATCAAATTCAAATTCCGGAATTATTTTTCAAATAAGCAGATTATTCTAAATATTAACATTGCATGAAGTTTGACTGGTACTTTCATTGAGAAATAGAAAAAAGATGGTTTTAAAGCTTTGACTTGATAAACCAATAGCTTTTTATTGTTTGTGGAGAAGCGATTGCATTTACACGGGCTTTTCCAAATAAATAATTAGATGAGTTCAATTATTTTATTATTTGCCGTCCACTTCCACCTTTTTCTGTCGCAGACTGACGAACCGAGGGAAATGCGAAAAAAAAATGACCCAAAGGATTTGAATGCTTGAAAATACTTTGTCTAAAAATAAATGGATAAACATATTATTTATTGTTATAAGTAAAAGAGATGTATTTTAATTCGTTTCTTGAGAAACTAAAAATAACAGTTCCACCATGGTGCAAGGAAAGCGGAAGTACCAGTTCCGCCATATCTATTTATCAATAAAATGTTGGTATTACTATTTAGGGAGAGAACATCTGACAAGAAGGTAATGTCATATTCATTAAAGTTACCTTTCCAGGCAATTGTGACAAATTCGAAAATAAAAACATCTTTTACGGTAGTAGAATGTAATGTCAGTTTTTGCAGAGATTAAAGTTCATTTTAGTGCAAATTTCTTCCGTTTTAAAAGCTTATCTAGCACCAATTTTAATAAGTACACTGCAAGAAAATTCATCTTGTTTTGTAAAAAAGAGTTTTCATAATATCCAACCATTTATCCTTTTCAAATATGTTTCATATTATTTAGTGTCGATTTTAATCTGTTTATTGCAACAAAAAAAACTTAAATACCCCCAAAACAAAACAAAAAACTGAAAAAATTTGTTAATCTTGTAATGATTTCAACCAGAAATTTTCTACTCTTGTTGCGAAAATGATGTCTGAATAGAACAATAGACTATTCTGCGAATCTCTGTCATTTTATAAGATTATACGAAGCTGTTTTTCTGTTAGCTGGTATTAAAATCTAATCTTTATCGTTTTTTTCAAGTCTGTCGCAGTCAGGCTTGCTAACAATGTTTTCATTTAAGTATTTTTACGAAAGAGCAACGTCTAAAAATATCAACGTACGCATATATGAGTGTTTACACTTGTACGTTTTCTCTTAATATCAATGAATAATCAAGTGTGCTTGTATTTCAGTGTGGACTGTGGGAGTCTTAGTTGATTTGATAATTCTTGGATCTCTCTCTCTCTCTCTCTCTCTCTCTCTCTCTCTCTCTCTCTCTCTCTCTCTCTCTCTATCAATCTATCTATTTATCTAGACAGACAGACAGATAGACAGACAGAATAAGATATATATATATATATATATATATATATATATATATATATAGATAGATAGATAGATAGATAGATAGATAGATTGCTTTATCTATTCACAATAGCCTGTTCATCAGCCTGCGCCTTATCTATCTATCTATCTATCTATCTATCTGGGTCTGTCACTATCTATTTATCATAAAAAGAATAAGATAGATAACAATGCACAGACTGGGTGATAGATAGATAGGTAGATAGATCTGAACAGAATGACATAGATAGATAGATAGATAGATTCGAACACAAAGATTTTGGCAAAATATTCTTCTTCCACAGACGTCTATTTTTCCATTAAAAGATGTCCAATTAGAATTATTCACTGCTAATTCTATAAAAAATAATCAAATATTCCATATTTCATGAGATCTCTGTCACAAAAAGATTAGATTATAATATTTTTAACCCTTTTCAGACTGGTCAGCCAGATCTAGCCAACCAAAGCTAATCTAATTCCCGTTGGTCGTAGATGGGTATAATAATATAAATTCGTTTTAAATTTGTTTTCAGATTTGTTTCCCAACCCGTTCAAATTTAAATTTGAATAATCTTCAAACTGATCAAATTTAGAAATAAATTTAGTCTGAAAAAGGTTAATTTTTTTTCTGAATATAAAAGAATTGAAAATTAAAAGAGAAAAAATTACAACTGATATCACAGTCGAATATTCATAGAGATTTCACATGTCAAGAAAATTTTACTCAAATTGAAATCATTACCATTGTCATTTTGCTGAGTCTCGACGAATGTGTTTCAGCTTCCATCTGGATCGGTCTCAAATTTGAAAGACATGAAGAGGTATTCTTTTTTTTGAGTTGATAAAGGAAAGATCTGTTCCATAAATCATTACCCATTCCAAATGAATTGGTGACGGTTTCAATTGCCTTAAAATTTAATCTTTTTACTTAATCTGTGTCCATTAACTGGATCTTCTAAAAACCCCTAACTCGCGTATCAACGTTTCTCTCACTCACTGTGAGAGTTATCGTGGTTGAGTCACACAGCAGATAAATTATTGGCGGTGGAAAGGTAGCCACAAAATTGATTGATTAATTTGAACACCATGTTAATCTGTCAAGTGTTATTTATTCCAAAAGGTTAGGGAAATCGCGTTCATTGTACGTCCATTTCTACCTTTTTGTTGTTTTTTAAAAATTGTAAAGTCGGTGACTGCAGTCGAGGGTGAACCGAAGGCTTCCTTTTCAATAGCTACTATACCGAGGTGTAGGGGAGGGCGCTACTCCTTTCCCTGGATTGCTCCATTTTACCCTTGATACTACCTTGTAATGCTGAGTGTTAAGCAAGAAGCTCTCAAGTACCATTTTTTAAGTCTTTGATATGACTCGACCTGGAATTGAACCCCGGTCTCCCGGGCGATTGACGAACACTCTACCCTCTAGGCCAATGAGCTGGTTTAAAAATTGTACACGAATATCAGATACGGAGAAATTATTAAGCACATCTAATTGATATAATTGGGATGGTAACAGGTATTATCGCTCTGGGACAGAGTGGACCAAAGAGTGTTATATTAATAAGTAGGTGCTCCACTCTTTCAAGTGATCAACCCTCATTGTAATATACTAGCTTTGGTAGCGGCAGAGTGCCGTGGATGAACTAAGCAGATTCAATGCGGTCACTAGAAAACATCAACAAAGTGGTTTCACTGGAAAGAGAGAGAAAAAAAAAAGGATAATGGCGAAAATGTAATTTATTGCCTGTGGATAGAATGAGAGATATTTTCGTTCGCAGATAAGATCAACAAATTACTGGAAAAAAAACGGAAGTATGTAAGTTCCGATAACCAGCCATAAAAAGAAAAAATATGTGGGCAATAAGGCGTGTTCATGGGACTTGAAAGACAATATAAGGTCTGTAATTTTTGACTGAAGGCAGAGAACCGCTAGTCACTCAAGCAAACCTGTCAGCTCCACCGTGTGTGTTCTCCAGGCCGTCGCTCTACTTTACAAAAAAGGTCCCCGCCACAGAAGAAAGATATATGCAACTCTCTCAGACTGTATTCCCACTACACACAATTGTCGCCGTCGAAGAATAAAAACATATATTATATTTTTCTATATTTATGAGTTTTTCGTTGTTTGTCAACGGCTCAGTATACGACGTCATCATCAACTGGAGTTTAGTGTCCAACTCTTTTTTTAAAGGTGGTTAAACTTTTCTGTAGGGCATGCAGTCAGCGTATACTGAGCCTCACCGACCGGGTGAACAATCACAAGGTAGGTAGAATGACGGTAGAAAGGTGCTCACTACATAATGCAACATTAATAAAATTCACCAGAAATTAAAAATTTCTTTCAA
>OY757910.1:119775454-119807954 GCA_963585895.1 Sepioteuthis lessoniana
AATTAAAAGTAGAAGTAAATATAGCAGTACTTCAGTAATGTTGCACCATTCGGCATTTAGCGAAATACTAGGAACAAAAGCTAGATGGAAACCACGCCAGAATAATTCGTACTGTTTTGAGAAAATACTTGAAGCAGCAACACGCAAACTACCTAGTTAAGACAAGATATTGTCGATAATGCCGGAGAAATAAAAACAAACTCACTAGTGACATTCTCCCATGGTCACTTACACATAGACATAGCAGTGTTGACCGACCACCCAAAATTCCTTTACCAGCTCTGACCTAATACTGAGTGTCGTCAAAACGAATAACTAAAAGCGATGACCGATAGGGACAGATTGCAAGAGAGAGTCAAGCAAATTCGTGCTGTTGACATACTTTCATGATGATGATGATTCTTATCTTCTTTTAAAAAGACCCAAAACAATTACAATTTTATTGTACACATCTTATATATAATATCTACTCGTAATCCTACCCGAGCTCTTTTTCAAATTATTTAAAAGCTCAGGATTTTCCCGAATAACGTAAGGCCAAAAGAGTAAGAGTTTTTATTTCATGACACGTTGTCAGATTATCCGTTCTACCAAGACAATCTATAAGAATCTGTCATTTTATTTCATCATTAGTGGGGAAGTAAGAAAAGGTGTATTCATGCCTTTCTTAATGGAATAGGTAAAAAGAACACCTCAAATAGCCGCGATCATAATTTAACTCGGCTTACCATTTTCATTGTCCGTGCCGATAATCTTTAGTATACAAGGACAATATTTAGATATGGCTTATCTAACTCTATAACCAATCGCAATTTATGTGTTCATCTAATAATATATTCCTTGTATACCTATTGACCACGATAGGCCGTTCCATTTAAAAATGTATTGCTCCTTAAAATTTCCAAACGGTGTTCTTTAGTTTTAATCGCGAAGAAACAGAGGCAACGGCATTTGGTGACTGTGAGCTTCTCGATCATCAGATCCCCAATTATTGTTGACTCTGTGTTTACGCTATGAAAGCTTAGATCTATATCTGTTCTACCAACGATTTTGAACACTCTTTCTTTATAAGCGTATTAAACCATGTAACTATATATATATATATAACGGAAAACTAAACAAACCAACATTCGGCTATGATAAATTTATTTCAGCTTGCAATTCAATACGAGAACCCAATCTTTTCAGATAACCATTACACAATGAAGAGAAAAAAATATAAAAATATTATTTCAAAGGATTCTAACTCGTTTGCTCTAAATAAAGTTTATAGATTTATATATCAATCATCATAAATTGAGCACTTCTGGAGATTTATAAGAATCTTCTTGTTTATTCTCAAATATATATATATATATATATATATATAACAAGGTGCACATGAAAGAGTAAGAGACTAATATCCTTGGGAAGTGTATGAACTCTCTTATCTCTCTAGTTTTGGGTTAAATAGTATCTGTTATTCTTAAACAACTGCTTTGGCATTGAATAACCAATGAAGGTTGATATGTCATTAAAAAATAAAAAAAGAACAAACAAAACCAAAGAATAAAGTCCATATTTTAGTTTGTTTGAAACTGAAAGTGGTAAATATAAGAAAAGAACAGTCAAAACTATTTTTCTAATATAAAACTAAAATACGACATTAATTGCAGCTGTTGTTTCAATCGGGACCCAATCTTCGGGCAATAATATTGGATGATACTTTCACAAAATTTTCGCAGAGGACACATTTTTCTATACTAAATATCAGAATTTTATAAACTGGGCCTTAAAACAAAATTTAAAAAATCAAAAATAGATAAAATGAATAACAAGAAAGAGGAAAGAAAAAAGTAAGAAAAACAGAAAAGTTTCGTTAATTGGGACTTCACTTGCTTAAAAGTTATCTCTTCTTATATTAGCATTTTACGATCCCTTCCGACTTTTTTTTTAAGTGGGGAAATGTTCCTATTCTATATTTTTTCTCCAAACACAAATTACAAGTTTTTGATCCGACATGCGCCTGACTTTTTCTTCTTCCTTTTGTTAAAGATTTTCCATTTGATTGACGGAGGTTAACCGTTTATGTTTTTTTAATTTCCTCGACGGATTCTCATTATCTTATACGGTTAGAAAATGTTTTACGTTAAGAGGCATTTTTTATTCCAAAATTTGAATGGTCATTCGGTTTTACTGAGGAATACCATATAAGATTCACCTCTAGATTTGACTGTGATTTGGTATATAGTAAAAACAAAACAAAACAAAAACAAACAAATAAAACAAAAGAAATATTTCAATTTTTCTTATCACTTTATATCATCTTCGTATATATATATATATATATATATGTGTGTGTGTGTGTGTTGTGTATATTAGTGGGTAGAGAAAGAGGTCTATGTGTAATAGGAGTAGTGGGAGTGTTTTCTTTAGTTTATTTGATAAGTGCATGTAGTTTTTTTTTCTAGTGTTTGATATTAAAAATTTTAAGTGAATGTTCGATATATTTGAATTTTTCATCTAGGTATTGTGGGCTACATATCATAAGTGCTCGTTCATAAAAAAACAATTAATAAACAGCTCATTTTCATCCCTAGATGAGAAACTGGTTAGAGAGGAACTGGGAGTAATGGTAACAAAGAGGTATTCTACATTCCCCAAAACTCCTGGACTTACGCCTCACCATCAGATACAGTTTAGTGTGGTATCAAGGAACTCTTGGGGGCGGTTCTTACCTCTCTGCCGTGATACAATCAGCGTATTCAACAGCATCAGCTGACTGGACTTTATATTTATATATATATATAAACATGCGCGCGAACATAGACATGCACATGCTCACTCATACATATACATTTAAAGAATTTACCTATCTTCACTGTAGTAGGCAGGATGGGACATCAGGTCCAGTTTTAAGAAGAGTACAGCTGGTTTGAATCAGAGTTTTCCTTCTCTTAGATTGCGTAACCCAGTCTTAAAAACATAGTCTATCCTACTATTCAGCAATAGCTGGGAGAAGAAAAAATGGATCTACGGAGCTTTTCCCAGGGACATTAACGTGAAGAAAAATGTAAATAGACTCCACCAGGATTTGAACTTGGGTCACTGATTTCATTTCTCACGACGATAATTGTTACGTTAAGCGACTATATACAGATATAGAGTAAAATTATGTTTTATATATAAGATTTATTTATTGCTGTTATTATAATTGTTGTGAGACCCGAAACTTACCTGCATCATGGACTCTTCCCGCACAATATTACGAGTGTTACATAGCCATATACACGAATATGGCCATGTGCAAAATTGGTGAAATGGACATTGAATGTTGATAACGATAGAACATATAAAGAACATAGGAATCTCGAAATTCGAAAACACGTAACGACTTGTTTGTTCAGGTACGAAACCTTTTTATTAACTTTGAGTTAAAGGTTTCGACGTAAGGAGGAGAAACACAATCTTCTATGCTGTCTTATTCATTTGGCCCCCGTCTCGTGCGGCCCCTCATAAGGCGCAAGTTCGCCTCGCGTCTGCGAGCTCTAAAAGTCGACCGTCTTCGTCCAGTGTCTAATCTGAACTCTCTAACTTTCTTCAAATTCTCACACAAACCTCCGCGCGCTTCTGGTGCTTGACGTCACCCTTACCCTGTTACCCCGTTTCGTCTCGGACTATTGTGACATCTCTGAGTGACATGTCCGCTCTGTGCGCGCTCACGCGTTACCACCTGCATCAAGGTTGCACCTAACTAACCCATGTGCTGAGCCGAAAGGTTCTCAGCCAAACTAAACCCAAAGGCATGAACCGAAATCCCTCGGCTATTATATTACTCTAGCGTAGTAATATCCTAATACTGGGAGTAGTAGTATCGTAACACCAGTAGCAATACCGCTGTACGACTACCAATATTGGACACTATCCTTTGTAACTTTTGTTAATATATCTTTCTTACCTCTAAACCGTGTTCTGTGTTTTCCTTCTGTGTACCGACTTTGGGTCTATATCAATAATAATATCTCTTTATGAGTTTCTCACGCGAGTAGTTACTGGTTGACTTCAATTGAAAATGACGACTTCATCTCTGCAGAGAGGTAAGACAAACGAGGATGTTGGATATGACAGCTAACTGCATATTGTTGTATACAAGGAAGAAAGACAACAACGCTACTGTATAAAATATAATCTGCTTCCTATTTCCCCTTTTATTACCCGAAATGTTCGTATGGGTAGATTGAGGGTGGGTCAGTGATGACTAAAATGTACATAAACAAGGGTGATGGTGCTGTTTTTCAGTGAAACATCTCTGCCTTTCAACTTCGTTCTCCTTGGTGGAAATCTTCTCTCGTTTATATGATTTTCCAAACGCCCGCGCAATCTTCGTGGTCACACCTCTCACCTACAAGCTGCACGTGAACACAACTTCTGTCTAGTATGCAGGCTAATGTACCTTACCTGGCACTTCCGCTGAGGAAGTACCTGCGTTCTGTTTAACTCAGGATACACGTAGTTATTCTATTGTGCCAGCCATGCAATTTATGCGGCATATCAAAGGAATATTTCGGATGATATCCAACACATTTCATGGTGAGGCTCTTGTTCAGGAGCTTACGGTAATGTGGAGTACCTCTTCGTTGCCATTACTCGCAGGTTCACTTTAACTCGGTGGTTAGAACCTGCTAGATTATCATGTTTCGGTCGAATAGAACTGTTAATCATTTACTATAATGGAAATTATTTAATTTGTGCAAACAAATAATTACTATTTAGTTGAATTATTGGTATTAGACACCAATATTGGTGTAAGAAACCATTTGACAGTGGTAAAGAGAACTGTTAGTGTTAGATTGCAATACTTAACGCCGTTTAACTGTGTGCAAGCAAATAAGCTTAGGCTTGTTTAAAAATGTTACCAACAAACTATTCGCTTGCAAATTATATATTTTGTGATACACCTCTTGCTGGCCGTCCTTCCCCTGGACTGCTATCTCACGCCGACACGTCTCTTCTGCTCTCCGTTGTGGACTGCCTCTTTGCCAACTCCCTGTGTCTTCTCTGGTGCCTTCCTCTCCTCGTCTACTTCTGGTCTCGCGGGAGATCTCGAGCTCAAGCCCTTTGTTTGGGTTTCGCGTCAAAACAGACAAAGAGATCGTCTGACCGGCGCACACACACACCCAACACAATGGCCACATAATATCGCAATATAATATATGTATAAACAGGATTTGGCATTAAATAACCTACAAGGGTTGATATGCCATAAAACTTAACAGAACCAAACCAACATTTTTTCTGAAACCATCGAATCTAAAAGCTATAGCTGTTTTTGTTCTAATTAGGCAATTCATATGGCAAAAAATATTAATCTATCACCAAATAAACCAACAAACAAAAAAACAAAATCAATTGGTTTGTAGACTTAATTTTTAAAAATCTGTCTTGACAGTAAATTTCCAATTCGAAGATAAATATGACAAAAATATCAATCATAATTAGAAATTACATTAATTATTTTGAAAATTCAGTTACACATCTCTCATTTTTCTTTCAGTTAAATGGTTTGGTTTTTGGGGTTTTATGGCGTATCAACCTCTGTAGGTTATTTAACGCCAAATCCATTTTTTGTAAATAATCTGTTCTATTTAAAACAATTCAGTACATAGTTTAATTGTTAAAAACATTTCTATTTCAAACTATTTAAGTAGTTATATATAACAATTCAGTTTAGTGTAATTACAGTTTCAATGTCAAAAAAGTTAAATTTCAAATAATTTAGTTTATCATAAGCAGTCAGTTTAAATGTCTGTACGGTTTAATTGACAAAAACATTTCTATTTCAAGCTATTCAGTTTAATCAAACAATTCAGTTTAGCATAAGTATGCCGTTAGTTCAAATAACCCATAGATAGGACCCTATCAGGTGCAATCACGCCAGGCCAGAGTAGACCTGGGAGCAATGACAATGAAGGGGTACTCCATATTCCCCATGACTGGTACCTCAAGATCAAACTATTAAGTGTCATATCCAGGACACTCGTTGGTGGCAGGTCAGTGTATTCTACAGTCCCAGCTCACTAGGCAATCTTTCTGGTAAAGAAGTTCAATCTAATTTTTTTTAATCTTTTACTCTTTTTATTATTATTCTTATATACGATTAATATCCAATATGTATAGCATTGATTCAGTAATTGCAGAACCTATCAAAGATTGGTACCGATTTTCTTTACAATGCTTTAAATATAAAGAAATATGATTCGACAATTATCATTCGGCAAGACTTTTATTGCAGGATCAATAGTATCCACTCATTATAAGTAATAACCTTTAAATGATGTTAATATTTGTGGCCTATCCATAAATATATTGTTTGAATCCTTTTGGACATTTACTGCAACTTTTTGTTATCGAAAGTGATTTTCAGGAGATCCAATTGGTAAAATTCTATTGGTTTTGCATATGCACTGCCAGCATTTCAGCAGATTTTATCATTCATTTTGAAAAGTTGTACTAATTTTGTTTGGTTAACTTTAACTTCATTGTATTTTCCCAGCAGATTTAATTTCACTCGTCTGCAATAAGTTCATCATTATCACAAAATCAAAGGTAGAGAAAAAAGACTTGAAGCACTTAAGATAACTAGAACACTGGAGTCTAGCTGGCAATAGATTATTCTAGAAGTCTCTTTAACGGAATTATCAGAATCTTTGCTATCTTGCGAGAACTTAGATTTATATCATTTCTTTGAAGATGGCAGGGTTAAGTTGGCTCTAGATTTTCGTGAAACCTTCAATGCTTAGATTGTAATGTGGGAATAACCGCTACTTTGCAAGAACTGAGATTTATATATAACTGTATCACGAGAGTGAATTAATGACATGAAATATTATTATCATTATTATTTACACAAAGTTTTTCACATCAGCGTTAGCTGATGGTTTTTCACTGGAGTCTGAGTGACAGTAAGTCTCCTCAAGTCTCCTGGACTCTTTTCAGTATTCTGGCCGTTCTTAAGAATGCAGTAGTTTGGATGGTCTCCACTCGTCCGCCAACTTCCAAGTCCTCCAGTCCCTTTAGTATTCCTTTAGTTACTGTTCCAAACGCACCAATTACAATTGTATAATTGTCACCTGCATGTTCCATAGTTTTTTCAATTCCCTAGTAAGGTTGAGGTACTTATCCTTCTTTTCCCATTCTTTCAGTTTTATTCTGTGGTCAGCCGGGACAGCAAAGTCGACAGTTTTGCAAGTTCTCTTCTTTTTGTTGATTATTATTAGGTCTGGTCTTCTGGCCGAGACTAGGTGATCAGTGTGTATGTCAAAATCCCGTAGGATTTTATGTGTGTTATTTTCTAGAACAGGTGCTGGGTTGTGCATATACCATTTGATCGTATGGTCAAATGTAAAATTCTTGCACATTTCCTAGTGGATCACCTTGCCGACCCAATCGTGTCTTGTCTGATATTTCTTCTGCGCTAATTTGCTGTATTCGCTAATTATGTGATTGATGGTTTCATCTCTGCCACCGCATAGTCTACATTAGCTATTTTGTTGCGACTTATCTATTCCCGCTTTGTTGCTATTTTGTTGCGACTTATCTATTCTCGCTTTGAGATTGTGTTTCTCTCTTAAAGTTTCCTTTTCTTAGCCGTGTCCAGGTTTTGTCGTGTGAGATGTTGTTTATTAGTCGTTTAAAACTTCCATAAAGTTGCTTTCCCCCCATTTTTGTTTCCTAGTTATTGTCATTCTGTTGTCCATAGTGTTATCATTATCGTTTCTGATGGCTGCAATCAGTCCTCTTTCGTGTATTTCTATGTAGTCTTTGAGCTGTTGTATCGATGTGTCAACGCTGTCTTCAATGCGAGCAAGTCCTCTTCCTCCCTCTTTTCTTGAAACTTATAGTCTGTCAACGTCGTCTCTGGGATGTCATGCCTTATTCATTGGCATTAGTTATTATTATTATTACTATTATTATTGTAACAATCTACTTCCCATCCTCATCATTTAGGGTATGTCATGCAGTGTTGTATATTGATTAAACTAAGTTAAATCTAATGACTAGTATACCATGTATGTATATGAACCAGATTACAAAATTATTTCTTTGCACGCCAGCTCTCCCTGAGGTTACTTTGAAGTTATCTCCGTCTAAGCTAACCAATTACTCTTCAGCATACTCTCTAGCTTTTGCTGAAATAGAATAGTTCAGCTCTGTCAATTATTTCAACTTTGTCCCATAAGGGCAGATGATTTCCATTTTCCTTTCATATATGGTCTGCCATACCCGACTTTTCAATCTCCCCTCGTACTATTGCCTTCCGATGTTCTTCTAGCCTCACGTTTAGTGGGCGACCGGTCTCACCTTTGTATATTTTACCACAACTGCAAGGGATGGAGTAAACACAGTTCTTGGTCATGTTGAATTCCGTTGGTGGTTTGACCCGGAAGGGATACCTCCCGAGAGTTGAACCCCTTGTGAATACTGTCCTATTTTGCTGAAATAGAATAGGAGTGAGTAAAAAAAATTGCAACATTTTGGTACACGCTGCACTATTTAGAAGGTCCAGATACATTTACTGAGGGCGAGAAATCACAAACTACACTGGATGTAATGACGAGCTTGCTTGATACTCACCGAGTTCTTACTAGA
Source organism: Sepioteuthis lessoniana (assembly GCA_963585895.1). NCBI lineage: Eukaryota > Metazoa > Mollusca > Cephalopoda > Myopsida > Loliginidae > Sepioteuthis > Sepioteuthis lessoniana. The sequence goes on from OY757910.1 coordinate 119,784,083, forward strand.
TTTGCCTCTCTGGCTTGGAGCCTTGCCACGTAATACATGCTTTTAGGCCTGCCTCACCTCACGTGATCATGAAGGTTTTTCTAACGAGCAATATTTCTTGAATTATTTTTACCTTAACCTTTTACAAAATAATTTTTTTCTGCTGCTTCCGTGGCATTATGGTCCATTTCTAGCACGTAAAACGTAAGTTTCTGAATTAGACTACGACGTTACACGTTCATCAGTCAATCTTTTAAACGACACACCGGATGAAGCAATGCACTTCATGTCAGCGCACCAACTACCGGCATAAAAGAAACTCAACACTAAAACAGGCATCAGTGTTAGAAAAAATAAGGTTTATCACGAAGTTTTAAATGAGTGGAATGTTCTTTTAGGGAGTTTTTTTCTTTATTTTTCCTTTTGTCTCAAAAAGAACGTCTTGCAATCAACCCCTACCCATGAACACACCAATGTTGACCGACCAAGAAAAACCTTACATTCATTAATTAAGTGTAAATACTGAGTGCCGATCTGAGGACGTACCGAGAGTGATGGCTGAGAGGAATGAATAATAAGAGAGAGAGAGAGAGAGAGAGAGAGAGAAAGTGAGAGAGAGAGAGAATCAAGGGAATCCGTGCTGTCGGCCAAATTTGATGATATATATATATATATATATATATATATATAATTTGGATTAAGAGTTTTCCTTCGATAAAGGTTTCCTAGCCAAGGATAAACAACCCACTTTGCCCTGCTATATACCCAGTGTTCCTCCAGGCATAAATGCAGACGGAAAAGCAGAGACAGATTAAAAAGCTATCAGCTCACGAACACGGCTTATTACAGTAAACCAGCAGTAGCACAAGCAAATTCTAAAACGATCAACATTCATTATTCATCATCGTATAACAAAGATGAAGGGCTGAGCCTTCAACTTTTCGCTTGGCATGTTTCCTTATTAGAGGTGTTTTGGGAATATCCCTTTAGGAAAAGAAATAATCTCATTTTGCAGTTAGAACTTGCAATATTTACCGAAAGTTAAAATATCAATCGGCAGTATTTGCATAGATAATGTAGTCTTATACTATAGAACAAAATAAGATAAAAATATAAGGATAAGAAAATTAATCACGTCTGAAGATATATCGAATGATCATCACATTCAAGTAAGTCATCAGATACCAAAGTTATAGCACTGTTAGATGTGCTGAACTTGACCAGGGTCATCGGAAATAAGTTTTTATATAGATATGTAACTGGTAAATTTAACAAGTTCATGGACGTTTTTGTAGATAAATAGATATTCAAAATGTTTCATAGGTAGTTGCCCAAACAGTCCGTCCCCGACTGGATGTAACTGAGATTGATTTTTAAGCCAAGTAAAACAGGTTTGAATTCATAATTTTCCTTCAAGAATGTTTGCATAACCAAGGCTAAAAAGGTCAATTTGTACTACTGTTTACTTGGAGCATGGGCTGGAGTACTGGAGTACATATTTTTGATTCTTATCATATTCAAGGGCGCCTCAGGTTGTGTAATGGTTAGCAAGCTAGACTAGCAAACCTTCACGAATGAGTTCAAGTCTCATTGGGTGCTCCATTTATTCGGCCTTGTGTCACATCTAAGGAAAAAGCTTTGTAAATTACTACTAATCATATTCAATGAAGTATTCTTCTCAATGATAATTTGTACATAATCAAAGATAATTTTCACTCGACAGGTTTGGTTTAATGGCATATTAACCTTCGTATTTTATATAATGCTAAAGCTAGTCTTCTAGGAGAACGGTAGTGGTACTATTTATCCCATAGCTGGGAGGATAAGGGGTTTTATACCTTCCCCAGGGTATTTGGCCGAAAGTGAATGTAATAACGCGACTGGAGTACAAACTTGTTTGTTACGATTCCGCAGCCCAGTGCTCTAACCATTACACCTCGAAGACACCACCAAATTTTCATTAGATGAAATCCTAGCAGGAACTAACATACAGTATTAGAGTAAACCTGGGAGTTATAGGAACAGAAGAGTGATTCCACTCTCAGAACTGGAAAATAACCAGTGGATGGAAGAGGATTATACTAGATCTTTTTTGTATACGAGAAAATCCCTTTGGCATCAGATTTTTATTTCGTCTTTTAGAAAAGTGCCAAATCTCAGTACAGAAATTTAAAAAAAATGACTCTGTATAGGGAAATTTGATAATCTGAATAAAGTTTATGTTTGACTTTATGTTTATCGTGGTAAATAAAACAAGACGAAACAAGTCCATTTTTGCATATCATCACACACATGAAACCAACATCTTGGTAAGTCCTATAGCTTCGTTTATGCTTCCACTTGCTTCATTAATCGCAATTTATATCAATTTTCATCCTGCATGCTAATTGGCTGTCCTAGGAATCACTAGCTTCTTTAAATATTTGCTTCTTCGAGTGATGATATTACCAACTAGAGAAAAAGATATAGTAAATGGCAGCAGTGATAAATAAGTTTTGTTGGATCAACTCAATCGAGGTTTAATAAAATACAAACGTTCCGACATTATAAAATCATTAAGGTTTTTCGGACTATTGTCTTTATCTTCATTGTTAACGTTTCGGTCGAAATGTCCTCCTCAGGTATTTGTCGAACTCGGGAACCTTCACGGAACTTCGAACTATGTCCTTTATTGAAACCACGGGGGTCGCCTGTTCTGATTCCGTTACCCATAAGAGTTACGTATTCCCGTATTGTTACTCGCATGTAGTGAGGATTGAACCTGCAAATGATTGTCTCCTTAGAAGCTCAGGAAACCAACGCCTATAACAGTTACGCCATGTGTCCTACTTGACAACTCAGAGTGAATGTTTGGGTATTATAAACAACATAAGTGCTGATACCTTAAAGCGTCTAATTCTCCAATGTTCAGCCCTATTAATTATTTCAACTTTGTCCCATAAGAGCAGATGATTTTCATTTTCCTTTTATATATGGTCCGCCATACCCGACTTTTCAATCTCCCCTCGTACTATTGCCTTCCGATGTTCTTCTAGCCTTACTTTTAGTGGGCGACCTGTCTCACCTTTGTATATTTTACCACAACTGCAAGGGATGGAGTAAACACAGTTCTTGGTCATGTTGAATTCCGTTGGTGGTTTGACCCGGAAGAGATACCTCTGGAGAGTTTAACCACTTGTGAATACTGTCCTAATGTCATATGGACTACATATCTTTTGGATCCTTTCGACTAGTTCTTTTGACATAGGGCAGACATACTGTGGTGAGTTTTCGGGTATTATCCTCCACCCTCCTATCTAGGTTTCTTAGAGCCGATGTTATGAGCTCTGGGTTGTTGTTACAATGGAGGTTGTGTCTCAGACTAATCATTTCATCTTGATATGCATCAGTATCGCTACTAATGGTTTTTGCTCGATGTTGTAAGCAACGGAATATTCCTTTCTTTACCGTATATGGATGATGGGAGTTGAAATTGAGGTACTGTCCGGTGAAGGTGGGCTTACGGTACACAGATGACCTGAATCCTTGCTCTGTGCGTGTTACTAATACATCGAGGAAGGGTAATTTGTTGTCTTGCTCTTTCTCCATGGTGAACTGTATAGATGGTCGGATTGAGTTCACGTAATCAAGTAATATCTGAATATCTTCCTGATGAGGCCAGAGAATGAATGTGTCATCTACATATCTAAGCCACATAGATGGCTTTAGTGATGTGGATCCTAATGCCATTTATTCAAAGTATTCCATGTATATATTAGCTAACACTGGTGACAATGGCGAACCCATAGCCAGTCCTTCCTGTCGGTATATATCAGATCCCATCCCGAAGTAGGTTGTCTCCACACAGAAGGTCAACATTTCCATTAGATTATCTATTGGGATACAAGTGCGTTCTTCCAGCAAGGGGTCTGCAGCCAGTTTATCCCGTACTACAGCAAGTGTCTCATCAGTAGATACCTTTGTAAACAGACTCAGTACATCCAAACTAACCATCTGGTTTGAATGAATGGGGGCATCAGTGATTCTCTCCACTAAGTGGGCTGAGTTCTTAACATAAGATGAGGACTTACCAGTTGGGGGTTGATGATCCACAAGGAAGCGGCTCAATGGGTGACATGCTGAACCTCAGTTGCTGACGATGGGTTTCAATAAATTTTTGAATTTATGAATTTTTGGAAGGCCTTATATGTGTGGTAGCTTACTGTAATGTTTCATTAGCTGTCTGTATTTTGTTTGTGGTATGAGATTTTTATTCTTACCCAAGATTTGTGACAGCTTCCTTTCCGTCTTCAGGGTAGGGTCCTTCTTTACTTTACAATAGCCACCATTGCCAATCATGTCTGCCAATTTGTTGGAGTATTCCACCCTATCCATTATCACGGTAGCATTGCCTTTGTCAGCTAGGAGTATTATGAAGCTGTCATCATCCTGTAGCGATTTGAGTGCCTGTCTTTCCGTTTTTGAGATGTTAGGCTTCGGAGGCTTTGATTTCTCAAGTGCTTGTCTCACTTTCCATCTTAGTTCATCAGCACTTGCCTTGGGTATTTTTAAAGCTGCATCCTCGATTGATGCAATTAGATCTAAGTTGGGAATTCGCTTGATAGTGGTGGCGAAGTTGAGACCTTTGTTTAGCAGTAATTTTTCCGGAGTTGTTAACTGTCGCTTACTGATGTTGACAATGGCTTCCACTGGGATTTGATTTTCGTATCGGTGTTTTTCATCTTCCACAACTTCGTAATTTGACGTGCCTTGACCATATGGAATTTAGACAACTATTATAAAATCAATTCGTAATACAACGCCCCTGATCATTACTTACTATTTTACACACAAACCGGAACAGCTGTTGACAATTATGATTATACCTACAAAAAAGAATAGCAGTAACATACGGTGGAGAATCAGACAGCAGAAAATCAGTAAGACGTGACACTTTAGGCAATTTTGATTTGTGGCCCCAAGAATAATAACCCCATTTCGTTAATACCATTACCATTGACACAATCATCAATTCCAATCAAATATTGTTGACAGCAATCGTTATAAATAAGCTATGCATGACCCCTTAAATGGAGGACGTGCGCCAAATATTTAATTAAATACACCATTTCTAACAGTACACAATTGATCCACATCATTAAAATAAAATTAGATTATTGGTGTATATTTCATCATCAACTTGCCGTGTCATCAGCGCGGATATCCTTGACCCTCTCTCACCACCTCTGCCTATCGTACATCGCATTTGGCAGGTCCTCAGGGCTACACCCCGTATCCTCCCAGAGCTACTGTATGTAGGTTCGAGCTGGTCGCCCTGCTTTTCCTCGGCCATGTGAGGGGGTCCATAGGGGTACATCACTTATGAGCTCGTCCTTACTTCTCCAGCAGTGTCCTGTATGTCTGGTTCGTCTAATTTTGATAGTTTTCGTGATGAGTAGTGGGTGGCCGTAGAGCTGCTGCTTTGCGGGAGTTGCCTCGAGGACCGGTTCAATATTGCACACAGCATTCTTGTGTAGTGGCTTTCAAGCTTTTTCTCCAGCCGCTTAGTTAGCGTTCATGTAGTGCATCCATATAGCAGTATCGATACGATCGCTGCTTGGAAGAAACTGCATTTAATTTTATCGGTCAGGTCTGACTTCCATATGACCGATAGCCTAATGATAGCTGTCCATACCTTTGCTAGTCGCGTGTCGATGTCTGCCTCGTTCGATGAGACACTGCTTACTCCGTTGGTTAACTTGTCTTCTAGTTTCAGAGAGCTACCGTTTAGTGTGGAAATGCCACCTGTTTGATTCAAGCACATGGAATTAGCACTTTGTTATCACTTAAATGTTAAAAAAGTAATTAAAGAGAAGACAAAGTATATTTTTATTTACTAATTGATCCACTAAATGGAGGACGAGCGCCAATTATTTAATAAAATACATCATTTCTAACAGTACACAATCGATCCTCATTAACAAAACAAAAATTAAATTATTGGTGTGCATTTATTAGGTACAAAATTTATGGAATTAGCACTTTGTTATCTCTTAAATGTTAAAATAGTAATTAAAGATAAGACAAAGTACATTTTTATTTACTAGTTGGACATCCTGGCTTTATATAATATACTAAAGACAAACTAGATTAGATTATCAAAATAATGGTAAAAATATTCCCAAGATATGCAGTGGAAAATATATTGTGATAGTCCAATAATGTCAAAAAAATGGGGAATTCATTCACACAAAAGAAAAAGGAAAAAAAAAAACAAACTTAAAATTAATTATTAGTTGAACGTACTCTTCCATCTTTTACTGTCTTCATTATTTTAGACCTGGATCTCAGAAATTTAAAGCAGCCTTCTTTATGAAAGTGGTCCCGGTTTAATGTATTACAATAGATCGTTTTGCAGACGCATCTTTTTCCTGAACCTTTTAAAAAATTCCTTCATAAATCTTCACCTGGATTTGGATCCCGAAAGTTTGACATTCAACCTGATTTGATAAAAAAAAATTGGTAAATTTACATGTTTTATTGATATATTTCATTTAAACGGCAACAGACAAAAAATTCAGTCTGATCACCTTGGCCAATGAAGATTCTTGATTCATATCTGGATATCACGTTCATTCAACTATCCACACACCATGGTTATTTCTTTTAAGAAGATTTTAATGTTATTTTCTTCTGTGTATAAGTTAGAGATGACCAGCTCATTGGTCTAATTAGTAGAATGTTCGCCAATGGTCCGGGAGACCTGGGTTCTATCCCAGGTCACGTCATACCAATGACTTAAAAAATGGTACTTGATACCTCCTTGCTTAACACTCAGAAATGTAAGGTATGTATCAAGGGTAAAGTGGATCAATCCAGCGAAGGGATTAGTGCCCTCCCCTAAACCTTGGTGTAGTAGCTATTGAAAAGGGAGCCTTCTGGTCGACCTCGACTATGGTCGCCAACTTTACTACAACTTTTATATGTTAGAGATGGTTTTCGTTTTGCTTTATGTAAACCTTCCTTCATTCAACCAATTTCTTACTGTTCTCTCATAAACATTGATTATCGTTTCAACGCATTTATTTTACTATGCTGACAAACTGATGCCCCTCGTTTTCTATTGGTATATTTTCCATTTCTAACAACCCGGTTTCTTTCATATTTGCACCATATTTTAAACACAGCAAATCAGGAACATGCAAAATATTTCACCATACTTCATAATGGATTTCTTCTCGAATAAATTTCACGATCTTTTTTATTATTTTATTCGACAGTTCCTTTGTTGTCTTCATGTTTCCTTTGAATTTTTTATTCCAAACAGTTTGTTGTGTTCTGATTATATAGGTTTCAATTGCTATTTATTTTAGGGACGCCAATTACAAGATGATTCCATATTTCTTTCTCATTATGGGTTTACTGCATGACAAGTAAAAACTATATCATTATCTTAAATAATGTATATCAAAATATCAAATGAAAATTTCATGTGTTATTAGTTTATTTTTTGCTAAATTAAAAAAAAAAAATAGGTAAACATCCTTAAAGTTTTGTGATTCCATAATTTTTGTCAAGGGTGGCAACTATTCAGTTTTCAGAGGTATTTTGTTCTCACAATTTCGGATTAGATGTATATTTTTTTATCGACTTTGTATATTCTTGTTTCCATAAACGAACGCTCATCTTCTAAAATGTGGACAGTGTTTGCTTGAGCTCTATTTTTGTGTACGGACAAAGACATCTTATGATATTTACTCATTTATATTTCAATGTCCGTTATAATTTCTTGTAAGCTTTGAAGCAGCCACAAAAATATACACGCCAATATAAATCATTGCTAAAATATTGTGTCTGTATTGCTGAAGTCAACCACTGAATGATTATATCTGTAAAAATCGATGATTCCCTATGAATTATTGGTTGTCTTTTCCGAAGATATCGATTTTATCTATCGGTCTTGAAATGCTTATCCTATTTACCAACCCCTCCGTTCGGGCAGGATATGACACATGGTCAATTTTTAATCGGAGTTTAACAGGTTTTAATTCAGAGTTTTCCTTCTCCTAGACTAGTTGCCTAACCAAAGCTGAAGAACATAGTCTGTCCTACTATTTACCCATAGCTGGAGGGAGAAAAATTGGTTTCATACCTTTCCCGTGGGTATTAGTGCTATGTGAAATGCAATCAGAATCGTCCAGGATTTGAACTCGTGTCGCCGTGTTCATTTCCTATGAGGATAACAATTACACCACGGGCACCTCCTGAAATATGTTTAATTACAATTAATAAACATCATAGTGAAATGCTTGAAATGCTTATATCGGCTCACGAAATCGCATATAAAATTGAATTTGAACAATCTTCGGGTTATTGACAAAAATACTGACAAAGACACAAAAATAGGGGGACATTTTGCTTATAGTTATTATTAATATATGTGACATCCGACTCATTCGTGAAATCCACGGGTGTCCTCGTGGTGTAATGGTTAAAAGCGAAGGACTGTGGAATCGTAGTAAGCGAGTTCGAACTCCAGTCGCGCTATTGCGTTCACTTTCAAACGAATACCCTTGGGAAAGGTATGAACCCCATTATCCTCCCAGCTATAGGTTAAATAGCATCACTGCTGTTCTTCTAGAAGGATGGCTTTGGTATTAAATAACCCACGAAGGTTGATATGCCATTAAACAAAGTAACCAAACCAACTGCGAAATCCACGTGTCGGTTATACTCTGAAAATTATTGGTTTATATTCCAGGTCCCCCTCCGCCAGACAGTACCTGTCCGTTGCCTAAAAGGGATAAAGACAAGATTTGTTTGGTTTCTGAATGCTGACGGGAAACAAACATTTTTTTCCTCCTATGAGAGGCATGCTTCCTGCAGAGCACTCTACCTTCATTCAACCTGCAGAACACTCTACCTTCATTCAACCTGCAGAGCACTCTACCTTCATTCAACCTGCAGAGCACTCTACCTTGATTCAACCTGCAGAGCACTCTACCTTCATTCAACCTGCAGAGCACTCTACCTTCATTCAACCTGCAGAACACTCTACCTTCATTCAACCTGCAGAACACTCTACCTTCATTCAACCTGCAGAGCACTCTACCTTCATTCAACCTGCAGAGCACTCTACCTTCATTCAACCTGCAGAGCACTCTACCTTCATTCAACCTGCAGAGCACTCTACCTTCATTCAACCGTATTCTATTTCAGCATTATTAACCATTTAGCATTCTCTTTCACTATCATGTTTATTAATTGTAATTAAATATATTTTAAATCATTTAAATAGACATATTCCTTCTATTTGTACCTAATTCTGTTTTGAATAAAACTACTTCTTCTGTTAAATATAATGTCTCATTCAAGCAGATTTAAACCAGGAACAATAGGATTATAACGAAATCATTACATTTAATATTTCATCATCCTCATTCAAATTCTTGCATTGTCGGCAAGGACTGTAGAATTCATCGATTGCACTTTTGCAGAGCGATTTGAACCCCGTGTTCCAAGAGGTTACCTGTTTGCTGTGAGTGGTTACCCGTAATGCTTGAGGATGTGATCCGGGTGACTGAGCAGTCCGTGATCCGGCACTGAGTGGCAGCCCTCTACTTTGACCCTTCATTGGCGAGATGGACGATCAGAGAGGCCAAAACCAATTATGTTACACACTAACACCTATTTAATTTTCCAGATCATGTTCTCAAAATGGTTTTTGGGATAAAAAAAATACCCAGCTTTATTTTATCATAAATGTGTTTGAAGACTGTGGCTGAGGGTCAACTGCGCGTAGAAAGCTAGACTATAAACCATTTAAACAGAGTAAAAAGAAATGGTTGATATTAAATAGAATTATTTGTGAGAAATAGCAATACTTGGAACCATTTAACTGTGTGCAAACAAATGAGCTCTGGCTCGTTTAAAAATAAAGTTACCAACAAATTATTGACTTATAAATCATATATATATATATATATATATATATATATATTAAAAAATGATGGTCCACGGAGAGATGTGAATTTATTTATTTTGTTCTTACATACGTGTTATATCTATGTATGTTTCGGGTTTGTTGCTTTCAAGAGTGAGTTCAAGTCACATTGAGTACCCCATTTAAAAGGTCTTTTGCCTCCCATATTCTCTGACGAAAGCAACAAGCTGGAAACATACATAGATATAACACGTATGTAATACATGTATATAACACGTATGTAAGAACAAAATAAATAAATTCAAAAAATACAAATCTCTCCGTGGACCATCATATTTTAAATATATCCTTATTCTTTCTTTGGACCTACAACAACCATCTTTATATATATATATATATATATATATATATATATATAGTAGTCCAGAAGACCTGCCAGAGGCTATGAACGATAGGGAAAAGTGGTGAGAGAGGGATATCCGTGCTACCAGCACGACATGATGATGATGATATATATATATATATATATATATGCAGGATTTAGCATTAAATAACCATTTAGAGTTGATATGTTATTAAACTAAATTACTTAGACCTAAACCATTCAAATTCATTAAGGTGTGAATCATATAAATTTCTGCTGCTTCTATTCACGTCTTTTACTTTTTCTTTTCTTGTTGCCAGGGTAAAATAAATCTCAATTGGTTTTCTGTATCAACACCAAATTTTGCGTTTAGGAAATTACGCCGATGATTGATGGTGATATTTTCTCAACTTATCACAGGAATGTGGAACGTTCAATTACAATATTGCTCAAACTACATTAAAACAAAAGAGGTTGGAAATTGGTAGAACATAAGATCTATAGGGAATTGAGCAAACAAATTGGATTTGGTCATGCAGAAGAGAGGCGAAAGAGCGTTCTGAACCGTAATGTCTCTAATATGCTTCAACGAAAGCAACAACAGATTAAGGATAAATAAATAAAAAACACCGTTGGATAAAACAAGTTTTCCTCCCTAAATCTCTATTATTTATATGATCACTGATTTTGTTTAAATATTTTTGCCGATGATTAACATGAGCATATATTTCGCCCTCTGCATCGTGTTTTCCGACAGACTCAGCGGGGATGTTGTGGGTATGACAGAATGGTTGTTTTTCCTTAATTCTTTTCGTCTGTGACCCAACAGCAGTTGAGAGTCAGAAGGCGGCAAAGAATAACATCTACTAGAAAGGTATAAGTGGGTCAGTTAATTTCTTTGAACTAATAAATGCACTTCGTGACATTCATGGACTCTTTAATCATTTACTTATACAAAAGTGGGGATGTGACCTCAGTCTTGCGGTGGGTATTGTGGTTCAGCTGAAGCGCCAATGTGATGGACACGTCTGACATAGTAGCAAACAAATAAAATGAAGAGGGCATCGATCATATCATCCATGTAAAGCAGGCCGATGAATGGTGGAAGCCTTTAGAGCTGCTGTAAAAAAGAAAAAAAATGTGGATCTCCGCCTTTCGGGCACATAATTACGAGTTCTGATTCTCGTTACTTGATGATGAAAATGCATCTCCAAATCTCGTATCAATGGGGAAAATTGTGTTCTAGAGCTGAGAAATTGTTCTATATAATGATGTTTGTGCATTCCCTGTATCCAGTAGTTTAGAGTGTTCGCCAATCGTCCGGGAGACCTGGGTTCAATCCCAGGTCACGTCATACCAAAGACCCAAAAAATGGTACTTGCTTAACACTCAGCAATATAAGGTACGTATCAAGGGTAAAGTGAAGAAATCCAGGGAAAGGAGTAGCGCCCTCCCCTACACCTGGGTGTAGTAGGTATTGAAAAGGGAGCCTTCTGGTCGCTCTCGACTATGGTTGCCAACTTTACTTTTACTGTTGGAGTCGTTCATTTATTTGAGATGGAAAAAAAACTAAAATAACTTTGAGCTAGTAAATTTTCACAGATCACTCAAACAAAGTAGTATTTATCTGACTCTTGGTGAAGCTCAAAATTTAATCAAAGGTTGGTTTAATATGAAATGCACAAAGAGCGAGTGTAAACATCGATTTTATCCCTTCAGCGTTCCTTTTCGGGTATGTCTCAGGTACCCGGTTATAAATCCAGGTCTTACTCCTTTTTAGGCAAGGGGGCAAGTGCTACTTAGGAAGGGAGAAGCTCCCTAGAGCTAAGCTGATTGTTTTTATCATAACCTGGTATGAATCACCCAATCCAGTTCAAAATACAAAAGCCAGTCATGATAAACAAGAAAAAAAGATGTTTCAGTAAATATTCCTGTTTGTATATATTATAGATTAAAAGAATTTGAAACCGTGGTAAATATTGTCACATTAGAAGGTCTTGATGAAAGTTTCCGGGGAGACAGATAAGATGAAAAGTTCACAGAAAAGAGAAAAATCAGACACACGAAGTACTAGGAAAACACTTCTCTTTTTATTAGTGTTTTTCAGTTTCACTCTAAGCCGCTCTCAAATTAAGAAATTGTTCTGTGGTATTTTTTGAGTTGATGAAGGAAAGTTCCCTTAATCGTATACCATTCCTACTGTCGTTTCGCTAGCTTCAAAAGTTAATATTCCTGTCTTTTCAAAACTCCTCTACTCTCGTGTGATCGCCTCTCGCACCTACCAGAAGACTTCTCCTTTGTTGTTCGTCCAGAGGTCGGAAGGCAACAACTATATTTTGAGAAGAGAACAAATGAAGGTAACGATTGTACCCGTTATGAGTGGAGTACTTAGAATAGTTTCGAAGTAATCCGGAAAAAAAAAACATTGGAACGATTAAACATCAAAGATAAAAATGAAATAAGAAGACAGTAACATAATCAAGACTGATGAAGCTTCCGACTTTTTTTTAACAATTGGAAATGTCACCGCTTATAGTATTTCTGACATGACCACGTAAATGTTCTGAATTGGTAAACCCTTGATTACAAGACTGAGTATCCAATGAGCAATATTGCTCATTTACCCAACTATTTTTGAACTGAAAAAAAGAAAAAGAAAAAAAAAAAAACAGCAACAAAAAAAACAAGGCTGTTTCTGAAACATTTTTCATTATTGCCATACATTTTAATGAAACTTTAGTGGTTTAGACGCACATAGGAAGTTATTATTTTCTTTGATTATTGTTGTCAAATTTCCCGTATTTAAAGTGGAAAAATCATAATTTTTTAAAAAGAATATTCTCAGATATACCCCACCCCGAAAACGAATTTTTTAAAGAATTTTCTTTTGTAATTAGTCCTTAACTCATTGCTTATAAACAGTTGTCTTGAGTCAAATATTGGCTTACAATGATTGGAGACTCACTTCAAATTAAACTGAACTATTTCGCATATTGAATAAATTTTGGCAACACTAATTAAAACCATGACTTGACGCAATCAGGCAGTAATGAAGTTTACCCAACGAATATTAAGTGGTCATAAATTGTCCTAACTTCTTATAGACTCCATCAGTCGTCATCAATTGTCTGAATATCTTTATGTTAGCTATTTGTTTTTTTCTCCAATATCGAATGAAAGTGAAATTTTCTGGGTAATCAAAAAATTGAATCAGATGTATTTACCAAATTCCTCTGTCGGTGTGTTAAAATGTCAATGTTTAAGTTGGGTAAAACTGCTATTAATTCTAGACTTTTACAATTTCTAGACTGGTCGTCTGACCTTATATGAAGAACCTAGTCTATCCTACTATTTACTCATCGCTGGAGAAAGTACAGATGTATTCATATCTTTCTATAGGTCATTAGCGCACAGTGAAACAAAAAAAAAACTTCATCTAGGATTTGAACTCGGAACACCAATTTCATCTCTACGACGATAACCATCGAGCCAAAAGCATGTAATAACGACAACAAATAAAAAGTGCATGATACACGTTAATCAAAAAGGACGATACTGTTTTTGTGTACCTATGGATTGTTGTGAGCATTAAAACGTATATTAATTCAAACCTAAGTTAAATAAAACATGAACCGTACACACACACAAATGGAAAAAAAAACATACATATATATATATATATATATATATATATATATATATATATATATGTACAAAAACATAGGTAATTAAAAACCATTCAAAGTACAAACACTAGTAAATTAAAATCTCATTTAATACCCATTAACTATATCTTATGCCAAACATAAGAGCTGGAAAACACGCACGCACACATATATATACAGACATGTGTATACATATACAAAAAAGGAGAAAGAACTACCAGTAAATTTAAAACCACAGAATTCCCCAAAATACACACACACACACACACACACACACACACACACACACACACACACACACACACACACTATAAACATATCAAATATCAAAGACGGGTAAAGCAGACCAAACTAAACACACTCCAGGAAAGAGAGACAACGACCCAAATATAAACAGCCTGACCAACCAAAGGTCATTTATACTGGAAACAAGAGTGAGTTCAAGTCTCATTGAGTACCCCATTAACAAAGTCTTGTGTCTCATATGTTCTCTGACGAAAGCAACAAGCTGGAAACATGCACATATATAACACGTATATAAGAACAAAAGACATAAATTTAAAAAATACAAATCTCCTCGTGGACCTTCTTATTTTAAAATTGATTTTTGGCTATGACAAACAGTAAATTTTTGTTTGTTTCTTTTTGTTACCCTTCATGTTGCCAATTCTCTTTCCTGTAGCGTTAACCATTACGGTAAGCAAACCTTTTTAATTCTATGTGGATGCAATTGGCACTGTGCAATCTTTGTTCTTGTATCATAGACTATGATCAATCACACCTAGAGGTGCCCGTGGTGTAGTAGTTATCGTCGTAGGAAATGGACACGGCGACACGAGTTCAAATCCTGGACGAGACTGATTACATTTCACATACCACTAATGCCCTTGGGAAAGGTATAAATCCAATCATTCTCCCTCCAGCTATGGGTAAATAGTAGGGCAGACTGGGTTCTTCAGCCTTGGCGAGGCAACTAGTCTAGAAGAAGGAAAACTCTGAATTGAAACCTGTTAAACTCCGCTTAAAAATTGACCTTGTGTCATATCCTGCCCGTGTGGAGGGGTTGGGTAAATAAGATGATCAATCACACCTTATATATGTAGAGAAATTATCCCTTTTTTTCCTGAATTTCAGGCGAATATTATTAATATTTTATTATTTCACTTCACATTTTCAAAACAGGTTTTCATATTTAGGCAATTTACTGTCTGTTTTTAACGTCGTTAAAATGTGTTTGAAGGTCACATGAAGGGCGCACACTTGATATAAATTTCTGTAGGCTTGAAGCTACGATTAACGTTTAGTTATTAAAGTTTAGTATAATGACCTACAACTAATGTTTAGAGAAAAAAAAAACTTGTATTTATCTATTTTTATTCGTAAAATCGGTTGATTCAAAAACACCTCAGCTTTACTTTTATCAGTCATGTTGTATTCTTTGCAGATTTATTTTACCTCTGGTCAAAGAAATCATTTTTTTTTTTATCAAATATGTTGATTTGTCTGTCACCGACAAATTAGATATTTCATGGCTTATACCGTCGGCAAAACAAAAAATATAGAAGTTATGAATCATTATTTTTCTGAGCGTCAAGGATTTAGCTAGATTTAACTTAAAGAAAAGAGAAAATAGGAAAGGTCGAAAAAAAACAAGAAAAAACAAGAATGAATTAAAATCTTTATTGCCATATTACCGAGATCACAGAGGCGGATGTTTTCGTACATATTGTATATTTAAAAAGTGAAAAATTCAGAATACTCAAGAGAAGTTAAATTTACAAACAATGTTGTTTAGCATGAAGTTGTAGATAAATAAAATATTTCTTTCTATAATTTGATTCAAGAATATTTTTTGCAGCTGTTCGCACACACACACACAAACACGCGCGCACGTACTAACAGCTTTTCCCAATATGTGAGCACACCCTGTATCCGATATCGTATATGTAAAAAGTTATATATAAAAGCTCCTTCATTAACACAAGGAATAACAATGGATCTAGATATCCAACTGACACAAAGTTAGTCGGATTTCGATCCCAGTTTGAGGCAGCTTGCCTGTTTAGCCTCACTGAAGAGTTGTGATAGAAGAAAGCAGTCTGTCTCTGGATGACGATATATATACATATATATATATATAGAGAGAGAGAGAGAGAGACAGACAGACATAGATAGATAGATAGATAGATAGATAGAGAGTGTGTGCGTGTGTGTGTGTGTGTATTTGTGTGTGTGTATGTGCGCGTGTGTATGTTGTTTACAAAGTTCTAAACGTCACCAAGTTTTTATATGTGTAGCATTCTCATTTTTGTGTGGACCCCCGTAGAGAAATTAGTTTGAAAACATTATTAGTTTTTCTAATTTTATAAGAGTTGATAGTGCTGTTACAACAAAAATGTTAATTTATATATATATATATATGATATTACATACTAATCAAATCACGTAATTTACATTTTCAGCTAATTTAAGTGAAATTAACCTAGTATAGTGAGTGAGTTTGCATCCTTCTTAACCTGGTTGCTACAATTCACCTAATGGGATTGTACAAATATCTTAATTTTTGAGCTAATTAATTCACTCACGGCATCAAGTGATTTATTAGAATATTTAGTTATCCGAAACTTAGAGATAATGCAACATGAATTTAAAATATGAAAATAACTATTTAAACACTCAAGCAACAAAAATAGAGGCAAATATATATTTAGCCCAAAATTTGGGAAATATATATAAGTAAATCAAGTACACATCTACGTAGGGTAAAAGGTCAATATTTGGGTTGATAACTTATTACTATAATAATGCTGAAAACCTTTTATTTTAATTTTAGGGAATAATTCTCAGATTTTTGTTTAATCATTATTGCCTAGATTGTAAGTCTAAACTAATTAATAATGCTATGTAATTATTCTATTTTACGAATCCACAAAGCACGCTGGTGTAAACGACATAATTATCCTACAGGAGAACGTTAATCAAATGATGGGCTTATGAATCAGGAAGAACCCCACAGTATTCAGGAACCTATGGCTGAGCGACAGCGTCCTGGAGACATTCCTTGCAAGCCAAGAATTCAGTGGCTTAAGGGTAATCAGATAGCTACATGGACACACTTAGACCAGGAGCTTTCTTTTTACTCCCACCCATCTTAAGGGTCCCATTAATCAACAAATAACATCTTTCTTCAGGATTATACATGGCCTTTGTCTGGATTGGTTTGGTGCAGTAACATATAAAAAGGATAGAATTGAAGGAAAACAGATAACAGATACAGAAGGGAAAGTTAAGATCGGAACAGAGAATGCTGAAACGCCGCTTGACCATGGTGCAATATACATCAAGTTGGATTTGGTCGAGAGCGAAAAGTCTTCATCATGAATGAAATGCACGTGGAACCACCATTCCTGTGTGATCACGTAACATCAAGAAACTGTAACTGTAAGCGCGTAATGACATCAATGGCCGAAAGTAAACGCGTTTTTAAAAATCACGAACTGCACTAAAAATGAAGATGAACGTATGTTATCTCTGCTTTTAGTTGATCTGGAGCATATATATATATATATATATATATATAATACTTTTGAATACCATGTCCAGTGGCAAAAGCTGCTTGGTAGAGACAGGTGTGGCAGTACCGCCTTAAGCTATCGAAACTGTAATCACCCCTGATTGGCAGCTGATGAGGGCGGGGTATCTCACGTGTTTTCATACGTTGTATGATGAAAAAATATAATTATTATATTTTACATTTCCCATTTCTAGAATTTTCAGTAAACGTAAATTTCTAAAATTTCTAAGAATTTCTAAATTTGTATAAATCAAAATATTTGAGCTTATTATAAATGTTGATGCTTTCGAAAAGTCTAATAAAGTAGACATCTAGTTTAAAATTTCCTATTTTACAACGTGAATGTGATTTTTTAATAATTTTTTCTTTGTCTCAAAGAATTCAAGACTCGTTTTTTTGATTACTAGGATGAATGGTTTGATTTGGTGTGTTTTTTTCGTTTAATGGAATATCAACCTTTATGGGTTATTTAATGTTAAAGCAATTTTTATAGAAGAACATTAGAGGTATAAATTAACCCTTGACTGGAGGGGGGCATAAGAAGGTTCATACCTTTCCCAAGGGAATTAGTTTAAAAGTGAACGTAATTGTCTGACTAGATTTCGAACTCGCTTTCTACAACTTCGCAGTTCAATACGTTAGTCACTAAGCTACGTGACTCATTCCGGTAAAATGAGTAATAGTCTCAAAGAAAATATTCGCTCTAACGGTGGTGCTTAGAATATGCTGAGTTCATGCCTTAAACAGCGGGAAAATCCTTAACAAATAGGGGTGTCCTGGTATGACACTAAACTGTATTTGATGGTAAAATTCCACTTCTGGAACTCGAGGGAAGGTGGAATACTCATTCATTGTTATAACTCCCTGATCGGCTCTGACCTGGAGTGGTTGTACTTATGTTTTCATCAATGGGTCAAAAAGATCTGTTTTGAAATGTTGCGTATTCAATGAGACCATGTAAAACAATAGTAAGAAAAAAATGTCACAAAATATATGTATATGAACGTGTTGTATAGTAGAGACGGATGACAACGCTGATATATGAAAATATAATCTGCTTCTTTTCTTGTATTCTCATCCCCTAAAATGTACGGATGAAAGGGTCGAGTAAGAGACACTCGAAGACCGCTGAGATGCACACACAGGGTCCGAGGTACGAATCGTCAGTAAACTGCTTTCTTCCTTTGGTTTATATCAAAAACCTTCCTGGTTATATAATATCCCGGATGCCCACACAGATTCACGTGGTTACATATCTTTTAGCCTCGCGCATAAGCAAACCACGTGATCACGATTCCGTCTACCTTTCCACCCACGTAATTTATGCACTATTTCCGCTGAGAACACGTACGTCCTGTTTACTTTAGGTAGAAGGTGTATTTCTTGTTATTTTCATTTCCAGTGTCTGACTTCCTTCTGGCATGACAACCATGCAATTCATGCGACATTCCCGCTGCAAACAACAGCACCCTGTTTACTTTTACTTTAAATTCCGGATACATATGCTGTTATTTTTGTTCCCATTGTCCAACGTCTGCTGCTGCAACAACTTGTCAAAGCTTTTCTTCAAGTCAATATGCAACAAACGTACAATGTTCTTGCTTCCTTAGCCATAAAATAACCCTAGACGTGTTGAAATGCCGTTAGAATGAATTACACATATGAGGCCGTAAATATTGACTTCTCGACAGCTTTCATGATATCTTGTCCATGCAGTGCTGTTGTAGCAGGTCGTCCAAAACTTGCTCGTTCGTATGAATAGATCCATTGACAATGACCTCACCCTTACTTCTCCAGCAGTGTCCTGCATATCTTGTTCGTCTAATTTGGATGTTTTTTTGAGATAGGAGGTAGGTAGCCGTACAATTGCTGTTTTATGGAATGTTACTTCCCGGATTTGTTCAATATAGCACCCAGCATTCTTGTGCAATTGCCGTCAAGCTTTCTCTCCATACCCTTAGTCAGCGACTATGTGGTGCATCCATATGATAATATGAACACGGCCGCTGTTTGGAAAAAGTAGCGTTTTATTTTATTGGATAGTTCTGACTTCCATATGACCGATAACCTATCGATAGCTGTCCATGCCAATCGCTAGTCGCGTATTCATGTCATTTTCGGTAGATGAGATGCAGCTTCTGGGGTAGGTGAACTTGTCTACTGATTTCAGAGAACCACGATTTAGAGTAGAGATGTTACCTCTTTGATTAAAGCCCAAAGTTCGATGATACAACCTAAAAATTCTGACCATAGAGCAGGTTTTCAGCTGGGTATAATTTACATAGGAACAAATCCAATTTAGTGTCATTAAACATTAAAATTTCTAATTTATTGGTTGTATTTTTATTAAATTTTAAATAACTTTTGTATTGATCAAAAATATAATTTCTTTCCAGATTTTAATTAATTTCTAGTCGTTTTATATTAAAAATAGAACTATCACTAATTTTCATATTTTCCTTCACCGGTATGTAGAAAAAGATTTGTATACTTTTTGTTTAACGGCGTATTCAGGCTTAGACATTAATTTTTAGAAATACATCTTTGTACAATAATGTCCTCACCAAAAGATACTTTGGAGTGATGGAATATTAAATATCTGTCATGACTGATTATTAAGAGTCAAAAAATAAGTAACTAAACACGGAGATATGAGGTGCCACACAAATGTATCCAAGTCTCTGAGGAGGGTTTCCTTGGTTCAACCTACACGAAGACAGGCAAGGTGCTTACTAGAGCTGCTGCTCGGTATTTGTTACACGCCCCACCGAATGTGCAAGTGTGGCACAAGACGATTTTGGCATGGCCAAAAATACCCTCGGCCCGGCATGGCAAAAAATACATTCGGCATTCCCCTATTTAGGGGCGCCTCAGGCGCCAAGCATTAAACCCCCCTGAAGGAGGTAAAAGCCTGGGAGGATAGCCCCCTGAGGCCGGAGGAAATCTCCAGCGGCCAAGACACACTCGCTCAGATCCGTGCCGCAGCCAGCACGGCCGGCTGAAGTGCGACCCATCAACGGGAGTGGAACAGTGTTAATACACCTGCTGTTTAGTATTTGTTGCACTCCCCACAGAACGTGCAAGTGTGGCACATGCCTTTTTTGGTGGATCCGGGCGCAGGGCCGGCAGGGTCAAAAATACCTTCGGCCCGTCGGCATTCCCTTTATAAGGGGCGCCTCAGGCGTCAGGCAATAACCCCTCCCCCGAAGGGAGTAAAAGCCTGGGGGGATGGCCTCCTGAGGCCGGAGGAAATTTCCAATTGCCGAGACACACCCGGCCAGATCCCTGCCGCAGCAAGCACGGCCGGCCGAAGTACGACCCAACAACTGGAGAAGCGCAGTGTTATTGCAGCTTTGGTCACGTCTACCAGCTTAGTTCTTGATTAATATACCCTTTGGGTGAGTCCATTATTCTGATCATAGGTGAGTCACCTACAACAATATATAAGGAAGGAGGAAGGGTGGTTTATAAATAACGCCTCCATTAATCAGTGAAGATAGGATTTCTGCCCTATTAGGTGTATAACAGAATTGTTCACGTGTTTAGTCGACAATATTTTGCTATTAAAATCCATTCGTCACTCTCAAGGTTTATTCCCGAATCATTTTTTTTTTGTGTTTGTTTCATATCAGCTATGTCATTTTAATATTTATATATACATTGAGCACTTCGGTCTCCGAAAGCGTAAAATGTAAACAAAAGAAAGTTAATACATGTACGAGAAATTATCTAGCTTGCATTCGGGCTGCTGATGGCTGTGAGGTTATGTTATCTGGCTGGCATAAAGGTAACTGGGTTTCGATCCCCGCGTGTAGATTCTCGCGTGTCAATGTGTATAATAATTATAATAATCACCCAATCCCGACGAGAAGATCAAAACTGAGGTTAATTAACTCGAAGGAAATAATTTATTATCTAGAGGATTTTAGCGTGCCAACAGACCACAAAGTGAAATTAAAGGACGATGAAAATTTGGACAAATACCAGGACCTGGTGAGATAACCGACAATAATTTTCTTTTTTATTCGATCGGACCAAGTTCGATAGATTTTTGTATTTGATCGGACCGAGTGAAAAAAAAAAATTGCAGTCGATTGGGCCAAGTGCAAAAAATTTTTATATTCGATCGGACCGAGTGCAAACATTTTTGTATTCGATCGAACCAAGTGTCAAAAAAATTGTATCCAGTCAGGCCGACAACAAAAATATTTTGCATTCGATCGGACTGAGTGCAAAAACAAACCAAAATGTAAAAAAACTACGCAAAAGTATAAATATAAATGTACACTAGCTGCTATTCCCTAACCCTAAGGCATAACATAACCCAAAACAGGTGGACGTGCAGTTAATCAATAAGTCAACCAATCAGTCGGCTTATATATATATATGTGTGTTTGTAGAGAGAGGAGTAAGAGAGAATTTGAAAAACAAGGTACTCCAAGAAAAAAAGAACCTAAAGTAAAAGAAAGTTGACGCTATAACGTTTCGGTTCAAATGAATCATCTTCAGGACTAGGAAAAGGGTTATATCAAGAAACTTTGAATTAACGAAGGATGTTTTATGAAATACAAAACAAAGAGAAAATATCAAATATACAGAGAAAGGGGTAACCGTTTAATCAATAAATCAGCATTCGTGTTTAAAAATATGTCACGTGACTGTTTCAGGCACTGCTATAGAACAAATAGAATCATCAAGAGAGATATTGAATTAAAAGGAGAAAGAACGGGGAAAGAAGGAAGGAAGAGAAAAGTAGAGAACGGAAGAATGAAAGATAAGTTCGGTGATTTAAAATCAATTGACAATCTTTTCTCCAAGTTCTGATGATTTTTTTTATTAAAACCGAAACTTAATAATGTTGATTTTCTTTTACATTAAATTCTTCTTTTTGGATTAACTTGTGTTTCAATTTTTCTCTATATTGTCGGATTCATTTCTATCATTTAATTCCATTTTCTATCGTCAGAAGAAAGGGAAAGGGTTCCACGAAATATAACTAAAAAAAAAAATCTCACTATTTTTTACATTTATTTTTAAATGATTCCACTTCTACAACCTAAGTTTTAAGTATTGTGTTATAATTCTGCAACATTTTCTTTGAAATATAAGTAAAGTTGACGACCTTAGTCGAGAGGGACCCGAAGGACACCTTTTCAATAGCTACCAAAACGAGGTTTTAGGGGAGGGTGCTACTCCATTCCTTGGATTGCTCCATTTTACCTTTGATCCTTACCTTGTAATGATGAGTATTAAGCAAGGCAGAATCAAGAACCATTTTTTGAGTCTTTGGTATGACTTAACCTGGGATTGAACTCAGGTCTCCCATATCATTGGCGAACAGTCTACTCATTAGGCAAACAGGGGTTCCTCTTTAAGATATAGGATATTATTTCTTTTCATCAGCCATGTCAACTTTAGGCTTGGTTGGTTGGTTGGTTTCTTTGTTTAATAGCATATAAACCTTTGTGGGTTACTTAATACCAAACCAATCCTTCTAGAAGAACAGTAGTGGTTCCATTTAACCCACAGCTGAAAGGGTAAGAGAGTTCCTTCTTTTCACAAAGGTGTTTGAATATATATATATATATATATATATATATATATAGGTATGGACATATATATATATATATATATATATATATATCCTCCCTAGTACGTAGCATTCCGAAACACAACCTGCTAGTCATTGGCGGAGATATGAATGCACAAATCGGGAAAAACAGACACAACAAATACAGCCTACACTACGCGTCTAACAGGAATGGACAGCATTTAATAGATTTCATGATAGAAAATAGATTAACCTGCCTCAATACAAACTTTCAAAAAAGGGAGGGGAAATTATGGACCTACACATACGCGAATAAGAGTAAAGCACAGATAGACTACGTCCTTATAAACAGGAAATGGAAGAATAGTGCGATGAATTGCGAGGCATACTCCTCCTTCGAGGGTGTGTCCTCCGATCATCGAATAGTTACGGCCAAAGTACGACTAAGCCTAAGAAAAAACGCCACACGTAAAGCGACGACCAAGCACTATGACTGGGCCCTACTCAACAACAGAGATATTAGAGATAAATATGCATTAGAATTAAGAAACAGATTCGAAGCACTACAAGAGAAGGTAGAAATAGGCACCCCAAATGACGAATATGAAAATTTTGTAGAAGCACACCTGGAGGCGGCAGAAAAGTGTATTCCAACAAAACCTAGAACTAAATATAGAGTCCCTTGGGAAACGCCAGCAGCTAGAGAAAAACGCGCACTCGTGAAGACTGCCTCCAAAAACTATCAACAGAACCCAACAAATACAAATGCACGAGAACTAGAAAAGGCGCAACATCAATTAACAGGAATATACCTAAA
>OY757910.1:119812954-119855454 GCA_963585895.1 Sepioteuthis lessoniana
CTTGGAAAAGGTATGAATACTTTTATCGTGCTTCCGCTCAAATGGGTTAAAAAGCACCACAACTGATATTCGACAAGGATGGTTTTAGCATTAAATAATCCTTGGAAGTTGATATGCCATTAGAAGAAGAAGAAGAAGAAGAAGAAGAAGCTTTCATTATTTATGAAGTATTATCGAAAATAATCACATTAGTAATTATTTTATCTTGATTTGAATTGTTTTTCATCACTACTCAATTCACCCGTCAATAGACATTTATTTCAATATTATTTAGAATATTAGATGAAGCATTGTCAATCATTATTAATTTTTTATAAGTATTTGTTCTTCTTTGAATTACTTTTTATCACAGCCCCTCTGATCATTATTCTATTACCATTATCAAACAAAGTAGGTCGGAAAAAGAAGCAATATTTCCTAATATTAACGATGCATTTTTAGAAGATATGAGTCTAACATAATTGATTCGATAAAACTCTTATTAACATGAATTTTAAGTAGACGATGAGGGAAAATAAAGTGGAGTGGTTTAGTATGAATGATGGTCCATGAACTCGAGGTAAAATAAAAGCACTGCTTTCATTGATCGCCTATTGCATGGACCCAGGAAAGTTTAGAAATTAGGAAAAAGTTATAATCAGTAGCTCTTGAATGGAACGGTTGGCTGTTCCCCCTATGCTTATGAATTCAACTTAATCAAAACGAGTAAGATAAAAGTCATCGCCAAGTTAGAAATGAAATATGTATGCATAAAAATGTTGTCTCGTTGTTATTGGTCTCACCGGTGTGGACGACATAAAGTTACGAGAGAAGCGACAACGAACGAGTTCGGCTAGATGGCGACGACAAAGATACGAGACAGTGACAACCGAAGAAGATTGACATATTCGAGTGCCATATCTCGTAACATACACACACCAATCAAACTCCAGCCAAATGAGTGCCCGTACTTGTTTATAGGTGAGTGGTTAAAAAGCATAAAAAAAAGTTTTATGCCTCGGCTAATATAGTGCTCTGTCGGTGACGCTTAGAATACGTTAACTGTATTCTCTGCAGAGGAGTAAGACTCCTCAAAAATTTATCCTGATACGACTCTGAACAGCATCTGACTGTCGGCGAGGCCTATAATTGTGAAATAAATGCGGTGATGGTTGACTGTATTAATCATTTCATTATTTAGTTTGGTGAGGTCACGAATAGTTCAGGCGTCTTTTAGTTAGCTAAAACGATTAAGTGGAAATGTGAATCAAATTGGGAAGGTCGAGTGCAGGCCCCAGCGAGCGTGATAGGGGACACCAGTCATTTCTAAACAGGAAGACCAAATGTAAATAAAATGGATTGATTTCTAGCCATAAGTTTGATTGAGGTGAAATGAAAACAGTGTGAAAACTGGGGACATGTGTGATGATCATGATGATATGACGCAATAACTTAGCTAAATAACATCACACTGATGATGTAATGAATTCTAGAATATGTAAAATTTGCGAATTTTGAAAAGGAGTCAGTTAGTATTAGACGTTTGTACAAATCGGTCAGGTCAGGTGGGTGTGTCTTTGTGTCAGCCAAGCGAGGGTTCGTATATAGACCCTTACGATCTCTCTCTCTCTCTCTCTCTCTCTCTCTCTTTCTCGAGAATAACTGTACGTCATCTGAACAATGAACTCCTTCGTATCTGGATAAGAAAGCGACAATTTTTCACTATAAATATATTTGTTGGGAACAAAATGTAATTGTCTTCCTTTCTTGTGACTCATGTGAGGAGCTTCTGACAATCACGTGTTTTGTATAGCCACAGTACAACTACACGAATAGATATACAAATATACACTTATATGCGGAAACATAATCAACCGGTAATGAACGACTTGAATAACGAACGAATACACTTCTTTACAAAAATATAAATCTCTCACACTTTATTTTCGAAAGGGTGATGTTCTGCTGTGTGTGAGAGATGAGTGCAAACAGGGACAGGCCGCTATATTGACCCAAGTTCTTCTCTTGACCATAGCAGCACTTCTTTCGCATCTTGGCTGGGGTTGTTCAACCGTGGGTCTCTGAGGGCCCAAAGCCCTCAGTCTGCAAGCTGGTTCTCACTTTGGCATTCCTGTCTCAACTGTACTCGACCTGCCGGGCACCTTCTTATATCATTTGCTAACATCCACCTGCTGTTATATATTGACCCTTGACCGAGCCGTCAATCCAGAGATGCACCTGTGTAAATAAGTGGAAAAACAGCGGAAGCAGGTGAATGTAATAAAATAATATAACCAGGTGCCCGAACAGTTTGAGACAGTTGGAGACATGATGCCGAAGTGAGAGCTAGCTCCAGACAGAGGGCTTTGGGCTCTTAGTGACCCCCGGTTGAGAAGAACTTGGGTTAATATAACAGTCCGTCCTTGTCTCCACTCATTTCTTACACACAACAAACATCACCCTTTCGAAAATAAAGTGTGAGAGATTTATATTTTTATAAAGAAGTGTATTCGTTCGTTATTGAAATATGCGTTAATTACGTTCCCGTGTATATGTATACGTGTAGTTGAATGTGGCTATACAATACTGCTTCCGCTGTTTTCCCACTTATTTACACAGGTGCATTTCTTGATTGATTGCTCGGTCGAGGGTCAATATATAACAATCATCCCATTCTTATTTTTCAAAATTCCACATGTTGCCATTTTCTTCACGTCCCTCTCCATCCCCTCTCACACAATATATAACACATGAACGTTGAGTTTAAAGGCGACATTAGAATTTTTTTCTTCTGCTTCATATGTGACATTTTGAGAAGCGAGTTCTCTCTCCCTTTTCTGACCAAGAGGTCCTACTGATAGGACGTCTACTTCTGCTTCTGCTATGTGAGAAGCACGTGCGTACAGATCACCTTACGAGAACTTGCACTACACCAGAACTATGTAAGTGGAACTTCTGCCATTCATCACCTTGTTCAGGAGGTGCCCGTGGTGTAGTCGTGATCGTCGTAGGAAATGGACACGGCAACACGAGTTCAAATCCTGGACGAGACTGATTGCATTTCACATAGCACTAATACCCTTGGGAAGGTATGAATCCAATTATTCTCCCTCCAGCTATGGGTAAATGGTAGGACAGACAAGGTTCTTCAGCCTTAGTTAGGCAACTAGTCTAGGAGAAGGAAAACTCCGAATTCAAACCTGTTAAACTCCGCTTAAAAATTGACCTCGTGTCATATCCTGCCCGAGCGGAGGGGTTGGTAAATAGTATCACCTTGTTCTTAGAGCAACTATTGCGATTTTATTTTGTATGGTTTAGGACAATTATAATTGGGCACCATGTATGTAAATATTAAATGTTTGCATTCTAACTTTACGTGTCATGTAGTCTTTCCTTGCCGAACTATTCAGTGTTAGACTATCAACAAGATAATCTGATGCATTATGGTAAAGTGTGGTTGATGGTTCAAGCCACTATCATACAACTTATAGATTTTTTCGGTATTGTTTGGCCCAGTCTCCTGGGGCTACAGAATATTCCGACTTCAGCTCTGCAGAGGGGTAATAAACCTCAACGAGTGTCCCGATAAGACATTAACTATCTGATGGTGAGGCTCAAGTATTGCTAGAGTTTTGGGGAATAGGGACAACTCTTTATTGCCAGCGCTCCCAGATCCACTCTGACCCAGAGTGATAGCACCTTATAGGGTCCTATCTATGGGACAAATAGTACTAAACCATGTACTTATTCTAAAATGAATTGTTTGAAATAGAACTGTTTTTGACGTTTAAACTGCATACTTATTCTAGACTGGATTGTTTGAAATAGAATTCTTTTGACATTTAACTGCGTGTAAACAAAAAACTATACACATGTTAAACTGAATTGTTTGAAATAGAACTGTTTTATGTATAAAAATGGATTTGGCATTAGTAACCGACAATGGTTGATATGCCATAAAACAATTCAACCAACCACTCATTAATGTTTAGGCTATTCGTTTCAATAGATAGTTAATTGTTAAATGGGAGTTTTTCTTGTCTTTAAGAGGCCGGCACCCAGGTATCTTGCTCCAATGTTTCATTCCCCATCTGTTGATCTAAAAAACACAGCGTGGGCACAGAGGGAATTGATAAATAAACTACCCGGAAACGCATGTTGTAGTCACGGAACCAACCTCACAATAAAGTACCTTTACCACTATTATATCAAATTTGGTACCGCTCAAATAGTATCACATTTGGTGCCGTTAGCATCCATGGTATCACATTTGGTACCATGGCAAGCACAGAATTATATTTGTTGCTGTGAAAACTATAGTATTACAGAATACCCTGATTATATTCTAACAGGGGTCGGTAATACTTCTCAAAAAGGTGTCCTGGTATGATTCTAAACGGTATCTGATTGTGGAGCTCTTATCCCGAAGTTCTGGGGAGTGTGCAATAACCATTCATTGCCATTACTCCAAGGTCCACTCTGACTCGGAGTTGTTATAATTTTTAGGGTTTCACAATGTGTCGAATGTCACATCATCTTTTCTTGGTTAATTGATATTAAAATAGTCCTCGTAAAAGAAAAACAGTGGTAGTATGTAAACCATTTCTGGGAAAAAAGGAGATTTGTACCTTTCTTAAGGGTATTAGTCTGAAAATAAGCGTAATAGCATGACTGCCACCCGAATTCGCTTACTATGAGGTTACAGTGCAAAAGGTTAGCCACTTCGATAGATCAGTTTAAAAATTATTTGTATTCGACAGGACTGTATGCAAAAAAAAAAAAATTATGTTACATGCTCTTAAGAAACAACTATATAAAAATGTAAATATGAAATACAACAAATGCTATTCTTTAACATCTAGGCATAAGATAACCCAAGACAGGTTGACATACTGTTAAAATCAATTAATGTACTAGTATATATATATATATATATATATATGTGTGTGTGTGTGTGTGTGTGTGTGTGTGTGTTTGTGTGTGTGTGTGCATGTGTGTGTGTGAGTGTGTGTAAAATGAAAGACTTCTCAGGTTGTGTGCGTCTTTGTGCATAGAACTAATTTTGTTTTTGAGAGATTGAGAAAGTAAAGAGAAGAGAGTTATCAGGAAGATTATTGTGAGAGGGGGAAATGGAAGATTATTTAGACCTCTAAGCGGATTTTTACCTTTTATTATTACCTATGAATATTTTTGCCTTAAGACCAAAAGTACGTCTCAGGCAATGAATAAACTTCATCTCTTCATTTCACAGTCCTAATCCTTAATTCTTAAGACGAACCTCAGATTTATATTAATATATGGCTCTCAATTACAACCTGGAGATATACACCTTGCCCGTAGCACCTCAGTCGAAATCTTTGAATGTGCATATTCAATTGCCTTCAGGCTTGCTTGCAACTTTTGACTCTTCTCCAATCAAATAAACTTCGCGAATGTTTGCGTTGGAAGTGTTCATATTTAGTAAAACAAGATTTTTATAATACATAAATGTATTGGTTAAAACATCCCTATAACCATAGAGGTAATACGTATTTGTTTATATATATATACATGTTCGGGACAGTGAAAAAATCCCTGCCAGCTGACACATTGTGAAAAGATAATACTCCAAGTCAATATTTTTTTAGTATATCTGTTTAATAAAAATAAGATTTTATTATAATTTCTTATATTTCTCAACTATTCTTGCTTAGTTAAACATGATTTTCCGAATATGTCAATGTAGCGATAATAATATATGTATTT
Organism: Sepioteuthis lessoniana; assembly: GCA_963585895.1. Taxonomy (NCBI): domain Eukaryota; kingdom Metazoa; phylum Mollusca; class Cephalopoda; order Myopsida; family Loliginidae; genus Sepioteuthis; species Sepioteuthis lessoniana. The sequence goes on from OY757910.1 coordinate 119,818,679, forward strand.
ACTAACCCCTCCGAAGGTCAAATTTTAAACGGAGTTCAACAAGTTTAAAATCATAGTTTTCCTTCTCCTAGACTGGTTGTCTAACCCAGTTTGCTCAACTACTTATCAATAGCTAGAGGGACGATAGTTGGATTGATACTTTTTCCGGGGCTATTATTTCTATGTGAAATGCAATCAGTCTCGTTTAGGGTTATGAACTCGTGTCTCCATGGGGATTTCTTATGACAATAGCCCTTACACCAAGGACACCGCGGAGTATTATATATTCTGATAATAACATGAATTGTTTGATTCATTTTAATGGCTAATAACTTTGTCTTTGATTATTTCATGACTTGAGGTTAGGTGGTTGCATTCATTGAGTGTTTATATTTACACTTTATCTGTGGTTATTTCTTAAAAGATATTTTAAGTATTCTTATCAAATACCAAAAATTTGCATACATTTGTATGGTTTCAATTATTCCTGTATAATACTAATAATTATATAGTATCAAGTAATTACTTATAGCTATGAATCATTATTTATTTTGCTTTCAAGTAAATAATAATAAATACCCGTAAATAATTATAGCTTAGAGCAACTATTAATACTAACAACTTACAGGTATATGACATCAAGTATTGCGATCAGTAAGAATGATTATCAACCAGATCATTTGGACCAATAGATTTTCTCTAAACTGTGTGTCAGCGTGGACCTGGGAGTAATGGCAATGAAGTGATTATACACACTCTCAATAACTCTATAATTTGACCCACACTATCAGATGTAATTAAGTGTTATATGGAGGAGACTCTTTTTTTAGAAGTTGGGGTTATTACAGAAATTACAGTCTAGATTCGCCAATTGGGTTAATAATTACAAGCCCGTTGCCCAGTGGTTATATTGTGATATCACAAACCGGAAACTGGAGGTTCAAAAGCTGTTCGATGGTGTCATATTCATATTCATACCGGTAGATCAAGTGACGATGCAAAGATAGACTGTCTCTTAACTTTCCTTTTGACAATATCAGTGTGTGGAGACGAGTCATTGCCTGCATAGTCAACAGCTTGTTTTCATATCCTGCAACCCATTAGAAGAAACAATATTTTTCCAGCGCATATCTTTCCTTTTGCTTCTCCCCGAAAGTAAAATTAAAAGTCGAACGCATGAACATTACCTGAATGGTTTCCATACCCTGATCGGTATCTATCTATCTATCTATCTATCTACGAGGATCATTAAATAAGTTTCCAGACTTTTTTCGAATGGACACTTTTATTGATAGTAAACACATGAAACTCTAGTCTCTTTCGAAGTAATCTCCTCCGGCTGCAATGCACTTGTACCGTTCCAACAACTTCTGCAAGGCCCCATTAAAGTCCTCTTGTGTGAGCGTGTCAATGACCTTCGTCACAGCCTCTTTCATCTCCTCAATTGTCTCATAACGACGACAGCCTCTAAGCTTAGGGCTTAGGGAAAAACCAAAAGTCACAGGGAGCTAGGTCTGGACTATAGGGCGGCTGAGGAACTGTCTTGATGCCCATCTTGGTCAAATAGTCTTTGACAAAGATGGAGTTGTGGACTGGTACATTGCCCGGCTGGAAATGCCACTGATCCAATTTGAAGTGTGCTGGCCTCTTCCGACGGAATCTCTTCCTGAACTCCCTTAAAACCTCAACATAGTAACCCTAACCCTAACTTTCTGGCCAATCAACTTTGGTCTATTGAATTCCTTACTCTTCCCACACCTCTCATCATTCCTCACAGACTCCCTGCCTTCTTTGAATCTCTTATTCCACTCAAAAACTGATGCTTGATTCATGCAAGATGCTCCAAAAGCCGTCTGAAGCATTCCATACGTTTCTCTGGCATTTTTTCCAAGTTTTAAACAGAATTGTATCGAATATTGTTGTTCTAAAGTGTCCTCATGACCAGATTGCATTTTTGAAATTCACTAGCTGTGACAATCAGGCTTTATTAGGGTATATTCCAATTCCTGTTGTAGCTGTTCCTTTGAACCTGAAATCATAAAAAGTAGTCAGTCATCTTATAAGATGTATAGCAATAACAGTGAATTCTCAAGAGTCTACGCGAATTTTAAATGCCTGTAAACTTATGGAAGGCACCACTTATCTTTCTACCTATCTATCTATCTACCTATCTATCTTAGTCTATTCATATATATTTATCTATCGATCTTAATTTGTTTATATACATCTTCCATTCTCTCCTCTCATTCCCCGCATATCTCTCTCTTTCTCTCTCTCGCTCCCTCTCTCTCAGTGAGTACCTCTTGCATAATGACTAAAAATCGGGATGTGAAATGTGTGAGTTCAAACTCCACTTGCGCTATTACGTTCTATTTCGTACTATAACCTTGGGGAAAGGCATGAATCCTCGTGTCCCTCCAGGTATGGGTTAAGTAGTATGACTGTTTTTTTTTCTTGCAAGATCTGACCGATAAAATGAAACGCAGTTTCTTCCAAGCAGTGGTCGTGTCGATACTGCTGTATGGATGCACTACTTGGACACTAACAAAACGGCTGGAGAAAAAACTAGATGGCAATTGCACAAGAATACTGCGAGCAATATTGAACAAGTCCTGGAGGTAACACCCCACAAAGCACCAACTATACAGCCACCTAGCTCCCATCACGAAAATTATACAAGTTAGACGAACCAGACACGCAGGACACTGCCAGAGAAGCAGGGACGAACTCATAAGTGATGTACTCCTGCGGACCCCTGCATATGGCCGAGCAAAAGCAGGACGACCAACTCGAACTTACATACAGCAGCTATGTGAGGATACGGATGTAGCCCTGAAGACCTGCCAGAGGCGATGAACGATAGGAAGAAGTGGCGAGAGAGAGTCAGGGATATCGGTGCTAGCGGCACGACATGATGATAATGATGATGATGGATCGTTTGGCATTAAATAGCCCATGACGGTTGAGAACACAAACTCCCCCTCTCTCTCTCCCTCTTTGGAGGTTGATAACTGTCTGTGATCTTCAGAATACGTTATGTATGAGGGTAAAAGTGATGTTTAACAGAAGTCATCATCTTCCGAATTGTTTGCTAAAAATGTTTTCTTCTTTCAACCTGTCTTACTATTTACAAATGTGTGGCCTGCTGCTGCCCCCAGGAACGCCAAAATGATGAGCATTCAAAAAAAAAAAAAAAAAAAAAAAGAGGCGACAAAAGAAACTGTCCGCAAATTGCTCATTGCAACAAAAATTTGGTTTATGGATACATACCTTTGCTATTTTCTGTACACATCTAAAGACTAACTCCACAACATAATCTTTCAGATATATATTAAGGTGTATCAAACGTTTTGAGGCCTTTTACATACCTTTATTCCTTAATCTTATATATATATATATATATATATATATATATATAAAGTAGAACTCTACTATTATTATTATTATTTACTTCTTAGAGTTTTTCACATCAGCGTTAGCTTATAGATTTTCACTGGAGTCTGAGTGACAGCAAGTCTCATCAGGTCTCCAGGACCATTCTCAGTATTCTGGCCGTTCTCAATAATGTAGTAGTTTGGATGGTCTCCACTGGTCCGCCAATTTCCAAGTCCTCCAGTCCCTTTAGTTACTGTTCCAAAAGCACCAATTACAATTGGTATCATTGTCACCTGCCTGTTCCTCAGTTTTTTCATTTCCCTAGTAAGGTTGAGGTACTTATCCTTCTTTTCACGTTCTTTCAGTTTTATTCTGTGGTCAGCTGTGACAGCAAAGTCGACAATTTTGCAAGTTCTCTTCTTTTTGTAGATTATTATTAGGTCTGGTCTTCTGACTGTGATTAGGTGATCCGTGTGTGTGTCAAAGTCCCATAGGAGTTTATGTGCGTTATTTTCTAGAACAGGTGCTGGTTTGTAAGGTCAAATTTAAATTTATGGCATATCTCCAAGTGGATCACCTTGCCGACCCAGTTGTGTCTAGTCTTATATTCCTTCTGCCCTAATTTGCTGCATTCGCTTATTTTGTGATTGATGGTTTCATCTCTGTCCCCACATAGCCTACATTTGCTATTTTGCTGCGTCTCATCTATTCTCGCCTTGATATGATTGGTTCTTACGGCGTTGTTTTGTGCTGCTATTAGGAGAGATTCTGTTTCTCTCTTAAAGTTTCCTTTCCTTAGCCATGTCCAAGTTTTGTCATGTGAGATGTTTATCAGTCATTTAAAACGCCCATAGAATTGTTTTTCTTCCCATTTTTTTCCTAGTTATTGTCATTCTTTTATCCATTGTGTTATCAGTATCGTTTCTAATGGCTGTAATCAGTCCCCCATCGTGTTTTTGTATATAGTCTTCGAGTCGTTGTATCGATGCACCAACGCTGTCTTCAATGCTGGCAAGTCCGCTTCCTCCCTCTTTTCTTGAAACATATAGTCTGTCGTCTCTGGGATGCATAGTCATTAGTTTTGTTGTTCTTTGGTCCATTCGTTTAAGTTCGTCTCTGGTTCACTTGAGAAAGGTTACGGAATATCAAACGAGTGGTACAGCCCAGGTATTTATTCCTTTGATAAGGTTCCGGCTAGAGAGTTTTGTCTCGTGTAGTTTTTTAGTTCTCCTAAGATATTCTTTTTGAACTTTGTCTTTCATTTGCACTTGTTTGATGGTTTCAGCTTCCAAGATGCTTAAGTATTTGTAGGTTTCGTTTATTATTATTATTATTATTATTATTGATCCCTTTTCGAGTTTTCCCACCAGTTATAGCCGATGGCTTTTCACTGGAGTTTGAAAGAAAGGAAGCATTATTTTTATTTTTTTGTTTTTGTTTTCGTTTTTGTTTCGAACCGTATTGAACCCGAATACTGTTGCGACCTTTAACTCAGTATCAGCTTAGTGACTTTAGACTCTTCAGAAAATACACTTCCAAAACTGGTGATATTCAGAGAGTGCCAATGTCATATGAAATTCTTAGCTGTTCTACGAATATCTTAAATTTCTTGGAGATGATGGCCTGTGCTCTTTTGATGATTTCGTATTTTTCACAATATTTTTCATTGTCACTGGGTGATTGTGGTGGACAGTAATGTCAATGATTAGACACTTTTGTCTCCTTTTCAAACAAGGTTCACATAGATGATAAGGGGTATCAAGGTCCGTTTTTATTGTGATGTCATACACCATTTTATTTTCTTATGACGTGATGCATTCAATAAGATTCCAGTCTTTTTTTTTGTACGGGCATTTAAAATTGTCGTAGACTCTTGAAAATTCACTATGTTATTGCTATACATCTTATGAGAACTGACCAATTTTTATGATTTCAGGTTCAAATGAACAGCTACAGCAGCAATCGGAATACACCCTACTAAAGCCTGATTGTCACTGCTGGTGAATTTCAAAAATGCAATCTGGACGTGAGGACACTTTAGAAGAACGATATGCAATACAATTATGTTTAAACTTGGAAAAAAATTCCACAGAAACGTATGGAATTCTCCAGACTACTTTTGGAGCATCTTGCATGAATCGAGCATGAGTTCTTCAGTGGCATAAGAGATTCATGGAAGGCAGGGAGTCTTTAAGATATGATGAGAGGTGTGGGAGGAGTAAGGAAGTCAATACACCAGAGTTGATTGACCAAAGGGTTAGGGTTAGGGTTACTATGTTGAGGTTTTAAGGGAGTTCAGGAAGAGATTCCTTGGGAAGAGGACAGCACTCTTCAAATCGGCTCAGTGGCATTTCCAGCCAGATAATGCACCAGTCCACTGACTATTTGAGCAAGATGGCCATCAACATAATTCCTCATCCTCACTATAGTCCAGACCTTGCTCCCTGTGACTTTGCCTTATTCCCTAAGCTCAGAGGTTGTCGTCCTTATGAGACTATTGAGGAGAAGAAAGAGGCTGTGATGAAGGTCATTGATACGCTGACACAAGAGGACTTCAATGGGCCTTCCAGAAGTCCTTGGGACGCTATAATAAGTGCATTGCAGCCGGAGGAGATTACTTTAAAGGGGACTAGAGTTTCATGTGTTTACTATCAATAAAAGTGTCCATACGAAAAAAGTCTGGAAACTTATTTAATGATCCTCATATCCAGCGTTGCTTACAAGTCATAAGGACAGCACTTGTATTTTACTGTGATACTATATGGATTACACTGGTTCCAGTGAGCGTCTTTGTACATATTCTCATGGTGACATTTTTATTTGATTTGTGCAAACGTTCTCACTTGCGCTGACAACTGAAGACATTCAAGATATTCCTTTGAATTTTATATGACATTGGAAGAACTTTAGTAAAATCTCTGACATCATCCTCGTGTTAAACCAACACGATAGGCAGCAAAAATATCCAGACTACAACATTATTAAGATCGGCCAGAATACTGAGAAGAGTCCTAGAGGCTTAAGCAGACTTGCTTTCACTCAAACTCCAGTAAAACATCATCTGAATGAAAAACTTGAAAAGGAATAAATAATAACACAGGTACATAAAGACAATACATGTAAGAGACATCAAAGAAAACAATGGACCAGAGAAGACAACAAAAATAATCAAAAGTTAGTTTAAAATCAATTAAAGGCAAAGAGGAAAATGGAAGAGAGATCTTGGCACAATCTGCTTAATTTGATACAAGTCAAAGACTTGCCAACCAAGCAAGGTTGAATTTACATTAAGAATGGCTGTCTAACCGAGAGATACTAAAAATATGTAAAGAGGTAAATTGCGAAGAACGTAACAAAAAGAGCTCCCTTACTGAATTGAGATGCAAAATATTGAAACATAAATCACTATTCAACACAGAAATACATTCTAATTGACACAAGAAGACATGATAAATGTAGAATTGATTATGAAAGTCTTCAGAGGAGTGAATACTACATTACCATCTCTAAGGAATCAAAACTGGAAAAAAAAGTCATGGTAGAGACCGAAAGTAACTTTTCCCAACGGAACTGAATGAGTTAATCTATGCATAAGTAAAGTAAATAATAATATAGTTATTCACCGATGTAATTCGAACAGAAATGCAAAACCTGGATGGGAAATAAGGCTGGATGGACAAAACTTCAATAACAAGTGAAACGACAACAGAAAGTAACGCATACAGGAACCAAATTGAAAGAAACCAAAAGAGAACCGCGGCCAAGTCTGACGATATAACTGGAAGAAATAAATCAAAAGATATTGGCAAAAGAAGGAAGACTCAAAAGGTACAAGGACAGGGTCAAACTATACAAACAAAAGAGGGCATTCGAAAATAACGAAAAAAATTCTATCAACAGATTAGAGACTTCGCAAAGACAAATAAAGACCATAAGCAAAACAAAGAAATCATTTTGGAATAAAATATGAAGAAAGAAAGAACCAGACGGAAATCCTGATAGAAAACGAGCACGAAAAAAGAAGTAGAACAAGAAGAAGGCTCTGAAACGAAGATCCACCTGGACTCGGACAGAAGCAACACCCAAGAAAATATCAAATTCTAAAATGCCTGGCCATAATGGCATACATGGTCTCTGGTTTAAAAAATACACGTCCATCCACAATAGAATGGCTATGCAACTGAGTAAATATTGACAAGAAATAAGCATATCCGAATGGATAACGAAAGGGAAAATAACATGTACTTGGGTATTAGAAGCGAACACTATTGTTATATAATTAAGGAATGATTTTTTTTTAATCATTTTTAATTAATTATATTTTATCATTCAGATTGGTTGGGCTTTGAACTATTCGGGTTAAGAGTTCAGGTGCATAGCATTGGGTACAGCTTTACGCTCGTGCGCAAAGGATATGACAATCACCATTGTCATAATAAACCCCAAACAGAAATGTAACTGGAGTGTGGATGACGTCATGCCCGGAAGAGATGGTCCTGAGAATTTGGAAGATTTGGAAAAACATTCAGTTGAGTTCCGACCATGGTGTGGAGAACCTGAGTTCCGCCCATGGTATTGAGAAGTTGAGTCCCGACCATGGTCCGACCCGGGAGCTGAGAAATTGAGATTGGACCACAAGATGTGCCGAGCGTTGGAGTGTTGTTAGCATAGTAAGATTACGAAATACTTTTAAGAATTGTGTCTTTCTCCTCGTGTCGAAGAACTGAAGACAAGAAGTTAATAAAAGGTTCGTATCTGAACAATTGTGTCCGCCTGTGGTTTTGTATACGTATATGTATAGCTATACAACACTATCAACCGAGCAGAAATAAAGAAAAAAGTAAAAGAAGAGTACAATATATTCGTGAGAAAGTTTCGCAAAACTGAGGTCTGCTACAGAAATCTTATCAAAGGGATTTACTTTTTAGCAGTCCCCTTTGAAGGTACTCTGAACTATCTAATAAATTGATAAAGGAAGAACTTAAACACATTTACCAAACTACACGGAAACTGATAACTATGCAAAAGGCCTTACATCCGAGAGATGACATGTGTAACAAGAAAAAAGGTAGAAGGAGACCCCCCACAAGCATTGAGGTCTTCGTAGACGCATCAGTACAAGGACTGCATTAGAAGGAGCAAAAGAACTAAAGAGGGTTTCCACCAACAGCAGTAACAACAAAAGACAAAACTGAAAAAAATAAAATAAAAATAAAAAATAAAAAACAAAAATGAAAAGAAAAACAACTGTATGGATATTTCAAGTGACAAACTGGCAAAATCTCATACGATTCTCTGAGACGTTGCTATGTAAACTAATTGACCATAGATCAGAAATAGTGATGAACGACTGTAAAAGAAAAACATGCCTTCTAATTGATATGTTTGTGCCTACCAATAAAAACATCGGTCAAAGAATACAATAAAATTAGGAAAAACAAAAACGTGAAAATAGAAATTGAAAAAAAAAAAATGACGCATCTTAAAGCTAACACCATGCTAGCTATTGTGAGAGCCCTGGGTATTGTAGAATAACAATAACACATACCTCCGTAAAGCGTCCAGCTGGCAAACAAAAATAAAGCAGGTCGTAGCTCAGTGCAGTCTTTTTATTTCTTGTAATAAATACAAGAAGGCACAAGGCCTTATGGCTTTGGGGGAGGGGAAGGGAGCGGTCTTGCTTTAACTATATTTTCTATGGGGAACCTTGCTAGCCACATTCGCCGACCCATTCAACAATACAATATATAATCACTCGTCCATCGCCATGAACGCAGCAACCACCAAAATACCACATTTACTCTATGAAAAAGTCCTACTTAAAACCCGAAAGTGGTGTATGATTTTATTTACAATGTATAGTTTTTTACAATGGATATGATCGGAATGAGAGAAAAAACCCCGAAAAATATATGTACACGAAAAACAAGGAAAAATTCCCCGTTTGGTTTCCCTTCCATCCCCCCGTCTATAAAATTGGAGGCCGACTGTTTTCCGGGGCGAAAAAACCGGAAACAAGCCGGACCTACCCTAGGTGGGACGGGAATCCTAATCTATAGGGGGAAAAGAAATAAAGGGTCGGGCTCGGTATGGGTCGATAGAAGTGGGTAATATGATATTTACATATGAATGTTCAAGACCTTCAATAAAAGCGGACTGGGATACGGGTTGAGGTACAAAAATAATGGGGATAGGGAAGACCTTGAGTGCTAACGACTAAATGACGGGGACAATGACTCACAACATACTGCTAACTAGGTTACAAGGGGAAAAAAATCCTACTTACCATGGGTGGGGTCCCTAAGGACCCGTACTGTAGACGCCATGGGCCGGCAGAGGAGGGAAGGATAACTCCAACGTTGCCCCCTTTCGTACGACCAGGCTCGCTGCAGTCACCCACATTTTGCTGAATGTTATGCGATCCAAGCGTTTTCTATCGCATCTGATTTTGACCCTCAGCTGATGCCGAAAATACAAAACCAGATCACGATGAGAAAAGTTTGCATCGTCATACAATCCCTTGTTTCGCGTCGTCCAAATCACCATTCGGGCTACAGCTAGGATCGCGAGAAACACCACACGCTTCTCACCATGAAACGGAGGAAGAACGTTGTCTACGACGTAACCAACGTCGAGCAGCACGAGCTGTTTGGGCTCGATGCGAGCCGTCCACTCCCCGACGTGATCTCAAAACGGGCGGACTCGCTCGCAGCAGTAAAAGGCGTGCTCAGCCGTTTCTTCCAAGCCACTGCCGCAGCGAGGGCAATCAGGCATGTCTGCCAGGCCCGCTTTGAAGTTCAAGGCGCGAAGGGATAACGCGTTCCGAACAAGTCGCCAGGTGAGCGAGAACTCTGAGTTGTTCAAGAAGCTCGATCCTGGCGCCCAATTCCAGTGAGAGCGGATCTCCTCCGCCGTCTAGCCGTGCCGCTTGCTGAGAGGATCAGAAGCGGTACCCACCACTAATTCCCGTTACAGTTCCTTCCGAGGCCATGAAAGGTCACTAGACCCAAGAAGGTTAGGAAGGGCCTTTCGGCACTCGCGGACAAACAGCGCTTCGCCCAAAGGCCTACGTCGACCTTCAGCCTTTGGGTCTGAGTTGAGGCGAGGAAAAGTCCGACTCGCCTTTCGTCTCCACACTGAGTTCCCCGTCAAGACACGGCCCAGATATGCAAATCTTTCAGTAAGACAGTGGCTCTCCAGATTAGGTATACCCAGACCCCCGTTGCGTGTACGTTGGATACAGACCTGCCGACGGACCATCGGCCTTGCACCTCCCCAGAGCAATCTGGAGAGGAATCGTTGAAGTGCCAACCGATGTGCCTTAGGCAGAGGAAGTACAGCCAATCGGTAAAGGATCAAAGGGAGGATGTACGCGGCGCACGCCTCCGCCCTGCCCTTTAAGGACAACCTCCTTGAAAGCCAGATTCCCACCTGAGCATTCACCTTAGCATGTACTTCCGACCAATTTCGCTCCAGTTGGAGGTCGGGCCCAAACCACACCCCGAGGATGCGGATGGGTCCCTCACTCCAGCGGAAGGGCCCTGGAAGAGTAGCGCTACTCCTCCAAGCACCAAGCCGCAAACCTTCGCTTTTTCAAAATTGACCTTGGCCCCTGCAATCCGCTCATACTCGACAACCGCCTCTTTCACAGCCTCTATACGCTGGCGGCGGGATGCAAAGACTGTGACGTCATCAGCGAAGGCGGAAACCCTAACCGCAAGGCGGCCAACGAATGGGATACCGCGCAGTGCCGGACTTGTCCTCTCATCCCTAAGCCTGCGCAGGAGGGGCTCCAACGCGAGGACATAGAGAAGAGGAGACAGGGGGCAGCCCTGCCGGACATAATCGCTCGATCGCGATCACCCCCGAACGCCTTCCGTTCACCTGCACCAATGCCTGAGAGTTGTGGTACATCATGCTAATCCATCTGCGGAACTCCGGTTTGAATTCGGCAGTCTCCAAAACAGACGCCAAGAACTGATGGTCAACCCTATCGAAGGCCTTGGACTGATCTAAACTGATCAGCGCGGCTCCGGTGTCGTCTTTTATCCCCTCTAGGACATCGCGAATCAAGTGCAGGTTGTCCTGGATCGATCTTCCCTTCACAGCAAAGGTCTGTTCGGGGCCGATCAGATCGCTAATGACAAGCTGTAAACGATTCGCTAAGACCCGGGCCAAAATCTTTAACTCTGTGTTAAGCAGAGTTATGGGCCTGTAATCATCTAAACCCTCCCAGACATGCCTGCCACCTTTCTTCAGCATTGTGATCATGCCCTTGGTAACGCTACCAGGGATGGCTCCCTGGGCGAACCAATGGTTGAACATATCCGTCAGAATAGGTACAAACATGTGCGACATCCTCAAGTACACTTCGTAGGGCAAATCATCTAGTCTCGGCGACTTGTTCAGGCCGACCTGCTTCAACGCATCACGGACTTCGCATTCAGTAACCACACCCTCGCAACTAGCTGCGGCGGGGGAAGTCGGCGAGATAGCTACGAAACTCCCGGAGCGGGAGATCAGTGCAGCGGGCAAAGCGATCCCGAAAGTGCACCCGAAAGGCGTCACGTATCTTACGATCCGATCGCAGCAGACGCCTGTTCGGGGTCTTGACAGATGCGATGTACCGATCGGGGAACCTTCGCACGTCTTCTTCACGCGCAGTTGCGTTCGATTTCACAGCTTCGTTGAGAACGCTTTTTAGCCTAGATCTAACTACTGCTCCCTTGTAGCGCTCGCTACTCTCGCACTCAAGGTCCCTCCTAGCTAGCTCTACACCTAGGGTGTCCCCACCCCCAGTCACCGCCCGGGAAAGTCTATCTTCTATAGATTTCGCCTCCGCGGTCCTATCTAGATTGAGCTGTCGACCGTACTTGGTGGCGAAATCTCTAATCCTATGTTAAAGAGAAGCCCACCACCTATTCCCGGTAACCGCCCCCATTAACGCTCGCCTAATTAGGGATTCCAGCCGGTCCCGGAAGTCCCGTATCTCCAGTAAGGAGGTATTGAACTTCCAGTAGCCGGCTAGACTAGGCCTATTAGCTAACCGCGGACTGACACTAACAAGTTTATGGTCAGTCCACGCTACCAAGTGGAACGTGGGACAACTAACGAAATCAATGTCAGCTCGTCTAACTAACACTCTATCCAAGTAGGAGCCTACTTTGGCAGAGGGCGAGCTATCTAGACACGTCCACATCTCCCGCCCTGGGTGATCCAGACGAAACTTGTCGACCAAACCATGACGATTCATGAAGCCGACAAGGCTGCTTTCACACCTTCTCAATCAGCTAGCTCCCCGCCCGACCTTATCTATCTTGGGATCAAGGATCGCATTCCAATCACCCATTAAGACTAGCCGCTTCGTATCATCCAGGAACGGCGCCAACCGACGAAAAAAGTAAACCCTCTCCACAGCGATATTGGACGCATAAACCGCAACCAGACGAAACTTGAAACTTTTCACGGCAACATCGGCCACAACCAACCGGCCCCCGTCTCCTGCAAAAACAACGTCAACATCAGCATCAAGGCTGCGTCCAACTAGCAAGGAGACCCCAGCGCTGGTGCCGCTGCCGTATGCTGAGAAAACGTTAAAGTCGCTTTCCAGCACCCGACAGTCAGCACCGCAAGTGAAGTGGGTCTCTTGCACTGCAGCAACATCTACACCGAGGTTCCTGAGTTCAGCAAGCAAGCCCGCACACTTGCTTGAATCCCTCAGTCCCCTCACATTCAAACTCGCAAGGTTTAAAGCCATCAATCCACCTTACCTTAGTCAGTTTCGACTACGGGCCGGGAATCCTTCGGGGTGAGGATGCCGACGGCCTGACGCAGGGAACCGGTGCCGAGTTCAGAGGTAACTCGGTTATCCCTGGTGATTCCACCGACATCTATGGGGAACTGCAACTTTAGGGACCTATAAAGAGAAGGGTGAACCAAGATAGGGACCCTCCCCGAACAAAAGGTAATACATTTCTTTAGGGAGGAGTGATCCAACTCCGCCAACTTCATGCCCGTATCAGTCTGACAGACTGTACTCAAGAACTTCCACACGCCCTTGGTACGTTCGCCAGCTGACCGGACAAAAGTGGTCACCATGGCTGCACTCCGGAAATTTGCGGGGTTAGAAACATTCAATTCTTTTATTTTGTCCAGACTCAGCAGCGGCTTTAGTGCCTTTCGTAGCTGGAAGTCGCCGACTGCTTCCAGCTCTACTGAGCACAAAGCCGCTGCCTGCTGGATCTGCTGGATTGTTAATTGTTCTCCCTCCTGCCGATTTGTTTTTTTGCCAGCAGGAGGGTCATGTTTCTGCTTATGTGTAGCGGGAAAAAGCTCCTGGGACGATATTGCAGAGGGGCTAAGTGAGGGAAGGGATGATGTTCTTCTCAAGTTTAATGGTTGGGATCGATCTGCTGATTGTGATCTTGGGAGGGGGATTTGGTATGGGCAGCGGTATTTTTTCAGGTAATGTTCTTGCTGGGGGGGGAGAGTGTCTATTTGATGAAGAGATGGTGAAGGTTGTATGATTTGAGGGGGAAATGGTGGTGGAGGCAGAGATGAAGGTGGAGGAGGTGGCTGTTGTTGTATTTGAGAGGAGGGGCCTGCCTTAGGTTGTTCGGGGCATAATTTTTTGGCGGCCCCTTCCCCGCTCTCCCTTCTCCTTTTCAAATTGGTGCTGGTTTCCATGGGCGTTTGCTCTGCTTTTTTCTTTTTGGTTTTTTTAGGTGATGCCGGGGATGCTATTGTTGTTGGTGTTGCTGATGATGGTGTTGATGTCGCTGGAGATTCTGGTACTGCTGGTTTTCTGGGTTTTGGTTCTGGTGTTGATACTGGTTTCTTTCCAGGTGGTGGAGCTGGCGTTGTTTGTTTTAGAGGGGGTGAGGTGGTGCCTGTTTCCCCCTGTTTCAGGGACCCCCTGCTCTTTCTGGTCACTTCCGTCCAGCCCTCTTGATTGTTTGTTTTGGGCTGGATCTGACCCGGGCCTTGCACCTCTGCTTTCTTGCTGATGGTGGTGGTGGCTGTTGTGTCTGTTGTTGTTGTTGTTGTTGGGACTGCTGACTTTTCACTGCCTTCGGTTTTCTGGGGGCAAAACTTGGCGATATGGCCAATTTGTTTGCACCCCCATCACCTAGGGCGTCTTCCCTCTACCACCACCATCATTTGCCGGTCTCCACTTATTAGGGTTTCAGGGATGGCCTTAAAGCCATCCCTTGTCAGGCACAGCCGGAACGTATAGTCCCCGTAGGCTGTCCCGGTGGGGGATCTGAGCAGGTTAATCTCCTCTACTTTTCCGTATGCACTCAAATATGAGGCCTAAAATTCCCCGCTGATATATGCCGGGACATTGCATACCGTTACGCGCAGCCTACGGGTGCCTTTATACTCCGGCTGTAACCTGAAGTTTTTAGTCATGATATTCGTGGCTGCGGCCTTGGCGGCTTGTTCCTCTGTAGGAAACAGGACATCCCAAGTGGCAAAACTTTTTCTACAAAAATATTGACAAGGGATGGCTGCCTTCCTCAAGAGATCCTCAAAGATTTCTTTCTTCAAGCCTACCAGCCTTTTTGCTTTTATATCCGAGACAACCAGCGAGAGGATCCTGGGTTCTAGCTGTTCTACGATTTCAGGGATGGGCAATATTTCATTCCCTTTGAAATATTGGGCATATTTGCCCACCCTGTCTCTCTCGTAATCCTCAGGTCCTCTCTGCAGGCTCTTCCATGGGATAGTCTTTGGGGTTTTTTGCCCTGGCTGGATTTGGCTTTCCTGGTCTTCCTGTTTTTCCTGGCAATTTTGGCTATTAGCGGAAACCGGCAACGAAGGCCAATTTGCCCCTATAAGGCTTTCTTGAGATTCCTGGTCTTTTGGGTCTTTATTTTGGGTAGAAGTCGTCGACCTCTCCATGACTGCAGTAAAATTAGCAGTCAGGAGGGTAGAATTAACCCTTCACCTTTCGCAAAAATGGAGGGGGGGGGTTATACTGTAAGACGATAATAAATACAGTGACAATCAATACAACACACTTGTACAATACAATGACACTGAAAAAATAAATTAGTAGAACCCCTGAAAGAAGATTTTAAATAATAAAACAAGTCCAACGTACGGCAAAAACAAGGTTGGATTATAAACAAGTGACAGAAACCAAGTAAATGACAAAAATTAAAAGTCAAACAGAAAACGTCACTTTCAAAAATGATAAATTAATTGGAACAGAAAAAAAAACAAGTCTTACTTTTTTACGACTAACAGGTATAAACAAAAATTAAACAAAGCAGTCCGGAAATAACTTTTAGCAATTGTGAAGTTGCTGAGGGCAGTCTTTCTTACTATGCTAAACTGAAGCTGGTTTATATAATGAAATACCTTCACTCACTTACCAGCAGCCAACCACGACCCATGCAATAGAATTGCCCACTTATGCACAATGGGATGCTCCAAGGTACCATAAATAGCTCCCGTTCCTCAGTCACAGCAATGCTTAGCTTTCTGTCTTCCCGACTGATTGCTCTTAGCTATCGTAACTAATTGCCTTACGCGACCTGACAAATCCTACAGGTATGATCAAGAAAAGAACAGATAGATATTTTTTGCAAATGGATATATTTATCATTGAGCACAAGGATTTGTTTAAGAAGTTGAGAGATAAGCATATAAATAGCTGGTACTTTCAGCCAATCTGAAATACAAATAAGATTGCACTTGGCAAAAATGCTCATTTCTTTCGAATTGTATAATTAATGTGACTAAAAATGTCGTTCAAAAGAGACCACAAAAAATATGAATACATAGAATGGATGAAATCACAACCTTCCCTCACCCTAAATCTTCGGCAAGGATCGAAAGAAACCGAAAATAAAGCAGAATGTTTGATAATAATATCGTACTTATTCGTTAGACGTATTCATGAAATAAGCTTTCTTGTAATGTTCGGTACAAAAAAAACAGCTTTTGATACACCCTAGTATCTCATTCTCATTTTATTTATTCCATATTTGCCTCTAGTTTCCAAATAGCCCTTTGTTTAAAGGCTTCCCATTGGATTGAATGGGTTTCCAGGAAGATGTTCAACAATTAAGCTTCCAGTGAATTCATCAGGAAAAGGAGTTTTATCCATCGATGTAATCCAAAGATATAATTAAATCTGAACTCTGCGAAATAAAATCAGTCAATGAAATCAGATGATTTTAACGGCAGAAAGTCAAGCGGAATTCTCAAGAAAAGAATCGGCCATGCTTCTATTCTTAGGAACAAAGCAACGTATTACAGATATGCAAGAGAAATTGTTGGCAAGAAAAAACAAAAACAGAAAAACCTTCAAACTGAAATTAAATAAAGAATACGAAAAATAAAAAGTTCCCAACCGACGCGTTCAACAAAGGAACTTTTTGTTATACCTCAGCGAACATATCCAATTTACAATTTTTTTTTAATAATTAATTGCATGCATGTATTTATTTACCCTATCCCTCAGCACGAACAAAATTTTACACAAGGTCAACTTTTCAGCGTAATTCAATAGGCTTAAATTAAAATCATCCATTCTCCTAGACTGGTTACCATTCCAAGGTTAAAGAGCCCAATCAGCACAAAGATTCTCTATAACTGGATGGTTAATAATTGAATTCCTGTCTTTCTTAAGATGATTTTTGTGAAGGAAAATGCAAACATCTTCGTTCAGCATTTCAATACGGGTAGCCGAATACATTTACTTCGATGATAATCCTTACAACAGGATCATCGACAATTTTAATTGCATATAAATAAACTAATAAATATTGGTAAGTACAATAGAATTGGAATTTAATTGTTATCTTCTTTGAGAAATCAGAATAAATAGGATGGTTTATTTTTAAGTTCTACTTTTGATTGAAAGTTGTTTCATCGCGTTATAGCATTTTTTAAACAAGTAAATAATGAGCGAAACTCAAGCCTAATCAATGGCCAGTCGGCTGGGGCTGTAGAATAAACCGACTGTACCTCTGCAGAGGGGTAAGACCTCTCCTCAACGAGTGTCCTAGATATGACACTAAACAATCTGATTATGAGGTTCTAGTAATGCTGGGGTAATACGGAGCACCCCTTCATTGCCATTGCTCCCAGGTCCACTCTGGCCTAGCGTGGTAGAACCTGATAGGGCCCTATCTATGGGTTAAATTGAACTAACTGCATACTTATAATAAACTGAATTGTTTGACTAAATTGAATAGCTTCAAAAATAGAATTGTTTTTGACAATTAAACCGTACTTACATTCAAACTGCGTGTTTATGCTAAACTGAAACCGTAATTACATTTAAACTGCATGCTTATGCTAAACTGGATTATTTTAAATAGAACAGCTTTTGACATTGAAACTGTATTTACATTAAACTGAATTGTTTAATATAAAACTGTTTTTACGTTTTACTGTGTGTAAACAAAATCTGTACTTATACTAAACTGGATTAACTGAATTATAACTGCTTGACTAAACTGAATTGGTAGAAATAGACATGTTTTTCACAATTAAACTTTACTTACATTTAAAATACATACTTATGCTAAACTGAATTGTCTGAAATTGAACCGTTTTTGACTGAATTGTTATATATAGAACTGTTTTGACATTTTACTGTGTAAACAAAATCTGTAATCACGCTAAACTGAATTAGCTGAATTAGAACTGTTTGAATAAACTGAATAGTTTGAAATAGAACTGTTTTTGACAAATAAAATGTGTACTCATGCTAAACTGAATGGTTTGAAATAAAAGTAATTATTTACATAAAAATGGATTTGGCGTTAAATAACCTACAAAGGTTGATATGCCATAAAACCCAACCAACCAACAAATCAAGCCTAATTACACAATAAATAGTAATTTTTAGGGGTGTTTCAGTCGATCTTTAGTTGTGACGTTGCTTTGACAAAACCTTCCAATAATCTACGATATTTCATTGATGAAAAGGTATATTTATTCAATTTTCTATATTTTTCCTTTTTATCAGCGTTGATTGTCAATCGATATTCATAGAAATTTTCACGTATAATGTCGATTACCTCAGTTGTTGTTATGCGAAAAAAGAATACAATGCAAAAATAAAGACAAACCAAGTATCTATGTTTTAGAAATGATGTAGATCTTTTTTTTCCCTTGAATATTTTCCTTTTTTCTTTTTTTAGCTAAGAATTTGTTCTTAATTACTTGACGCACCTTGTACGTATAAAGTATATTTTTTCAGCATTTTTAAAGAGGTTTTTGTGAAGAACAAAGAGAAAGTTACTTTTAAAAACTGTTTACTAGGAGTTCCTTTATCTAGATATTGTACAAGAAAATTTATTGTGTTCTTTTTTTCACAAAGACGTTTTACACACACACACACACACACACACACACACACACAAGCTGATTGAATTAAGAGTAGTGAGAAATCCCGTTGATAAAAATATTCACCCAACCTGCGGACAGAAGGTGACATTCGGTCAGTTTTTAAGGGGAGTAAAATAGGTGGGAATTCAGTGTTTTCCTTCTCCTAGACAGGTTGCCTTAAATATCAGGTTAAAGAGTCTCGTCTGACCATAGTTTGAGGAAGAATAGTTTGATGCATAACTTTCCCTGGGCATTAGCTCTATGCAAACATGCAGACAGCCTCATCCAAAAATACGATAGCCATTACCATGTGAGCATTTTCTGGCATTCATCTTATGGGTTATATGTGATAATGACATAAGAAATCAAGAGTAGCAATCAACTAAAATATTTTCAAACTATTTCAAACCTAAGAAAACAAAGAAAGAAAAAAAAAAACATTTAGAAGAAGATAAAGTTAAAAAAAGGAAAAAATAACACAAAGTGATGCAGAGTTGGGAGGGAGCATAAGAAATAAGAACTCCAGTGATTGTGATTTCATAGCGAGATTTTCAGGTCCATTTGGAGACGGTGGAAAAGAAAGGGACTTATATGAAAAGGGAAAAATAAATGGGAAAGTTAAAATTGGGATAGCAGCTTGTTAAAAATAGAAACACATCAGCAGCGAATCGGTGACGGGTTATCATTGGTTGAAAAAAATTAAAACGGAAAAGTGGGAATATGCGCAGGATAGAAAAAAAGGAAAAGAGTTAGTTGGCTGCGAAAGGCGATGATGTAAAGACTATATATAGTAGGAGTCCAGACGCGAAGCGGTAAGGATGGACCCCGCGAACAAGCCCGGGGAGAACTACAACATAGAACGGGAAAATCAATACTTCAAAGTCTGTGTCTGCTTTTTCTCTCTCTCTCTCTCTCTCTCTCTTTCTTTCTCTCTCTCTCTCTCTCTCTCCTCAGGTCATTTGGTTTCTCTTTGTTTAGGTATCGCAGTCAACTCAATTTCCATATGCTGTTTCTCTCTTTTCGACAACTTCTAAAAAGTGTAGTAGTGAATAAACTTTGGTATAAACGATCAAAGACGGGGTTTTATGTGTTTGTCACTTTTTCTCATGGCAAGGTTACGACAGGTGTCCGACTGACACTTGGGACGTAGCACTACTCGCCGCATAAACCTGTTCGACACGAGGTAGTGCAAATGTCTATGTGAAGTACATTAGTAGTACGAATATCTACTGAGACCGTCCCTGCATGGAAAAATCAATAATTCAAAGTTGGTGTCTGCTCTCTCTCTCTCTCTCCCTCTCTCTCACTCACTTACTCTCTCTCTCTCACTCTCTCTCTCTCTCTCTCTCTCTCTCTCTCTCCTCATGATATTTTGTTTTCTTTGTCTGAGTAACGCATTCAACTCAGTTTTCAAACGCTGTTTTTATCTTCTCGACGACTACTGAAAAGTATAGTAGCAAAGCTTTGGTATAAACGAAGCCAGACGAGATTTTTGCGTGTTTGTCACTTTTTTTTCATAGCGATGTTACGACAGAGGTCCGACAGACACTTGGGACTTAGCGCTGCATGAATATCCCCCTTCGACACGTTGTGGTGTAAATGCCTATGTAGTAGTACGAATATATATTGAGACCTTCCCAGCACAAACTTCTGTTTGAATGCCGTCACGTTGCCAACTTCTGTTTGTGCCATGTAATGTTACAAGCGTCTATTTGGCGTGTAACAGTAGAAGCATTGAAAATCGTTAAGAGGGAAGAAAAAAAGCGAACAAGAGAGAGAGAGAGAGAGAGAGAGAGAGAGATCTTGCGTAGTTACTTTGTCTTTCTTTTACTTCGTGTGTCGTCAGGCATTGAATGCCTTGTTACTCTAATAACGGGATTGTCAAACATTCAAATATATATACAAATTTTTTTATCATACAACGTGTGAAAGTGCGTGCGATACCCTGCCGTCATCAGCCGTTAACCAGAGGTGATAACAGTTTCGGTAGCTCGAGGCGGTACTGCCACTCCTGGCGCTACCAAGCAGCTTTTGCCCCCGGAAAGTGTATGAAAAGAATTATATATATACATTTATGAACCAAATCAAAAAAGAGCAGAGACTACATTGGACGTTAGTCTTCATTCTTAGTGTGCAGTTTTTGATTTAAAAAAAAACGCGTTTACTTTCGGCCGTTGATGTTATTACGCGTTTACAGTAACCGTTTCTTACGTAATCACACAGGAATGGTGGTTCCGCGTGTATTTCATTCGTGCAGAAAACTTCTCGCTTTCGACCAAATCCAACTTGATGCATATTGCACCGTGGTCTGTATTTGATTTGAGGCAACTTTCAAACTGCAGCTAATGATTCCTATTTTTGAAAGAAACGAAATGACTGTGTGTCCTATAGAAACACGGCAACCAACATCAATGGGAATCACATGGCATATCCAACCCTTTTTCACGCAGTCGGCACGCAATGTCTCGTATCGGTTTTTCTTCCGCTCTTGTGCTTCCTCCCGGTTTTCGTCCCATGGGACAGTCAATTCGTAATGATAGGTGAACTGCAAATATGGAAAATTATGCTCGAAAAAAGTACTTGATACAGTTAAAGCTGACCATGTATAAAACCTACAGATGTAAAAATTATAAACACTAAAATTCTGTTTCATGAATTTCAGGATTTACATTTCCTGAGCTTCACCGCCTTCTGGAACATTTAAAATAAATAAGTTTTGGATACTTGTTTGCCATAAGAGAAATTTGAAGAACCCGGTGTAGAAAATCATAAAAATCAGGCCTCTCCAACCATCCGTCTATCCCAGTAAAGGCTATAATACAGCAAGTCATGTAACTACTTCAGTTTCTGAGCCAGGGACTGCTCAACAACTAGGATGCCGTCCTCAAGAATTACGGGTCATGACCTGCAGCAAACAGATGGCCTCATTGAGCGATAGGGGTCTTACCGCTCAGCAGCCCTAGCCAACAGTGTGGTATGTATCCAAATTATTCCAAAAAAAAAAAAAATGATTGCTTTTATCGTTTTGGATTTTCTTTTCAATCGACACCATCTAGCTGAGCTTTGGTCTTCAAGATCTCCTCTACCTTCTTCCTGGGCTCTTCACTTAATATTACATAACAGATTGGTGACATCTATTATCGACATGTAGTGTAAAATTCGAATAGTTACCAACTGTTAAACGGTATAGACAATAGTTATGGATTTGAATGGTTGACGGAGAAGTCAAGATCAAATGCAAGCACGGCTCTCATTGATCGCTTAATAACTTAATCTTAGACAGATTAATAATTAAGAAAAAGCAAGCGTCAATTGGCAATAAGCAGTTGACTGTATCACCTACGCTTGTAATTTCCACGTAATGAAAACGAGTAAGATGGAAGTTATTGCCAAGTAAGAAATGAAATATGTACGTATAAGAATGTTCTATCGTTGTTATTGGTCTTACTGGTGTGGACAACATGAAACAATAGAAGGGACAACAACGAAAGAAAACAAGATGGCGACGACAGAGATATAATAAGGTAACAATCTAACAACGAGTGAAAAGCTTGGCGCTGATCACTCGATTTGATGGCCCGAGATAGAAAAATGCCGCAATTTTATGTTTTATGGAAACCCTGAAATGTGTAAATAGCCAATGGTGTGGGCATGTGAAGAATAGTTGAAAAATAGCTAAAAAATGTACAATGTTGTTATATGATTACAATATTTTTAGGCATCAGCAATGTAGAAATGGGAATTCTCCGGTTCGAATTTTGACTGCCTGGTTATGTGTACTTCTATGTGTACTGGTCGCCTGGTTTCGTAAGGATTAGAATTTAGTAGTGGGAAAATGTTCTCGTTGGCAATTCACGAGTTATGAGTTCAATCATCACTGGTTATTCTCCTAGTATGACCTTGAGCAAGACTAATAAGTAGTTTTGTGGGAACTCTTCCCCATAACAGTAATTAATTTTAATTTAATTGAGAGGAGCATTTGTAGAGGGAGAAAGTGAAATAATTAAAGATTAACATTATGAAACTTTAGAGCAGAAAGTTGAATGCGGATTATCGTTAAGAATCAATTATTTACATTCCAAAATGGATGGGGAGGAAGAGGAGGGGGTTTAGATTTCGTGAGAGAAGAAAACAAGGGAAAGGTCTTGATAGGAGTGGAACAAATAAGATATTAAAAGGAAGTGTCTTCAAAAGTATCCAGATTGAATTTGTTTTTAATTTCTTGAAAAAGTAGAACTTATCTATGTTACTATATATAATAAGATCGACATTATCGAGCATTAACGACACACAGTTACTTTTATTCATATCTAAGATCCATATTTTAATTACAATTCGTTTGTTTTGTTCGTGTATGTACTACGCGTAACAGCTTTGTTTATACTGAATGAATCGTAGGAAATATGAATTAGGAATTGTTCCAATTGATTGATTTTTACGGCATATCAAACTGTTTAAGGTCATTTTATGTTTAGAGGTTACAGAATTGCGTTTATTGTACATTTCTATTTCTATTTTGTTATTGTTTCTTGTGAGTTTTTTTTTTCTCTGCACGAATGTCAAGGATTCAGAATGATGCGCTTGTGTTTAGGTTCCAGTGCCTAGGCATGGAAATTCGAGAGTAATATTAAGATTAGAGGGTATAAGAAGAATTCTGATAAAACAAATTAGAAAGAGTTAAAGATTATAGTCACAGGGTGAGATTAGATTAATAAGGATTAACCACTTTCCTCAATGTAGAGTTATCACTTGTCAAATTTAACATTCAAAAGCTTGACGGCACAAGAATGCGGAGAGCAATATTAAACAAGTACTCGAGACAGCACCCTACAAAACAATAGCTGTACGGCCATCTACCATCCATCACGGAAATTATCCAAGTTAAACGAACCAGATATGCGGGACACTGCTGGTAAAGTAAGGACGAACTCATAAGCGACATACCCCTGTGGACCCCTTCACATGGACAAGCAAAGACAAAACGACCAGCTGGAACCTATATATAACAGCTATGTGGCGATACAAGATATAGCCTGGAAGACCTACCGGGAGCAATGGACGATAGAGACGGGTAGCGAGAGAGGGTCAGGGAGATCCGGAGCGACATGATGATGACTTTCCTCGAGAGAAGAATAAGAGGTGATCTAACTGAAACTTTTAAATAACTGAATTTCTTATTATCGAAGACATTTTAAAAATGTTTCTTATCGAATTGGAAATTTACTGTCAAGGAAATTTTCAGAGATTATGGCTATAAACCAACTGATTTTTTTACTAATAAGTTTTTAAAATTGAATTGGATGATTTCAGAAATAATCTCAAGAAGATGAATTTAAGAGGACATTTTTGAGATTTATTAGAAGAATTCTTAAACAGAATTTGATCTGTATATAGATGCCGTTTTAATATTGTATATGTTCGGCGCAAAGATTCCCTTTTGCGCGGTTGACATGAGAAAATAATAAAAAGGGGAGATGCCCAAGGAGATATAATAAACAAAGAAACAAACAAATAAATAAATAAAGAAGAGTACGGATGTAACTTGCAAGACACATTTAGGTTGTGTGCGATATGAACTGATGGCTAAGTTTTAGAGTATCGGCACTGTGGTCGCTGGTTCGATCTCCAGTGGTGGAGATTACGGTATACACTGCTAATAAGACCTAATAATGGATAAGGAATAAGGTCGAAACAGCTGTCCAGAGTCCCCGTATATCGTGCGTAGGTGTTCTGCGGATTTTCTGGTCATGGTAATTCAATTTACAATATTAATTCCTCTACTTAAAGAATAAAAATATGTACATTAAGACCTTTTTAATCATTAGATAGAACCTTAACAGGTTCTACAACCCCCGTTTCAAGTAGACCTGGGTTTAATGAGAGTAAGATTGTTTAATGGCATATCAACCTTTGTAGGTTATTTAATGTCAAAGCTATTCTCCTAGAAGAAAAGTGGTAGTACTATTTAACCCATAGCTGGGGAGAGTAAAAAGGTACTCCACAAGCCCAAGAGCTCCAGAATGGACGCCTCACCAAAAGAAATATTTTAGTTTCATAACCAAGACCAAACTTTTCATGAGGGAGGTCTTGGTCTTCTGTAGGGGAAAGAGTCTGCCTATTCTAAGCCCTGCCAACAAGCCTAGGTTAGTTCTGAGATCGTATATTCCTTAGAATCCCTTAAGATTGAATATTTAATTATATATTTGCCAGAAATGGAGGTGTAGTAATAAGATAATAAAATCATTGAAATAAAATGTCTTTATCTGTTATTTTAGTGGTATAATGCTGCCAGAAAATAGCGATGTAGAAATGGGGATTCCTCGATTGAAATTTAAGCCTCCTGGATATATGTACTGTTTGCTAGGAACGCTGTTACTGACTGCACGAGTTTTAAAGATTAGGGTTACATGTTTCTATTTTAGACAAAAATGCTTGATCCTGAGCAATATGGGTGCATTTGAAAGAACCGATTTTTAATTGATCAGCGATGATTAAAAAGAATTGTTTGTAATGTTCAGAGCTTCATGAGTTTATATTCTTGAAACATCAAGAGTTTAAAAATCAGTAGTGTTCTTGATACTGGGGATCGAGCAAATGTGTTTAATCTAATTAATTTAAGTCCCATTCTTAATTGGTACGTCTTACTGTTATCTCTAGAAGTGTTCTGTAAATATCCTTTTAGTTCTTGAAAAAGTTAAGTATTAAATAATAGATTAGCCGATTACTTTATTTGGCACGAGGTGTAGTTTATGAAATAAGTTTTAAATCTATGTCAGCTTAGCGAGACTGTTGAGTTTTGCTTACGTCATCTGAGTTTGTTTGATAGGTTATGATTTCAAAGTTCGGTTGAGAGCGAGGATTTCATTGGAGGATTTAAAGTCATATGACTACGTATTCTGGAAGTTACATTTTAACTTTAAATTAATTTTTAGCCCTAGCAGTCGAAGCTCACAGACATGTAGTTTGTGCGGTTGTATTTCGAATGGAAAACTCCCGGTAGGAACGATCGGTAATGTAGAAGTTCTGAAGTGAATGAAATATTGTGTACACTTAAAAGAAGTTTCGTATCTATTCTTGCCAACGAAAAAAAATCTTTTCAAGGAAGAAAATAGAACTTAAAGGAAAAAGATAGCTATCCAATACATGTAGATATGTACCCAACCCCTCCTCACATTCAGGATGCTATACAAGGTCAAATTGTTGCAGAGATTAACAGGTTTGAATTCAAAATTTTCTTTCTCTAAGATAGGTCGCCATACTGTTATGGGTGCCTCACCCGTCTCACCATAATGGACTCTTCTCACCTTTATTAGTACTGATATATTTCGCTGCCAGAAGGACAGATCAATATCGGTGTTATCCGAAACAGTACGAGACTTCTTACTTTTTCTATGTGACTCTATCTTTCTTGTGTAATATAATCTGTTATCTAATATCCGTGTTTCCATTTTCATTAGTGACCCTTTCCGGGGCCACAACACATACCAAAGTTGAAGAACCCAGTCTGCTATTTACCCATAGCTAGAGGGAGAAATGATCTAATCCATACCTTTCTCGAGGGTATTAGCGCTATGTGAAATGCAAAGCGTCTCATCCAGGGTTTGAACTCGTGTCTCCGAGTTTATTGTCTGGTTTTATATCTGCATGAAGTATAATGTAAACAAATCAACTTCAGCCGCTAAAGTTTTCAAGCATTTGTATATCCATGATATCATCATCATCATCATATCGTGCTGGCAGCACGGATATCCCTGACCCTCTCTCGCCACTCCTCCCTATCGTTCATCGCCCTAGGCAGGTCTTCAAGACAACATCCTGTATCCTCACACAGCTGCTGAATGTACGTTCGTGCTGGTCGTCCTGCTTTTGCGCGGCCGTGTGTGGGGATCCATAAGAGTACATCTCTTATGAGTTCATCTCTGCTTCTCCAGCAATGTCCTGCATGTCTGGTTCTCCTAACTTGAATAGATTTCGTGATAGGGGGCAGGTGGCCGTACAGTTGGTGTCTTGTGGGGTGCCGCTGCCAGGACTTGTTGAGGATTGCACGCAGCATTCTTGTGTAATTGCCATCTAGTTTCTTCTCGAGCCGTTTTGTTAGCGTCCATGTAGTGCATCCATATAGCAGTATCGATGTGACCGCTGCCTGGAAGAAACTGCGTTTCATTTTATCGGTTAGGTCTGATTTCCATATAGTCGATAGCCTATTGATAGCTGTCCATGCTTTCGTTAACCTCGTTTCGATGTCCTTTTCGGTTGATTCGACGCTGCTTCCTAGGTACGTGAATTTGTCTACTAGTTTAAGAGGGGTTCCTTCTAGAGTGGAGATGTCCCCCGTTTGGTTATAGCACATATATTCCGTTTTGTGTGCATTAACATGGAGGCCTATGCTTGCTGCTGCTCGTTCCAGGCTATGCAGAAGTGTTTCGGCTTGGTCAGGTGTATTTGCCAGTATCGCTATGTCATCGGCGTAGTCGGCGTCGGTAATTGTTGTTGCGGGATATCTTCTGCTTCTTTTCTTCGTCAGTTCGAAGCCATTCTCTTTGATTTTGTCAATCGATGTTCTAAGTACGTAGTCTAGACAAATGATAAAGAGATACGGAGCCAGCGTGTCCCCTTGTAGTACTCCTGCTACAATGTCGAAATATTCTGTGTCTCCATCTGGTGATCGTACTTTTACTTTAGTGTTTCTATAGAGAATCGTTATTGCCGCTACGGTTTCTTTAGGTATGCCGTACGCTAGTAGGATTTGTTCCATCTTTCCTCTGTGAATGGAGTCGAAAGCCTTGGTAAAGTCGACAAATATTAATGTCGCTTGTAGGTTCTTTGCCCGTACACCTTCAAGGATTCTGCGGATGGTTAGTATTTGTGAGGTCGTAGATCTATTTCTTCGGAAGCCATTTTGGTTTTTTCTAAGTATGTTGTCGATTTTGGGTTCTATGCGGTTTCGTAGTAGGGCATTGTAGATTTTGGCAGCTATGGATGTAAGTGTTATGCCTCGGTAGTTTTTGGCTAATCCGAGGTCCCCCTTTTTAGGGAAGGGGAGTATGCATCCCTTCGTCCATCTATCTATCGGGTTTTGATTGTATACTGCGTTGCAGTGTCGGAGCAGTATGTCGTCGAATTGTCTGGTCTTCCATACTTCCGGGGGAATTTCGTCCAGTCCTGCAGCTTTCCTATTTTTAATTTTTCTGAGAACCGAGTCGAGTTCTCCTTGTGTGAACGGTCCAAGTTTAATGTCTAATTGTTTGCTAATTATTCTGGTGATTGGTTCATGTGTTATTTTTGGTGGGTTTCCAAGTAAGTTTTCGAAGTGCTGTTTCCACAGTTTTATTCTTTCTTGTTGGTTTGCTGCTTTAAGTTAGTCCATAGTAAAGTAAAGTTGGCGATAATAGTCGAGGGCGACCCGATTGTCCCCTTTTCATTAGCTACTACACAGAGGTGTAGGGGAGAGTTCTACTCATTTCCTCTGGATTACTCAACTTTCCCTTGATCAATACCTTATAATGCTGAGTGTTATGCAAGGAGGCACCAAGTACCATTTTTTAAGTCTTTGGTATGACTCGATCTAGGATTGAACTTCGGTCTCCCGGGTGACTGGCGAACACTACCCGCAAGACCGATGGACCCGTGATATCCATGATGTACAAAAAGTGAACAAAACAGACAAGATAAACTCACTGGGGCAGATTATGGATATTTTAAATTTTATATATACAATATGCATTCAAGGGATTTAAGGAGGCGCATTGAGCATAACGGTTATCGTCACTGGAAATTGAATTGGTGACACGAGTTCAAATTCTGGATAACGATGCTTGCATTTCCGTTCCTTCTAATGGCTTTGGAAAAGGCATGAATCTATCATTTCTCCTTCGACAACTATGAGTAATTTGTTGGGCTGATTGTGTTCGTTAGCCTTGGTTAGGCAATCATTTTAAGAGAAGGAAAACTCTGAATTCAAACCAGCTCTACTTCATTTAAAAATTGACTTGTGTCATATCCAACCCGTGAAAGAGGAATTTGGTAAAACACGTTCATATCTGGTGTTAAAAGGGGAAAATAACAACAGCTAGACGCATATTAATTTTGTTAAATGAACAAACACGGTGAATAAGCAGGTGGAAAATAGAAAAATGGCTTACTTTAAAAGGGTTGTGATGATATCTATGTGGCTTTGCCATTCTCTTGTTGGGTTAGAGGCAATGTCTATATTCTTCAAGAAAAAGAGTTTGACAATATTTCTGGGGGACTGTTATGTGACCCACAGTGAGGCTTCGACCGAGCATCAAAATTATCTAAAAGAATATTTATTGCATCTCTCTGACGCGATACCCTTTGTGACTCGGCTAAACAGTAGGCAAGTGATTGGTTCATAAAAGATTGTGGGAACTTGGTACAGTCGATGTCAGAGTTATTTGCCCTTACTAGACATGTGCATATTTATATATATATATATATATATATATATATATATATATATATATATATATATATTATTTATATATATTTTATATATTTTATAAATTTTGATCTATAGTTTTAGATTTTGGTGCAGTCTAAAATTATTCACTTCTTTATGGAAATCATGAAATAATATTACTCTATGGCAGGACTAATTTTTAAAATCTTAATTGATATTTAATACGAGTAACATTTGAAAATGAAATAGTATTGACCAGATTCAATTACATTTTGGAAACTTCTGAAGATGGCTATATGTGAGTGTCACATGCCCCAATGACTAATTCCTTCAGCAACCATAGTGGAGACTGCTGAATTTGACAAAAATATTTAAATGAAGATACTTGAGGAATACGAGCAAGGCGATGGATATATTGTACTTACCAATCGTTTTAATGTTTCTTGGTCAACAATTGGGGGAACATTTGCAAGAAGTACAACGAGACTCATTCAGAATAAGATAAGGGCAATAAAAAACTGATAATTTCTTACAGTATGGAAAAGAAAATTGTCAGATATATTATGAAGAATCTTCTCTTAACAGCAAAGGATCTTGTCGATGATGTAAGATAGGATTGAAGTTATCGTCGAAGATAGTCAGTTCATGCCTTCATCGGGCATGTCGTCCAAGGAAAATTATTCGGTTCGTGGCTAGATACCTAAAAAGCAGTTTATCTTTTGGTAGAACTTCGAAGTAAGTATTGAGACCAAACTAGAAATACGTTTTCGCGTAAAATTCAGTATATATATATATATATATATATATAAGAACATGAGCAAAGCTAGAAGAAGAAGAAAAGTCCATGAAAACCGTCTTTGGGGCATCACTGGACGTTCCAAAATGACAATGGTCTGAACACACGACAATAATTGTTATGGAATTCTTCGATGAGAGAAGAATTGAAGTATCCCTGTATCCAACAAAGTCCTGACCAAAATATCATTGAATATTTCAAGGGCAATTTGAATAGAAACAAAAAAAATCTTTCAAATTTGGAGGAACTAGAAAATATTGCAAGGGAATAATGGAGCAAAAAACCTGTCAGTGTGTGTGGAGGGGTCCTTTGGGTGTAGTGGCTTATGTTCTGGATTGCGAAATTGTAGTAAGTATCCAATTTCTCACGCGTCTAGAACGCTATTCTCAGCGGAAAAATGCTCTCAGATTGAGAAGGAATCATTCGGGATTATATTTGCAGTTACAAAATTCCATAGATTTATTCATAGAAGACATTTCACACCACAAGCCGTTGTTCACTATTTATGGTCCAAAAAAGGTTTTGCCCGCTCATATGGTAAATATGCTGCAAAGATGGGGAACCATTATCCAGAAGTACATCTTCAAAATGGATTTTTTTTCATCTGAAAAATTGAATCATGCCGATGGACTATCGAGGCTGATTCCAACATACAAAAATAACCATTAAAAATACAGTAATGGCCTTCCTACAGGCAGAAGTGTAGATCGAAAATACCCGATGGAATGCTGTGTGGGAACTTCCAGTTACCCTTGAGGAAATCAGCAGAAAATCATCTGACGAAAAATTCATGAGAACCATAAAAAACAGGCATGTATTCGATCTGTAACAATACACTAATTTACGATGAACGAGAGGTTATAGCCATATAACTCTAGAAGCGAGTCCTCAAAGAATTCCATGAAGGACATCCGGAAATTTTCTGGGTGAAAAGCTTGATGAGAAGTTATGTTCACCAGTCAAAGAAGAATAAGAACATTGAGAACTTTATAAAGTCCTGTAAAAGCTCGGCTATGGCATGAAATGCACCAACGATGAATTTTAGTACTTGGCTGAAAACCCACCGACAGTGTTCTCGACTCCATATAGATTTCGGTGGCCAGTTTGATGGCTAATATTTCAATGTAGTGTACAGTTTTTCGTAGTGTCCGGAAATATTGAAATACCAAAAACGTCCTGTTAAACAGAAATTACAACATTAATTATTTGTTCAATTCGATGTTGCTGACAGCATTACGTCCGATAATGGAACACAATTTACGTCCAAAGAAGTTAAAGATTTTTGCTGGAAATTTGTGGTCGAACAGGTCACGATCGCCTCAAGAAGTAACGGCTAGGCGGAACGTTTCGTAGATACGTTCAAGAGAGCGCTAAAGAAAGTCAAAGGAACTCCCACTGACACAGCTATACAACAATTTTTGCAAGTCTACAGAGTCACTCCAAATAAAAATACTCCATCAGATATGACGCCTGTCGAAGCGATGCTTGCGAGAAAGATCAGATTGGTGTTCGACAAACTAATACGAGAAAAGCAAAGATCGAGATATTCGAACAAAATAACGAATAAACATTATGAAGTTGGTGAGAAAGTCAAATACTAGATGTACCAGAACAACAAAACATATTGGGAAATGGATATAATTGAAAAAAGATCGGAAATATGGTTTACCTGGTCAAAGGACCGAAATTTGAGCATAAAAAGCACTTAAACCAGATAAAAAAAGAACAACACTCAAAAGTTGAAGAGAACAACCGTCCTGAAGAAGAACCCATGGATATCATGTTCGACACATTCGATATGACGGCACCCCAAACAGAAGTAAGGAGACAGTCAAAAAGAAAACGGAGAGCAACGAAAATAATGGAAGTTAATCCAAAAATAAAAAAAATAATGACTTATAAGGAGTAAATCTAAAAAGTGGGGTGTTGTGCTATCATCCCTATTTTTGATACACAATGGACTCATCCAATAAGGATATAATATTTGACAGTAATCCACTCAGTTAGTAGATAGCAAGAGCTACACTGGTGACATTGTATAACTTGTTTTACTGTAATATAAAATCTTTATTCTTCTCCCATAATGCATGCTTGTCTTATTTATCTTATGCCCTTTACAATCATGTTATGACATTCACTTCCGGATAAGTAATCTTAGGAAATCTATGAACTTCCTAAATAACCCCAACTATGGGTTAAATAGTACTTCTCATGTTCTAAAAAGATAGCTTTGGTATTAAATAAGCCACGAAGTTTAATATGCATTTAACAAAGAAATCAAACCAAAACAGTTTGTGTAATGACGTTTTAAGGAACATAAGAAATGATTAAAGGAAATAATCCACAATAAATGTTACACAATACAATATTGAAGAAAGAGAACAAATGATAATGTCCAATGTTAAATGTTTATTTATTATTTTGTATTATTTAAAATAAAAATAAAATTTGGTTCAAGGCATAACAGCACATTCTTTCAAATCCATTCTTTCATCATCAATGAAAAAGTGCACGAGAAATATTCTTGAAAATTTGAGGTGTTGTATCTTTATTTATAATTTTAGAAAAAAAAAACCCAATAATTCTGACATAGGCTGTTTTTTCATCGTTAAATTTCTCGAACTTCTAAACTTCTATAGAGAATGTTCAAACTGTCTAAGTCATGGGACGTTGTTGATATAATTTTATTTTATAATTATTTTTTTTAACGAACTTCTTTAAAATGATATCATATTGGAGATATCTCATGTTATTATCACTGTTTAAACAATGGCTTTGATCTTGTGTTTACACAGATTATTTAACAGGTGTTTTGGATTTTTTAAAGTTATGTTTCCATTATTTCAGACTATCGATTGGATTTCAATCACAATATAATTGAAAAGTGTGCTTCTTGAAATATTGACAGGTTTTCATTTGTTCTGTTTTTTTTCTTTTTACTTACTAATGTTTGTTCTTTCTTGTAGGTTTCTTTGACGTCATTTTCCCACGCTAGAATTTTCCTTCGTTTTCTATTAAATTAAATTAACTTAAAGTAATGCAATCAATACGCTCTCCACTTTATAACAGCAATGGATTTATCAATGAATTGATGCGCAGAAAACGAGAATTGCTAAAAACAAAAAAACCCCAAAAAACTGATCACAGCAATCATTGTTTTCAGATCACGAAAAATCTAAAGAATATCAGAACAAATCCCACGTACGCACATAGGATAATCTTTATCATAATAATCCTATTTTCGTATGTTTTTATGTCACCATAACAATAAAAATGACACACAGCAGGGCAATTTTTCCCAGCACTATACCGTTAAAAGCAATTTCCTAATTAATTTGAAAATTAATCATACGAGGGGACTCTATTCGCACTCATCCCGATCTTTAGAATTTCTCAAGGGAGGTAACAACCTATAATGTAGTATTCTCCCTCGTTCTAAGTCACGCAGGCTAGGTAAAAATGTGTGCTTGGTGTTTTTTTTCTACTTTTCGATGTCAGCTCCAATGACATCTGTTTTTGAGTGCTTCATTTTGGGGTTGGCGATTGAAGCCATTGCAAATATTTGTGTCAGATACAAATTATTTGTTGGGACACTCAACAAACTTCTGTTACAGTTAAGGTAATCAAGGTTTTGGGAGGTTTCTTTGTTGTTAAATGATGCAATTAGCAGATGCTGATATATATAACAAATATATACAACTCTGAACACAAAAGAGACATAAGAATTGGTAACTTAAACAATGCCTTATTCCTACACATTTCTCAATCTAATCACAACTTCGACTTCAAGTCTGCTAAGATGCTCATTTACATCCACAATAAAAGTCTTAGACAAATTTTCGAAGCCGCTGCTATCTCATTCTTTAATTCCCTAAATACTCGCCCTGGCTTGTATAATATTTCTCCTTAATTGAGTAGATCCATTTTAAATAGATACAATATATTCCATCTTTAGTTAAAATTGTCCACATATATCATAATTTTCATGCTTTCCATTTTTCTTTTTGTTTTTCTTTCTTTCGTTTTCTTCCCTTTGTCTCGAAATCTTTCTCGATAAACAAACGCAACATAAATTCTATACAATATTCCTAATAAGTCAAATGACATAATTTAAAACAACAAACGTTGATTCACCAATCAAACGGCCAACTTTTTCTTATTATGCAAATTTTCCCCTAGGTTTTTGTATTTTGCATTTTTAAACATCCATCGTTGACTTAACATCGCTAATATCACCCCTCATGGTCATGATGATGGTTCAGTAGAACCGAAACGCTATAGTGTCGACTACTCAATAAATCTCTCCTTCCACTAGGATTACTTTGTTATCAATTTTTCTACATATACAACTGTCTTGCAAGCATAAAACTGAGAAAGAAAGCAAGATGCAATATCGATGATGAAGAAATACGTAGGAGAAAAATTTATTTTTTACAAGTGCATTTATTTTCTTTTAGAGTGTGTATGTACATATGTGTGTGTGTGTGTGTGTGTGTGTGTGTGTGTGTGTGTGTGTGTGTGTGTGTTTTCTATTTCTTTTTTTCTTTTTTTTCTTCAAAATTTTGATCTCAACGCAAAGAATGCATCGTCATTGCATGAACAAAACAAAACCACCGTGAAAGCAAAACCAATTGTAAGTCCAAACGGACTCGTTTC
This sequence comes from Sepioteuthis lessoniana, assembly GCA_963585895.1. Lineage (NCBI taxonomy): Eukaryota > Metazoa > Mollusca > Cephalopoda > Myopsida > Loliginidae > Sepioteuthis > Sepioteuthis lessoniana. Next base: position 119,853,256 of record OY757910.1, read on the forward strand.
TTTTCCTGCAACTAAAAGTGTAAATCGCGGCTTACATAGACTAGAAAAGCTGGGTGTCATCTGATCCATAAATTATTTTTATCTTTGACAGCCTCATTGGTCATAGTCAGAAAAAGCAGCAATAAATTATCCCAGAGTTGATTTTTCGACCGGTCAAACAAAGTATTACGGGATCCCGTTACAAACTTACGACGGCAGAACAAAGTACTTGCTTAGCTAAATTATGGTCAATTGTTTTCAACAATTGATTTATCAGACATTCACCTCTTCTCAGAAGCCAAAAATATTGCAAACATTTATTAACAACGAACACACACCGAAGAATGAGCAATTAAAATTTACTACCATTTGGCATGAAATGTCACCAGCAAGGTCTAAATTTATGAGATGAGGTAACTATTTACATTCATTTACACGTCTTTCGTCTCCCAATCACGTTACACTCGATGTCAAGACCTATTACTTGTAAATACTAAAAACTACCACAATGAGTTAAGAATTAAAGAAGAGTAATCTATAGTCATCTTATATACGTTACCTTTGTTTAGAAGTAATTATTAGTGGAACGATCGTGGCCGAAGATCCTACAATTATATTATGAAACAGGATATATTATTGGAAATTGCTTTATTCCTTTCTAGGATTCTAACACTGTTGCACTATCAAAGTGTTGTGATGCTGACAAAAGAAAGACCCGGGGAACACAAAAAGGGTTGATAGAAAAACATATATATATTCAAGTAACAGAAACAAGATACAAGTGAACCGGGTTAAACAGTAGTTAGTTGATAGGAAGCTGAGAGTCCAGTGGGGTAGCGAGTATCCGTCCACTACGCAAATGGTATCACACATGATTGTGTCACGCTGATTTATTTGTTCTCCGTCCCACCACCAGACAGTATGACACAAGGCCTTTTTAAAAGTGGGTCATAACGCAGGGCCGAAGACCACACGCGTCCGGCAAAATCCAAAAATACCTTCTGCCCCGTCGGCATTTCCCCAATGGGGGCACCTTAGACGCCAGGAAACAAGACAACAAACAATTGACGTGTATTTATGAAGGAGAGCGAGTCTATAATGTAGGGAGTACACCACAAACGTTGTACTACAATGTTCTATTTGGTTGTATTGATATACATACACATAAAAACTGGATTATTATAAGATATATATTCCTCCTTTTAATAAGGAGTTAATAGCTAATTAAGGTTGGCTAGTCGGTAGAGCTTAGAATACGTTAACTGTTTCCCCAAGGAGATCCCCACTAAAAAGTATATCCTGGGTATGACACCAAGCTTCCTTTAATGGAGATTAGAGTGGTGTTGGAGTAGCTTTTTATTGCTATTACTCCCAGATCCACTATAACCCAGTAGGCAGTTCATGTTTGGATGTTCTCTTAGGTCTTTAAAAATTATTTGTATTTGGCGGGACAATGTGTAAAAAAACAAAAAAAAAACAAAAATGCAAAACATGAATGTACAATGAACGCGATTCCCTAACCTCACGGCATATAATAACCCGAGAGGGTTTGAAATCCTTCAAAATCAATCAATCAATCAACCAATCAGTCAATTAGCCATTCAATCTAATTTAGTTTAAATAAAATGTGCAATTCATCTGTACATGCTTCTGAATTTTTTATACAATATCTTTATGAAATATAATTTTTGAACAGGTGGAATAAGTACATCTTAATTCAATGAACTTTAAAGTGGTAGATAAATGAATGAGTCTCGTTAATTTTGGTGTCTTTGTTTCATGACATATCAACCTTTAGGGGTTATTTAAAACTAAGGTTATCCTTGCAGTTGTACAATTTAATCAGTAGTTGAGTAGAAAAGGGTTTTAGTTTGACAGTAAACGTAACTGGAGTACGAACTCTCTCACTGAGATGTTACAGTCCAGCACCTTAGCCACTACGCTAAGGAAACTCCCTCTTGTCTCAAAAGGAATCCATTTTGTGTGTGGGAAAGTTTCCAGTAAAAAAAACAGTTCTCAAATGACTCGTGCTTTCCAAAAGATCACTGGGGACTTTTGCGCACACCTGATATATTGAATGCTTCTAGAACTGCTGTAAATTTCCAAATCAACAGCTGTAATGTATTTCATGGAAAAGTGCAAAGGATTGGCAATATGTAGTATATATATATATATATATATATATATATATATATATATATGTTTTTTGTTTTCTTTTTA
>OY757910.1:119860454-119936323 GCA_963585895.1 Sepioteuthis lessoniana
CTAAGACGTAATGAATCTTTTGGGTACTCAAATTTGAGACCCTTGCTCTACCCCATTGAAACATGATATTTTGAAATATAAATCATTTCTTATATAATTTTTGAAAAAGAGTTTAAAAGATTTCCTCAGTGACTGAGACATAAGAAATCTGCAAAAATCATTTTACTGATTGTATTGATTGCTTCACCTCATTGATGAATGACAACAGAAACACCGAATTTTTTACCTAAGAAAATTATTAATCTCATACTCGTTTCTTTAATATATATATATATATATATATATATATATATATATATATATATATATATATATAGTTTATGTTAATGGTTATCAGTTCGTGAGTTAATGGTGGACAAAATTTTGCAGTATTATTAAATAGGGCTTAATATCAATAATAGAGATCTTATACAAAAAGATATATATATATATATATATATATATATATATATATATATATATATATATATATATACGTATGCATGTATGTCAAGTAAATGAATATCCAAAGAATAAGTGCTCAATGCACGACTATCTAATACAAAATATACCAGCAGAGCAAAATATTTTTTTTGGTTTAACCAATATGTAAATTTATCCTGATGAACCGGTTAGGTGGAATCTAGGCAGATTACTTCTGGCTCTGTAGGTATTCGTGTATATGTATATATATATATATATATATATATCCTGCTAAGTTGGATATATACACACACACACACACATATATATATATATATAATCATATCTCCATGGAGTGAGCAATGATGTAGACTGGATAACTTGATCCTCCTCTGTCTTTATTCAAACGTAATTTTCTTCAAATCATATGTCAATCAAGCGATTTTTTTATACACATTCAATGAGCTTTCTATCCTTCTTGAGTTTTGGGGAGCAAAAAACCTTACCATATTCTCGGGGACGTCTCGCAAAAACGATGAACAAATTTTTCTACATCTCACCAATTACATAGTTATATGATCTACGTATCAACCCTAGTATTTCATGTGATTTATTAACTTAAATCTTAAAAAGTTTGTAGAATTTAAGCAGTAGGGCTGCATTCATGTCCAGGTATTTCGTCGTTAGCAATTTTCTCTCATTGAAATAACTTGTTTTTCGAGAGTATTTATGTTTCTGGTTATATTTCATAATATGAAGTACCTTACATTTAGATGTGTTAAGTTTAATAATGGATCTCAGAAACAGTCTTGGAGCTGCAAAAGAGATAAGTTAAAATGAAGTAAAAAATTCCGGAAAATTCTCAAAACAACATGCATTTGCCTTTAAACATATTTATAGTTAAAATTCTTAAATATGAACGGGCTAAACCTGCACCGAAATAACCTTTCCAATTCAAGATATACCTTCCCACCGAAAGGTTACAGGCGTAGTAAGATTTTGTTATATGTCAATAAATATATATTTATTTGCACTGTATCCCTAAGTAAATTCGCATTTTTTTTCTTCGACTGAGAAAATATTTCCCATTTCTTTCAAATCAATTCCTTGACATTTCTGGCAGGATGCTGTCTTCGGGTTGGAAAACATCTTTAACAAAATCCTACGTAGCCATTTTTATGTTTCCTTTCAGATAAGGAACTCGGGTGATAGATAATTCTTCGTATAATTTTTCCAAATGGTCGAAGATGCTGGTAGCCTAACGTGTAAGGTTACTGAATCGTCACATCAACTTAAAACAAGGCATGAGAGAGTTTTTATTTAATAAAATAAAAACATTAGTCCGTTTCTCTCCAGCAGATATTTGTAAATAACTGGATGTTTGGGGCCTTTTTTAATCTTGGGCTAAAAAAAACTTTCCTAAACCAAAAGAAGGGGTCGTCTGTTATCTGGAGTTGTGATAGGAATAACCATATATACCATCATTGACTTGAGAGATGCTGTGCCAACGTGGAATGGAACAAGAATGTCCGAATAGATCATAAAAGATGGGCGCAAGACAAAACGAAAAGAAACATTACAGTAATTTTAACTAGGCCCAGCTAAAATAAGCAAACAGTATTTTTAAAGATGTCGCAAGAAAGCCAATATCATCTGTCATCGTCATCACTTATATATATATATATATATATATAGTCTTTAAACATTTATTTATTCAACAATTTATGCCGGGAGCAGAAGGTGACATGAGGTTTATTTTTAAATTTGAATTTGCTTAGTAATGCTAAGGAACAGTCTGCCCTACTATTTATTCTTTAGTCAGCGGATACCAGATTGATTCATGCCTTTGCCAAACGTGAAGTGAGACACACAGTCTCGTCCAGGATTTGAAATCAGGTAACTGATTTCGTTCCCTATGAAGATAACCGTTTAGCTAAGGGTGCTTTCTGACGTAAACATGTCATAATCAAATATTCGAGAAAAAACTATTTTCTGATAAGATTACAATATGTCAAATATCCAAATTATCACCAAATATAGAAATTGAAATATATATCTATATTAAACGCACATATTTAGGATTTTGATAAGACTGATGTTTATTAGATCAAAGGTTTGGCCTAGAGTTAGGGTTTATGGTTAGACAAAGGGTTTAAGATTAGGGTTTAAGTTAGGGCTGTTTTTTTTTATTTTGGTCTATTGCCTTAACTTAATATTCTCACTGCTTAACTGTATGCGCTATAATTCAAGGCACCAGACTGAAGGCACCAAAATCTCCAAGACCGCTTCTAATTTAAGCAGACTAATGGAAGAATGTTATTGTTCCCTAATAATGCTAATGGACGTTGATCTTATAAGCGAAGAGTAGTTATTTATTTAATGGAAGTTTCTCATAATTGTACAGGTCAACCTTAATTAAGTTTCCTCAGTATTATATATAATGGACAATTTCGTTATTTATATGAACTGAATAGAGACAATCGTATTATATAACGTGGATGGAATACTAGCGTTACAATCTTCATGTAATGGCGGTATAAAATCATATTTTGCATTTGGAAGATGTGATGTAATACAAAAGAAATCTTGTCTCTCCGCTTCATAAAACGTATGCAAATAGAAATCTGAAAAGCATTCTCGACTATCATGCGACATCCAACTGGATAATGAAATTATATTTGGAGGACTATTATTTATTGCATCCCAACAACACTATAATTATAAAAGCCATAAAAAAAACAATTTCTACTTTAAAAATTTTTATTACTAGAGAATCTAAAATGAATAAAAAAAGATTAAATAGTTATTTATTTTGGGTTAGTTTTATTTAAAAAAAGGTAAATTAGCTTACCCCATTCAGGAAAAAATTATACGATTAAGTTAAATTGCAGCTTAGACAGAAACTTTCTTGATGCAGAGGAGATGGTTGCTTTGGTGACACACATTTATGTAGGACACAGAGAGACCACACACACACACACACACACACACACATATATATATAAAATATAAAGAATATTAAAAACATTGATTCAAGAGACATACTCCTCACTGATCCTAAAAAATAAAATAAAACTTATATTCTATAATGAATTTAAAACCTCCAACTTAATCATTAAAATATTATTCCTCTGCCTCGATTGGAGTTTTGCAAAAAACCCTCGTTATATATCAATTTAAATGTCCTTTAGGAGATTGTATCCATGAAAACAACAGTACATATGTCGTTTTAATCTCAACTACTCTATTGAAAAGACTTGCAATGCACCTTTCTGATACAAGTTCCATAGCACAGCATTTAAAAAACATTCATGCCCAACAACTGAATTACGGAAAATTCTTACCGAAAACACAACAATATTAGAACAACAAAATAACAAGCAAAAACTACAGATCCTTGAGGCACTACATATTAGGAACATACAACCCAAACGTAATAGAATTAATTTAAAAACCAGTGCTAATATACTTAAATGTCTTCAGCTACTGACCTTATTTATAGAAACAAATTCAAAAAGTAAACACTACACAATACAACAGCACAAACACTCATTCTTACAAAGTAGTAATGTAAATACGAAAGCTTTTATAATACACCCTCCCCTGATGATGGCCCAAAGTTAAGCAGAAAGTACTTTGGAAATAACTAATTGTGGAAGGTTTATTAACCAATTCCCGACGAGAGCAATACGGCACTTCAAAAGGATTAACAAAAAATATGTAGAAAAAATGTCTATTATGTTCAATCAAATATGTATCTATGAAGAAATGCTGCCAATATATATATATATATATATATATATATATAGTAAGTAAAGTTGGTGACCTTAGTCGAGGGTGACGCGAAGGCTCCTTTATCAATAGCTACCACAATAAGGCGTAGGAGAGGGTGTTACTCCATTCCCTGGATTGCCCCTCTTTACCCTTGATTCTTACCTTATGATATTGAGTGTTAAGCAAAGCAGCATCAAATACCATTTTTTGAGTCTTTGGTATGACTCGACCTGGGATTGAAACCCGATCTCCCGGACGATTGGCGAACACTTTACTCATTGTGCCAATGTGCCGTTTTAAAGTTGGCGTCCGTAGTTGAGGGCGACCGTAATCGAGGGCGACCCGATGGCTCCCTTTACAATAGCTACTACAGAGAGGTGTAGGGGATGGCGCTATTCCTTTCCTTGGATAGCTCCACTTTACCCTTGATACGTACCTCATATTGCTGGGTGTTAAGCAATGAGGTATAAAGTACTATTTTGAAGTCTTTGGTATGACACGACCTGGGATTGAACCCAGGTCTCCCGGACCATTGGCAAACACTCTATCACTTATATATACGTTCGCGTGGTTGCTATAGGCCTTCGTTACTTCAGCATGTCACTGATTTTCCAGATTCTGCTTGAATGACCAACCTAGACCTTACAAAAGTTCTCACCAGATCACAGAACATAAGCAATGATCAGTTCTTTCAGGACTGAAATTCGTGAACAATTATTTACAGCAGATACTGTAATTATGTTCTATGTAGCGCACCAAAAACGTTCGGCAAATATAAACAATAATCTCCCACTATGTTGTTCGAAGTATATGTGGTGCATTCAATACGTTTCCAGACTTTTTTGTACAGGCATTTAAAATTGTCATAGACTCTTGAAAATTCAGTATGTTACTGTTATACATCTTCTGAGATGACTGATAAATGTTTATGATTTCAAGTTCAAATCAACAGCTACAGGAGAAACTGGAATACACCCTACTAAATTGTCACAGCTGGTGAATTTCAAAAATCCACTCTAGACGTGTGGAAGAACGATATGCAATAAAATTCTGTTTTAAACTTGGAAAAAATGCCACAAAAACGTATGAAATGCTTCAGGCTGATTTTGGAGCATGTTGCATGAATCAAGCATGAGTTTTTGACTGGCAGAGGAGATTCAAGGAGGGCGGAGAGTCTGTGAGGGATGATGAGAGGTGTGGGAGGAGTAAGGAAGTCAATACACCAGAGCTGATTGGCCAAACGGTTAGGGTTAGAGTTACTATGTTGAGGTTTTAAGGGTGTTCAGGAAGAGATACCGTTGGAAGAGGCCAGCACTCTTCAAATCGGGTCAGTGGCATTTCCACCAGGACAATGCACCAGTACACAACTCCATCCTTGTCACAGACTATTTGACTAAGATAGGTATCAAGAGAGTTCCTCAGTCTCCGATAGTCCAAACCTTGCTCCTTGTGACTTTTGGTTATTCCCTAAGCTCAGAGGCTATCGTCGTTATGAGACAATTGAGGAGATGATAGAGGCTGTGACGAAGGTCATTGACACGCTCACACAAGAGGACTTCCATGGGGCCTTCCAGAAGTTGTTGGAGCCGGAGGAGATTACTTCAAAGGGGACTAGAGTTTCATGTGTGCACTATCAATAAAAGTGCCCATCCGAAAAAAGTCAGGAAACTTATTTAATATTCCTCGTATTTGTGATTACAGATATTTTCCCATATTTCAAAAATGTTTTTCAGAATGGATCCAAGAGATTGAAAAGGTCAATTGCTGTTTGGAAGAATTTCTTTATATTATAAGTTTATTTACATCCTCACCCTCGCTCAAAAATGTTAAGGGTCTCAAGAAAAAATGTCCAGGTTTTTATTATTTTTAGTGGAATTTATTAAAATCAGAGTTGATACTGGTCGATATAGTTTTATTCCCAGCTCAACAGGAAGAATATTTTGTAAACAGAAATAAAGCTTCAAAGTCTATATAGTCCTAAATTAAATGGTTGAATATATAATAATTTACCTAACGTTTTGCTTAAATCTGGCAAAAGGCTACATGAATGGGGTACCCAATGAGACTCGAACTCACTCCTGAAGGTTTGCTAGTTTTGCTTTCTAACCATTACACCATCCAAGGTGACCATGGTAAGAATATATAAGGTGAGAACAAACTTTCGGAATGCTGAATAGATTTTAATATAAAGTTTGGCACGAAACTAAAAAATAAAAATCCATAACGTTTCGTACATTCATAAACATCAACCTTATTGTGAGTCATCTGCAGGAATTGGCCTTCACCAAGGTAGGTAAACCTTACCGAATAATGGCTCTTACTCTGTAATATTGGTTAATGTCGATTTAGGAGAGTTTCGAATTCAAATTTATCCTCGCAGTTTAGTTGCCTAAACGTTCTTACCGAGCTTAGTTTGCGCTCCTATTCTACCCATATTTAATACAGGGTGAGATGGGTTTATGCCTTTCCTAATAGCATAAGTAAGAAGTTAAATAAAATTGCTTCGGTCAAAATTTGGACTCGGTTTACCAATTCCATTTTCCGTGCCGATAACCATCACATCATTCATTGTACATAAGTAAGAATTTCACAATAACAGATAAAAAAACTTTAATGAAGATTTGGAAATAAATTCTCAAAACAATGTTTTCGTGTCGTTATCTACATAGGTACAGAGTTGTAATTATTGTTGCAATTTTTTTTTTCTTATTTTCCAAGTAGATTAATGTTTTGCTCGTCATTGGCCACAATACGTGTTTATTTCATTGTTGATCTCAGTCTGCTTACCATCATCTTGGAGGTTTTCTGCTTACCATAATCTTAGAGGTTTCTCGAGTGGTCGTTTCCGGTCTCGACAAATAGACGGTTCATCTGTTGTATGCGAATCTTACAACTAACTCCACGATCATTTCCTTCATTCGGCTCCCCTCTTGATTTACTGGACTTCGAAGGTGCTCAAGCTTCAATATTCCTAGGATGGCTCTTTCTCTAACCCTGTGTCGTAACCCATCATTGTTCTTTATTCTTTGAGGTAGCCCACATTTCGCTTGCATATAACTTTGCAAACAAAACGATACACATCTATTCCATTGCTTTTCATATTTTGATATTCATAGGAAAGTGCATTTTCAGTTAATTATGTGCCTTCCTCAACTACAAACAACTTCTTTTATGCCTTAGCTGTACGTTCAAGAGTCGACTGACGGCAAGTTTCGTGGATTATAATTTTGTTTTGTGGAGGTGCTCGTTGTCACGAATTCAAATCCTGGACGTGACTTATTGCATTTCACATAGCACTAATACCCTTGGGAAAGGTATGAATCCAATTATTTGCCCTCCAGCTATGGGTAAATAGTAGGGCAGACTGTTTTCTTCAGCTTTGGTGACGCAACTAGTCTAGGAGAAGTAAAACTCTGAATTCAAACCTGTTAAACTCCACTTAAAAATTGACCTTGTGTCATATCCTGCCCGACCGGAGGGGTTGGTAAATATAGATAATTTTGTTTTAGAGTCGGAATCTTTATGAAATAGTAAAGTAAGTTGGCGACGTAGTCGAGGGTGAACTGGAGTCTCCCTTTTCGATAGCTACTACACCAAGGAGTAGGGGAGGGCGTTACTCCTTTCCCGGTATTGCTTCATTTACTCTCGATCCGTACCTTATAATGCTGAATGTTAAGCAAAGAGGCATCAATTATCATTTTTTTGAGTCTTTGGTATGACTTGACCTGGGATTGAACCCAGGTCTGCCGGACCATTGGTGGACACTCTAACCATCATGCCAATGTCCAGAATTTATGTAATAACTGTTGTCAATTAACAAATATTAATGTATTTCATAATACAGACTTTTCTTGCTGAGGCAAATAACTTTTCTTGACGGTACAAAAAGTAATGAATATCATTTATAAAGTCTAATGCTTTTGACTATCAAAGTGTCTTCCCTGGTATACGGTTCGAATCCCCCAAGCAAACTCTTGGCAAAACAGAAAAAAATATTACCACAGATAAAATCATGGTTCGCGTTATTTATACGGCAGAAAAGGAAATAAAAAGTAAACTATTACGTAATAGAACTTCGGAAATTTTTATATATTCAAACAGATCGACAAAACACAATCAGTAGAAAATCGCAGCGACCGTTGAACAGTGGTTCTCAACTTTTATTTTTACCTACTGATCCGTGTGATTGCTGTATTATATTGGTGATCATCATCATCATCATCATCATGTCATGCCATCAGCACAGATATCCCTGACCCTCTCTCACCACCCGTCTCTATCGTTCATCACTTCCGGCAAGTCCCCAGGGCTACACTTCGTATCCTTACAGAGATGTTGTATGTAAGTTCGAGCTGGCGGCCCTGCTTTTGCTCGGCAAAGTGAAGGGGTCCATAGGAGTACATCACTTATGAGCTCGTCCCCACTTCTCCAGCAGTTTCCTGCATGTCTGGTTCGTATAACTTGTATAGTTTTCGTGATGGGTGGTAAGTCGCCGTACAACTGCTGCTTTGTGGGGTTTTGCCTCTATGACTTGTTCAATATTGCTCTCAGCATTCTTGTGTAGTTGCTGTCAAGATTTTTCTCCATCCATTTAGTTAGCGTCCCTGTAGTGCATCCATATCGCAGTATCGACACGAACGCTGCTGGGAAGAAACTGCGTTTCATTTTATCGGTCAGGTCTGACTTCCATATGACCGCTAGCCTATCGTTAGCAGTCCATGCCTTTTTTAATCGCGTGTCCATGTCTTTTTCGGTTGATGAGATACTGCTTCCTAGGTAGGTGAACTTGTCAACTAGTTTCAGAGAGCTACCACCTAGTGTGGAAATGTCACCTGTTTGATTAAAGCACATGTATTATGTTTTGTGTGCATTGACATGGAGGCCAATGCCTGCGGCAGCTCTTTCCAGACTATGCAGTTGGTTTTCGGCTTGGTTAGGTGCATTTACCAGAATCGCTATGTCATCGGCGTAGTCGGCGTCGGTAATTGTTTTTGCTGGGTACCTTCTGCTCCTTTTCTTTGTCCGGTGGAAACATATATTCATTCTATCTTTTAAAAATCTTTTTGTATCCCCACTCCCGTCGGTGGGGCCTTGAATACGCCGACTATATCCTTAGTAAGGAGGAAGACACCCATTTTTAAAAGGAATATCTTGTTTATGACAGTAAACATGATTGTGAGTGTCCTGTTCTGAAAGTCTGGAGAGTGTGGAGTACCTATCAATTGCCATTACTACCTGGTCCACTCTGACTTGGAATTGTAGAGCCTCTTAGGGTTCCATCTATGGGGTAAATAAATCTGTTCAAAAATTATTCGACATAACCACGTGCAATAAAATTCTTTAGAAACCACGATGCAAATGGAAATATGAAAGTTCAATGAACGTAATTTCTCAAATATCAAGACTGAAAATAACCCCATACAGTTAGAAATGCCATTAGAATTAATCAATCCAAATATAACCCGATAATTAAATAGTATTAGATTTGGTTTCAGTTTTTCGGTTTGTTGGCACATCAACCTTCGTCAGTTATTTTATGCCAAAGCCATCCTTGTAAAAAAAGCAACAGTGTTACTATTTAACCCATAGGTTTTGGGGATAAAGGAGTGTATTATTCCGAAAGTGAACATAATGGTACGACTGGAGTTAGAAGTCTCTTACTACGATGTCACAATCCAGAACATTTGCCACTATGTCACCGGGAATTCCACAAAATAATATTTAGATTCTTTAATTATTTAGAGTACTATAGAAGTATAACTTATTTATGGCATATGAACTTGAACAACAAACTAAATTCTATGCAAAATGAATATTCACTTGTAAAATAAGTCATAAATATACAAGGACGTATTTATAAAAACAGATTCTACTTTACTGTAAATTTATTCAACGTAAACTTGGTGATTAATGTTGCTTTTGTAGTGTTCTGATGTGAAAGGTTAGCACAGGTTCTATTCAAGCTTTAGATATTTGTCTCTAGCTCCCACAAGATAGGATTTGACACAAGGTCGAATGACTCTAAAGTCAAATTTTAGTGATAGTTAAAGGAGGGAAAGGTCGAGCACGAGCCGAGACTCGAGCCCAACTGGACTATGCTGATCATCGGCCTACTTAGTGCAATGTGGGCCTGATGAGCCTAGTTAGACATGGACCCATGCATTGGTCCAGGCAGGGATGCCAAATTAGAGCTAGGTTCTGTGTCATACAAAGGTGACAAAGGTGTCAATAATTCAGCTCGCCCACCCTAAGCCGGGTCCCTTTCGACATCAAGTCTGCCATTGAGCATTGACCGTTCGGCACAGATGCCAGACAGAACGCAGAAAATCGAGCTTGCGATATTTGCCTCTGCCTCCAATCTGACCAGACTTGACACCAGGTCAATGACCCGAAGGTCGATTATAATGGGGATTAGGGGATGGAAGGTCGAACCCGAACTGAGGCTTGAGCCCTGCTTGACTTTGCCGGTCATCGGCCCACTTAGTGGGCCTGATGAGCAAAACATGGATAGCAAGGTCCAGTGCTAGACAAAGTTGACAAAGGTGTCAATAATGCTGCAATTCGCTCCCTCAAAGGTGACCCAGTCGAAGCCGAGTACCTTTTGGCCTCAAGTTTGCCGGGCATGGACTGCTTATCAATATAGCTCGCCCTCCAGAAAGTAGTCCAGCCGAAGCCGGGTGTCTTTCGGCCTTGAATCAGCCAAAGCAAGACAGCTCAGAGTTAGGGGAGAGGAAGCTTGAAGAAGGTGGTCCCCGAGCCGAGTTTTGGGCACTGTTGGTATTTGCTGTTCATCAACCCACTTGGTGCAATGTGCGCCTGATGGGCCTAGCTTGACATGACCCAAATCTGGGTCCAGGGATGAATATATGATTATAGCTAAAATTGGACAGCAAGGTCCAGTGTTATTCAAGTGTGGTCTGACCCACCCAAACGTAGACTAGCCGAAGCCGGAGGGGGAGCATTCGGCCGCAAGTCTGCCATTGAACATTGACCGTCTGTCACGGATGTCAGTCAGTTCGCTGAAAAGCCTCTGCCTCCCACCAGACAGGACTTAAACACAAGGTCAAAAAACCGGAGGTCGATTATAGTGGGAATTAGGAGAGGGGAAGGTCAGGCACGATTTGAGGCTTGAGCCCTGCTTGACTATGCTGGTCATCGGCCCACTTAGAGCAATATGGGCCTGATGAGCCTACCTGGGCATGGACCCAAACCTGGATACATGCACGTATGTCTGATAATAGTTTAAACTGGTCAGCAGGGCCCAGTGCTATACAAAGGTGACAAAGGTATCAATGACGCAGCTCGCCCACCCGAAAGTGGAGCAGCCCAAGCCTTTTGGTCTTAAGTCTGACATTAAACATTGAAACGTGCAGCACGGATGCTAGACAGTCCACTGAAAAGCCTCTGCGCGAAGCACAGCGGCTGATGGAGCTTGCCAGTTATTCTCATTAAGAGACTTATATAGGCTCTCTCTTATACTCATGCAAATTAGGCTGATCAATTGGATATTATCACTACATCTCCCTGAAATGTATGGGTCTTATGCTCCGAGTAGGTCTTGTATTTCTTCTAGTGATTATTTTCATGATTACTTTGCTCTCCTTGTCTCTCTACGGTATTTCTTTCTCTGAGAGATCTAGATTTGTCCAGTACTAAGCTGTAGTCAAGTTATCTTCTTGAATTATTTGATCTTCATCCAAGTTTTCAAATTTATTCTGGCCCACCTGATCATGCATTATTTCGTCTTCTGACGTTTCATTCTCTAAAGGTTGTTCTAATAAATCATTAGCGGAAGGAATCGTAGGGATTTCTTCCTCGTTTTGCTCTTCATATTCACCCAAGGGTCTTATTTGATCGGCACGGGCTAGAATACTGTTCCCCTTTTCTCTAATTATTATACAATGGTTGATCAATAAGTTTCCAGACTGTTTTGTACAGGCATTTAAAATTGTCATAGATTCTCTAAAATTCAGTTATTGCTATACATCTTATGAGATGACTGACCAATTTTTATAATTTCAGGTTCAAATGAACAGCTACAGCAGCAATTGGAATACACCCTACTAAAGCCTGATTGTCACAGCTGGTGAATTTCAAAAATGCAATATGGATGTGAGGACACTTTAGAAGAACAATATGCAATAAAATTCTGTTTTAACCTTGGAAAAAATACCACAGAAAGGTATGAAATGCTTCAGACTGCTTTTGAACCATCTTGCATGAATCGAGCATGAGTTTTTGAGTGGCATAAAAGATTCAAGGAAGACAGGGAGTCTGTGTGGGATGATGAGAGGTGTGGGAGGAGTATGGAAGTCAGAACACCAGAGTTGACTGGCCAAATAAAGAATTTCATGGATAAGGACTGTCGTGTGTCTATAGAGACAATAAGTGCACAGTTTGATGTCAGTGTGGGAACTCTACACACAATTATTCATGAGGAACTGAAGATGCGGATGATTTGCGTGAAGTTTGTCCCAAGGGTGTTTAGAGAAGATCAGAAAGAAAGCCGTTGTCATGACAGCAGGGAGATGGTCGTGCTGATCAATTCAGATCCCGCAGTTCTTGATGCTCTGGAGACCTGCAATGAAAGCTGGATCTACTGCTATGACCCAGAGACCAAGAGACAGAGTTGCCAGTGGAAGCATGCTGGCTCTCCCAGATCCAAGAAGGCCAGACAGAGCAAATCCATACACAAATTTTTGATGATCCCTTTTTTTGACAGCACTGGCATGATCTACATGCACTGGGTTCCCACTGGACAGACAGTCAACAAGGAATACTATGTTGAGGTTTTAAAAGAAGTTCAGTAAGAGATTTTTTGGGAAGACCCAGCACTCTTTAAATCGGCTCCGTGGCATTTCAACCAGGACAATGCACCAGTACACAACTCCATCCTTGTCACAGACTATTTTACCAAGATGGGCATCAACGCAGTTCCCCAGCTTCCCTATAGTCCAGACCTTTCTCCCTGTGACTTTTGGTTATTCCATAAGCTCAGAGGCTGTCGTTATGAGACAATAGAGGAGGAGTAAGAGGCTGTGACGAAGGTCATTGATACGCTCACACAAGAAGACTTCCATGGAGCGTTCCAGAAGTTTTTGGGACGGTACAACAAGTGCATTTAAGCCGGAGGAGATTACTTGGAAGAGGACTAGAGTTTCATGTGTGTACTATCAATAAAAAGTATGGGAATTTATTGAAGGCACCACGTAGCTGCATTGTGGCCTTTTTGCATAAATTCTGCTCTTTTTGCATTTGGCTCTTTGTACTTTTTTCACCAAATTTTTCATTTGCGGAATACGACATTGTTAGCGACATTAAAGCTGAAGGACTTTCTAGTCTTCTCGTGGTATTGTGCGATATTTTAAAAGCAGCCTTGGTAGAAACACGTCTATTTTTTTCTTTTTGCTGAGAACATTCTTACAGTCCTGTTTTTAGGGTCTGCATCATTCTTTCCGCCAACTTGTTCGATTGAGGGTGACATGGCGGTGTCTTACACGGTTTACACCCTATTTTTCCAAGTATGAATTAAGATCCTCATCAAAAAATTCTGGTGTATTGTCGGATACCAGGGTTTTTGGTATGCCGTTTCTGGAGAATATAATCCTTAAAATCAGTTTTATCGTAGAACTTTTCTTGTCTGGAACATGGATTACTTCGTGACAGCCTGAAAAAGAGTCTACTAGTATTAATACGAGTCCCACTTCTTAAATCTATACATGATCCATATACACATGACTCCTTAATTACTTGTCTTGGCCATGAATGAAATCTGCGTAAAATGTCTTAATTCTTTTAATTTTTAATCTTTTTATATATTCTTCGACATCTTGTTAATATTCCGGTTACCATGTTTCTAATTTTATCATTTTTTGTGTAGCCACTACTCTTCAGTGTATATCATCATAAACACTTTTTGTCACCAATTTCCTTTGTGTTTCTGGAAGAACTATCCGATCCCCATTACAAATTACTCCATATTCTATCATTAACTTATGTCTTATTTCTTTGTAGGGTCTTTCCGCCCAGGAACGATTTCCCCATCTGTTTTATCTTATTCTCGATGTTATCCTTAGTAGTACTGGATCATGACTAGTTTCAGTAGCCATTCTATCTAAAGACAAAACATCGGTCTCTACCCAATGTAAAAATGTATTTTCAAATTCTTCTGTTTTATCTTTCAACTCCTTATAAAATAGCAATCGAGATAGTGCATCTACGTGTGGAATTGAATTTCCTTTGACGTATTCAATATCGAAATCAAATGCCATTAATCTTATTGCCCATCTTCGTATTATTAATGTCGTAACTTTGAGTAATTCTTTTCTTGGATTGAATATAAACTCTAATGGTCTATGATCACTTCTCAAAAGAAATCGTTTTTCCACTTAAAAATTGCCTGGATCTAGTGGTTGTCTACACAATGGCCAATGCTTCTTTCTTTATATTTGAATAATTTAATTCAGAGTTCGTTAGTCATCCTGATTAGTACATAACCGGATAACCTTCTTGTAATAATATTCCAGATATTGAATGTTCATTTGCATCTGTGGTTAACGTAATGTCCTTTTTCGGATCAAAAACTTTCACTAATGGTTTCTTTGCCATGGTTACTTTTAATCAAACAAAAGCGTTTTGTTGTTTCTCTGACCAGATAAATTCAATATTCTTTTTTCTTAAATTTGCAAACAGTTCAGTCAAGTCCGTATATTTCGGCACATATCGCCAGTAGAAATTTACCAATCCCAAAAAAGATTCAAGTTCTTTCTTTATTTGTAGTTGCAGCTATTTTTTGTATTTTATTTCTATGAAGCCTTGGTCTAGTGATATACCTTCTTTTGAAATGGAATAACCTAAAAATGATGTTTTACTGCAATTGTTTACGCATTTTTTTCTTCATTTATTTCCATTCCAGCGTTTCTTAATCTATCCAAGACGATGTCAGTTTTCTTTTTTAATTTATTTTCATTAGTAGCTCATATGCATATATCGTCTTGGCAACGAACCATATTTTTTATATCTTCTAAAACGTGTTTGATGGCCCTTTGAAATATGGTGGGTGGGGTTTTTATTCCATACGGCATCCTTCTCTATTTCAGTGACTCTCTTGGCGTATTTATCGTCTTACTTCTTTGAAGTTATTGTCAATTGGTATTTGGTGGTGTGCCATTTCCAAATCTATTTTTGTAAAAACGCTCATACCTGCAAGTGCATGAATTGCAACTTCAACATTAGGTATAAGATATGAATTTAAGCAAACTTTGTAATTTACGCCAATTTTTTATATCCACATCTACGTATGTCTCCATCTGACTTTAAAACTACAATGGGTTACACCCCCTTGTTACCCCCAAAGTGAACAGGTTCATGAAGGTCTTGTTTTATTAATTGTCGTAGTTTTGCTACTACCAATGGGAATAAATGTACTGGTAATTTTTGTGCCTCATAATTTGTCGGGTAACAATTTCTTTTAATTTTAAACTCGATTTATTGTTTTTTAACTTTCTGTTTTTTTCCCTTTTTCATCTCATTAATATATTCCATTGAATTAGTGTTAAGCACATTGTTTCCCAGAAATCTGTGGTTCTTTTTACCAGTTGTGACCCTTATAGGTATTACTTCATAGTTATCTTCTAACTCCAAGGACCTTCAAAGTCCCCTATAGTTTTTATGATCGACCTATCAAATTGGCGGAGTTGTAAACTGCTCTTTCGTGAAGTTGGCTTTCCATTGCGTTCCCAGAATTTTTAAAGTAAGCGTTACCTCATTGTCTGTATCCATTTGCATATCCAAATTGAAGTTGTTTCTTTTAACTTTTTGTATATCTTTTTCCTTTTGTTAATTTTTTCTACCTTCTTGTTTTTTTTTTTTTTTCAACTCTTCCAACAGTTTTCTTTTTGATTTTGCATACTACTTAAAAATGGTTCTTTTTTAAGCAATTTATACAAGTCTTCCCAAATCCTGGGCATTTTCCCCTTTTTATTTCATGTTCCCGTCCATAATACGAACATTTTAAAAATGTTTTTAACATGCAAGTTTCGGTGAATATTTGTTCACTGGTTTGACTTTTATCATGGTTGTATTTCTGTATTAATTCTTGTTTCTGTATAAATTCAATGCAGCTATTTAAAGACATATTTCCTATTTGTAGTTGTTCCATTATTTTATATTGGTGTGATGAATTGTACATACCTTCAATTAACCTTAATCGAACTAAGTCTTCTTCACTCGTCTGTTCTTCGATTACAATTTTTTCAAACTCCCAATATCTGCTCGCATTTCGTAGACGGGGTAGATATTTTATGATTGGTTCGTCAACTTCTTGTTTCATCGACATGAACTTCATTCTTTCTGCCAAGACAACCCTTTTCTCGGGCCTCATGTTTCTTCTTATGATCTAACTTATTTTTTTCAAAAGTTAGGTCTTCAAGGTTTTTAGGATACGCCATGGTGGAAACTTTCATTATCGCTTCGTATCCAGCTGTAGCCAAAAAGGGATCCGTAATTTCATTTTCTCCACCCGTCGTCTTTTAGCTTTTTCGTTCTTGCGCTCGCAGCAAAACATCGAAGGTACGTATCGACAAAATCGGGATCCTCGAGAGACAATTAGGATCCAATCGGTGACGCCATTGTCGTGATGTGAAAGGTTAGTACCAGTCAGTGGCTAATCATGTTATAGTAATTTACAAAGCTCTTTGCTTCGATGTGGCACAAGGCCGAATGAATGGGGCGCCCAATGAGACTCGAACTCACTCGTGTAGTAATTTACGAAGGTCTTTACTTCGATTTAGCACAAGGACAAATGAATGGGGCACCCAATGAAACTCGAACTCACTCGTGTAGGTTTGCTAGTCTAGCTTGCTAACCGTTACACCACCAGAGGTGCCCAAGTGGCTAATCATGTTTGCCAGTTCTTCTCAGTGAGAGACTTATATAAGCTCGCTCTCTCTCTCTCTCTCTTACACTCATGCAAATTAGGCAGATTAATTTGCCTGTATTACTACAAGTAATTTTGTAATAATCAATTTTAACGTTATCAATAATTATCAAAGTTTACCTCCTTGTAGTAACGGACATTGTCATAATGGTTAGAGTGTTCGCCAATAGTCTGGCAGACCCTGGGCTCAATCCCAGGTCGAGTCCTACTAA
The DNA here is from genome assembly GCA_963585895.1 of Sepioteuthis lessoniana. Classification (NCBI taxonomy): domain Eukaryota; kingdom Metazoa; phylum Mollusca; class Cephalopoda; order Myopsida; family Loliginidae; genus Sepioteuthis; species Sepioteuthis lessoniana. Next base: position 119,877,780 of record OY757910.1, read on the forward strand.
AAACAAAAGATGGTACTTGATGCCTCCTTGCTAAACACTCAGCATTATAAGGGTAAAGTTGAGCAATTCAGGGAAAGGAGTAGCGCCCAACCCTACACCTTGGTGTAGTAGATATTATAAGGGAGCCTTCAAGTCGCCGTCGACTAAGGTCGCCAACTTTACTTTACCTCCTTGTACTATGCCTAGTCGGTTACATGCATTTGATAGTAAATTAGAAACATGCCTAAAACCAAATTCAACAAGTCATGGTGAAGGAAAAGTTGAAACATACAACTACTCATTCTTCCTGAGGAGTAAATATTTTTTAACTGTGTGATTACTTTTCCAATCATGATGCTTTTCACCTTTTAATCTTGGTTTTCCAAGAGATTCTCCTGGAAACAAACAGCTACATTAACAACAACTTCAAATGGAAGTGTCACCCAACGTACTATATCTATATTTAGCTTAAGTATTTATTTCGCTCTGCTACAAACAGGATGTAACAATGGTCAATCTATTTAAAAAAAAACAACAACTACTGGTTTAAGACAGAGTTCTCCTTCTGGGTTTTTACCCATAGTAGACAACCCAATCTGCTCTACTATTTATCCATAGCTAGGGAGAAGATGTTTGTTTGTTTGGGTTTTTTTGTTTAATGGCATATCAACCTTTGCTGGTTATTTAATGCCAATCTTATTCTCCTAGAAAAACCGCAGAGGTACTATTCAACCCATAGCTGGGAGGATATGGGGGTTCATACCTTTCCCAAGGGTATTTGCCCGAAACTGAACGTAATAGCGCGACTGGAGTACGAACTCGCGTACTACGATTCCGCAGTCCATCGCTTTAACCATTACACCACGAGGACACCCCCAAGGGAAGAAGAGATAGATTTATGCTTTTCCTAAGAAAGTGAAACGCCAACAACTTCGTCTAGGACTTGAAGTTGGGTTACCGTTTCCATTTTCTAATGAGATAACCATTACGCTACTGACTTCAATTCTTTGCTTAAAGAAGTTCACTAAAGAGAGCTCGCATATTGATGAAACAAATTATTTAAAAAAGAGAAAAATATAGCCATGTATGGTAATAAATACGTTTAAAGAAATCTATTTTTATAATATTTACCCAACTCCTCCGCTTGGGCGGGATATGTCACAAGGTCAGTTTTTTAAGCGAAGTTCAACAGGTTTGAATTCAGAATTTTCCTTCTCCTAGACTAGTTCCCTCACCAAGGCTGAATAACCAGTCTGCCCTACTATTTACCCATAGCTGGAGGGAGAATAATTGGATTCATACCTTTCCCAAGGGTATTAGTGCTACGTGAAATGCAATCAGTCTCGTCCAGGGTTTAAACTCGAGTTGCCGTGTCCATTTCCTACGACGATAACCATTACACCACGGGCACCTCCAAGAAATCTATTTATTTAACCACTAAGATAGTATTGTGGATCCTTAATTTACTATTTCACAAGCATTGACCCCAAAATACATCACATAGAACCCCCAGTGCCCATATGGACACAGCTAGTGAACCACTGTAGAAATGTTTATCCATAATTTTAGGAAGAGTACGATTTTCTTCGTACAATTAGTTTTCTTCTTTGTGTCTAAAATATTGTAACAGAAACACTTCGATCGTTCCATACAACAGCCTTCTCTAAATGCAGTGGAGAATTATTTTTGAAATTGATCTAAAACATTGTTAGGTTCGCCAACAATTTTCCAATTTTTTCTTCTAGTGACACACTTCTGAAAAACTAAATTTTAGCGTAACCTGGTGCAAGCAGCAAGAGGCATTGATCTATATCTGAAATCAGATAAAACAGAGTTTACGTGTTTTAATCAAAACGGTGCCATCGTCTCATTAAATGATAAATCTCTGAAATTAGTAGACCAATTCATATATCTCAGTGGCAATATCTCATGAATTGAAATTGAAGTAAACGAACGTATAGGTAAAGCATGGACTGTTATTGACAGGTTATCGATAGGGAGCTGTGTGATATTTTCAATAAATCCTAGAAACAACACTTTCAAAAACTGCAATTGTACAGTCACTTAGCTCCTATCTCACAAACCATCCAAGTAGGATGATCAAGACTTGGAGAGTTCTGCTGATGACTATGAAATCCTACACAGGAACATTAGTATTAGCCGACCACCAAAAACTTACATTCATCACCTCATTACAAACACTGGATATCGTCACGAGGACTCACCGAGAGCGATGACCGTTAGGGACGGATGAAGAAGAGAGAGAGAGAGAGAGAGAGAGAGAGAGAGAGAGAGAGAGAGAGAGAGAGAATGTGTATCAAGGGAATCCCTACTGTCAGCACACTTAGATGATGGTGATGATGATGATTATTGAATATATATTTTGAGATTTCTAGAGATTTTTGGTGAAATATTAAGTACCATAATATAATTTAGAAGGCTTGGTATTAACCAATAAGCAATATCAATTTATTAACCGTATTTTGTTACGACTTCATCAAAATAATGGCTTTTTATAATAGGCTTCATGATTTTTTACGTCTTCACTCGACATCAACTATCATGGGATTGTTCACTTTCTTTTAATCTAATAAAATGTGACGTGAAAGGTTTTGTCCACTTAAATCATTGATTGACCGAATTCTCTTAAGACTTTCAGTTTGACCGCCCAATACATTTTCGCCAAGATTTTCCTATCTTTCATATTGAGACAGCTATTAATAGTTTTCTTCGCTGTTTAACTTTACCCTTCTCTAAAGATACAATATTGATTCAACTACAATCAATTACAGCGTTATATAGACATTTGAAAAAAGAAACTCAAGCTCAAAGAATAAATGAATCCCTTATTAAAAAAATCCTGTAAATGTCATATATTTCGATATTTTCGCGATTTTTTTTTCAATTAGAAATACAAGAAAGGTTCTACAATATATTAGTCCACGTTCAATATGTAAGTCTATATCAAAGTCGTCGCTTACAATACTGCTCACAAATATTCAAGCAATTTTTTAATTGCTTGAATTTTACAGTACAAAATTTATGATAGAAGAACCAAATGTTTTTGCAATCAATTTAACAAGAGATACGTGGTGGCTTAAATAAGTTTCCAGACTTTTTTTGTACAGGCATTTAAAATTTTCGTAGACTCTTGAAAATTCAAAGGTCCAAAGGAACAGCTACAGGAGGAATGAGGATATACCCTACTAAAATCTGAGTGTCACGGCTGGTGAATTTCAAAAATGCAATCTGGATGTGAGGACGCTTTAGAAGAACGATATGCAATACAATTCTGTTTTAAACTTGGAAAAATGCCACAGAAACGTATGGAATGCTTCAGACTGCTTTTCGACCATCTTGCATGAATCGAGCATGAGTTTTTGAGTGGTATAAGAGATTCAAGGAAGGCGAGGAGTCTGTGAGGGATTATGGGACGTGTGGGAGGAGTAAGGAAATCAATACACCAGAGTTGATTGGCCAAAGGGTTATGGTTAGGGTTACTATGTTGAGGTTTTAAGGGAGTTCAGGAAGAGATTCCTTGGGAAGAGGCCAGCACTCTTCAAATCGGGTCAGTGACATTGCCACCAGAACATTGCCCCAGGCCACAACTCCATTCTTGTCACAGACTTTTTGACCAAGACGAGTATCAACACAGTTCCTCAGCCTCCCATAATCCAGACCTTGCTCCCTGTGACTTTTGCTTATTCCCTAAGCTCAGAGGCTGTCGTTATGAGACAATTGAGGAGATAAAAAAGGCTGTGACGAAGGTCATTGACACGCTCACACAAAAGGTCATCAATTGGGCCTTCCAGAAGTTGTTGGAACGGTACAAAAAGTGCATTGCAGCCGGAGGAGATTAGATCGAAGGGGAATAGAGTTTCTTGTGTGTACTATCAATAAAAGTTCCCATACAAAAAAGTCTGGAAACTTATTTAATCATCCTCGTATATTTATTCAGGTTATGTAGTTCTAAATTATGCATTTCTGGAATTTGTTCAATAATTGACTTAAGCTATTAAATTAAAATGAATGTTTGTTATCACCTTCAATAATTTTATGCATTATGGATTGAGAAGACTGAAAATGTGAACTTGCATTTATATTTGGTTTAGTTTCTTTGTTTTAATGGCATATCAACCTTCATTTGTTATCTATTGCCAAAGCAATCTTTCTAGAACTGTAGTGATGCTATTTAACCCATAGATTGAGGGATAAGGGAGTTCATATCTTTCCCAAGGGTATTTGTCTGAAAGAGAACGTAATAGCGCGACTGGAGTTCGAACTCACTTACTACGATTCCATAGTCCATCGCTTTATCCATTACACTACGCGGGAACCCCTGCATTGATTATCGGAAGAAATACTAAACTAGGCAGTTAAAGCGTGCCCTTCCTTTCTCAAAATCCTGACGATCTCTGCTGTCAATAAAATTGCTTGTTCAAATACTTATCACCACGCCTTTCAAAAATTTACATAATCGTCACTCGATAAAAGGTCTTTCTGTGTGTACAGGGTGCAGAAGGTAAATATGGGATAATTTGTAAAATGTTTTTTTAGACTGATTAATCTAATTTTAAAAAATCGATAAATCTAAATTCAAGCACTTTGTTAAAATCAAAATTTAATCCAATATGACTGAGCAAGAAAAGAAGTGACAAAGAATCTATGAAATCAAACCAAAGTTTCTTTGTCTGTCGAATACAAAGTAAAGCAAAATTTTATACTGAAAAAAGCTTTCTAAGGAAAGACAGACAGTGGAGGAATGAACAAAAAAAAAGATTTTTTACTGCTCTCGCTACGGTAATTAAGAAGGACCCCACAATGTTAATAAGAATGCACACTAATTAATTGAAAGTCCACGAGAAAACTGTGAGGACAGCAATTAAACAAGATTTAAGCCCTTTGGTTACGCTATATATGCAAACTTCCTTCAAAATATTGGTTTGCTTAAGACTGCTATTGAGGATGGTTTGTTAGTTGGTTGGTTGGGTGGGTTTTATGGCATATCAACCTTTGGGGGTTATTTAACGCCAAATCCATTTTTATGTGAATAATCAGTTCTATTTAAAACAATTCAGTCAAGCATGAGTATACAATTTAATTGTCCAAAAATTTCTATATCAAATTATTCAGTTTATTCAAAAAGTTATATATAACAATTCTATTTAGTGTAAGTACAGTTTCAATGTCAAAAACAGTTCAATTTCAAACAATTCAGTTTAGCATAAGCACGCAGTTTAAATGTAAGTACAGTTTCATTTTAGCATAAACTCGCAGTATAAATGTCAGAACGGTTTGATTGTCAAAAACATTTCTATTTCAAGCTATTCAGTTTAATCAAACAATTCAGTTTAGCATAAGTATGCCGTTAGTTCTATTTAACCCATAGATAGGGCCCTATCAGGTGCTACCACGCCGGGCCAGAGTAGACCTGGGAGCAATGGCAATGAAGGGGTGCTCTGCATTCCCCAAAGCTCTTGCGTTACTGGAACTTCACCATCAGATTGTTTTGTGTCATATCTAGGACACTCATTGGGGAGCGGAGTTTACCCCTCTGCAGAGGAGGAATGGAATAAAATGTCTGAATAATTTATCACCAAGTCATGCAAATCGTTTCGAAGAAGTGTTGATACAATAATTGAAAAAATAGTGACCATATTGAATAAACTTACTGTCTTATGTCTGTCTTCTTATTCTGTTGTTTATTTTTTAAAATTTAAAATTAATCTTCTTTTACAACAAAGTCGTTCATTATTATACTAGATTATTACTAATTTGGCTTCCGCACCCTGTAAGCATTTGAAATAACCAAGAGAATTTTTTTTATATATTGCCTCATATCTTAGAGACATTAAGCATTTGAATCAGTCAACACACTTTTTTTATTGTCTGACATTGGAGAGGACATTACATATTTTCAGCGGGAGGTATACAAATAAATTTACTACTTTGGTAATAATCCCAAATAGCAACGAAAGTCGGCTTTTCAATTTCCTTGGTCTATTCTGAATTAGATTTAAAAGTAGAGTTTTTTTTTCTATCAATAGTTCTATAAAAAAAAGATATACGTGGAGCTATCAATAAGTTTCCAGATATTTTTTTGTATAGGCATTTAGAATTATTGTAGACTCTTGAAAATTCAGTATATTATTGCTATACATCTTATGAGATGACTGACCAATTTTTATGATTTCAGGTCCAAAGGAACAGCTACAGGAGGAATGAGGATATACCCTACTAAAATCTGAGTGTCACATCTGGTGAATTTCAAAAATGCAATCTGGATGTGAGGACGCTTTAGAAGAACGATATGTTATAAAATTGTGTTTTAAACTTGGGAAAATGCCACAGAAACGTATGGAATGCTTCAGACTGCTTTTCGACCATCTTGCATGAATCGAGCATGAGTTTTTCAGTGGCATAAGAGATTCAAGGAAGGCGAGAAGTCTGTAAGGGATTATGGGACGTGTGGGAGGAGTAAGGAAGTCAATACACCAGAGTTGATTGGCCAAAGGGTTAGGGTTATGGTTACTATGTTGAGGTTTTAAGGGAGTTCAGGAAGAGATTCCTTGGGAAGAGGCCAGCACTCTTCAAATCGGGTCAGTGGCATTGCCACCAGAACATTGCCCCTGGCCACAACTCCATCCTTGTCACAGACTATTTGACCAAGATGATTATCAACACAGTTCCTCAGCCTCTCTATAGTCGAGACCTGGCTCCCTGTAACTTTTGCTTATTTCCTAAGCTCAGAGGCTGTCGTTATGGAACAATTGAAGCTGTGACGAAGGTCATTGACAGGCTCACAGAAGAGGATTTCCATGGGGCCTTCCAGAAGTTGTTGGAACGTTACAACTAGAGCATTACAGCCGGAGGAGATTAATTTGAAAGGGACTAGAGTTTCATGTGTGTACTATCAATCAAAGTGCCCATATGAAAAAAGTCTGGAAAATTATTTAGCGATCCTCGTATTCCAGTATCTAGCAACCAAAACGGCAAAACAAATCTAATTTCAAGCCTTATTTTGTTGAATGCAGTTGAAATGTCTTCCTAATGAGTACTTTTCTCACTAGTAACCCTCCCCATTCAATGGTTTGTTTATTCAATTGAGACAGTGCCTTCTTTGTCATTGTTGCTGGAGTCTCACATTAGCACCATATTCGCTTATACTCTGCCTAAACAACATACTTTGAACGTCCATACATCTGCTGACAGAACATGATTTCAAATTAAAAAAAAAGGCCTAAAGCAGATGATATCCCGCAAAAACAATGACAGACGCGAACTATGCAGATGATCTAACGCCTCTCGCAAATACACCAGCCCAAGTCGAATCCCTTCTGCATCAGCAGGATACATCGGCTTCTATATGAACGCAAATAAAACAAACTACATATGATTTAAACAAAAAATGGACCATCTCCACTCTAAGTGGCATATTCACATACCTCGGTAGCAACAAATCGCCTTGCGAAGGAGTGGAATACTATTCGAGGGCTATCGATCATATGAAAATCTGTTCGATCCGAAAAATAAAACAAAGTTTTTTTCTTAGCAGCAACTTTGTTCTTATTATTTCATGAATTCCCCATATGGATTCAAACAAAACAAATATTTAAAAAAAGCTAGATGGAAACTATATATATGTATGAATACTGCGTCAAAATCCTTGAAGTACCACTCCACTCAGGAGCAGCTGCACAGAGACCTGCCTCCCATCTCACAAACAATCCAAGTTAGACTAAAAAACAGGCGAGGTACAGCTGGATATGTAACGTCGGACTCATAAGCAGCGTTCCCTTACGGATTCCTACACAGAGACGAACCTGTGTTGGCCAACCAGCGAGTACTTACATTAGCTCTGTGTTAATATAGGATGCAGCTTAGAAGACCTACCAATAGCAATGGATGATAGGGATGGATGGCGAAAGAGAGAGAGAGAGAGAGAGAGGGGGAGAGAGGGTCAGGGAATGTACTGTTACCACGACTTGATGATGATGATGATGATGATGATGATGATGATGATGATGATGATGATGATGATAAGAAAACTATCTGTTTGTTCAACAGCTTATGAACAGCGAACAAAAGCGAAAAGGATTTATTTAATAATGGGAGTTAAGGATTCTTCTCAACGCATAACCTCGTAAATAATTTAATGACGATGTTAGCAGCATGTTAGCGTAGAAGCGTTGTAGTATCTAGAGAATACCTACATGAATGGACTATACTGTCACTCCCTATCCATTTAGGTTAAGGAAAATGATAATATAGAGGATGATAACAGCAGAATCTTAAAACCCTAATTTTTGTAGTTGGCTGCTACCTGTGTGTAAAAAACGTCACCCAGCTCCTGTCTTACAGCAATATGTAGTGTTTCCAGTGGGGTTTAATTCAGGTTTGTCTTTCTTATTGACTGGTTACTACACGAAGTTTATACAGTAGAGTTTACACCCTTATTTTAACCAGAACTTCTGGAAGGAAAGATGAGTTTATGTCCCCGTAATTGAAAAAAAGAAACACCATTAATTATTAAACATCGAAACATATTGACAAATATTGCAGATTATCCTCATTCTTACTTTTTCATGCTTCGATTGAAATGCCTTATTTGTTCTATAGATTGACACGAAAGAAAAGAAGATACTATTGAGAATAATTCGTGGAATAATTAAAAAATGTTTCGTCCCAAAATTGAATACAAAATTGATATCAAAATATTGAACTTTGATATTAAAATTCTGAACACATTTGTCATAATTTCTAATAGATTTTATTGACTTGCGTAATGATAATTATTGATTAAAATGAATACAATATTGAACTTTAATATAAAAATACTGAACACATTTGTCATAATTTCTTATATGTTTTATTCACTTTCGTAATGATAATTATTGATTAAAAGGAATACAATATTGAACTTTAATATCAAAATGTTGGTCACTTTAATCATAAGTTTGAATAATTTCTTTTGAACTTTTGTAATAATTTTTAAAATTCAGTGAAAGTTATTACCAAACTGTGTATCATTTTCAATGTTAACAGATTAAACGGATTAATCAGTGGCTTCCTTACAAAATATTTACCTTTCTATTAAATAATGAAAACTGTTAAAACTTAAAAGTTTTCTGCTGTGTAAATATAAGTATTTTATTCATTAGCATAAGTGCTGCTCTAAACAAACCTTGCCGTTTGAGAAAGGATTTTTGCTAAATAAAATCATTCATAAAAGCCTTTTTGTAGACCATTGCTGAAAGCCCATGAATACGAGGAGCATACGATAAGTTTCCTGACTTTTTTCGTATGGGCACTTTTATTGATAGTACACACATGAAACTCTAGTCCACTTCGAAGTAATCTCCTCCGGCTGCAATGCACTTGTACCGTTACAACAACTTCTCGAAGGCCCCATGGAAGTCCTCATGTGTGAGCGTACCAATGACCTTCGGCACAGCCTCTTTCATATCCTCAGTTGTCTCATAAGGACAACCTCTGAGCTTGGGGAATAACCAAAAGTCACAGGGAGCAAGGTCTCGACTATAGGGAGGCTGAGGAACTGTCTTGATGCCCATCTTGGTCAAATAGTCTGTGACAAGGATGGAGTTGTGGACTGGTGTATTGATCTGGTGGAAATGCCACTGACCCGATTTGAAGAGTACTGGCCTCTTCTGATCGAATCTCTTCCTGAACTCCCTTAAAACCTCAACAGAGTAACCCTAACCCTTAACCTAACCTTTTGGCAAATCAACTCTGGTGTATTGACTTTCTTACTCCTTCCACACCTCTTATCATCCCTCAAAGACTCCCCACTTCCTTGAAACATTTTGCCACTCAAAAACTGATGCTTGATTTATGCAAGATGGTCGAAAAGCAGTCTGAAGCATTCCATACGTTTCAGTGGCTTTTTCGAAGTTTAAAACAGAATATTATAGCATATTGTTCTACTAAAGTGTCCTCACGCCCAGATTGTATTTTTGAAATTCACCAGCTGTGACAATCAGGCTTTAGTAGGGTGTATTCCTATTCCTGCTGTAGCTGTTCATTTGAAGCTGAAATCACAAAAATTGGTCAGTCATCTCATAAGATGTATAGCAATACCATAGTAAATTTTCAAGAGCCTACAATAATATTAAATGCCGGTACAAAAAAGTCTGGAAACTTATCGTATGCACCTTGTACTTATCCATCATTTTCTTCCTCTAGTTTGAACCAGTCGACTCTTTTAAAGTCAGTAAGCCAAGTATTACTGGATGGTTATTTATTAATTTGAATTGATTAAATAAGATTGGCTACTTTGTTTGTTTAACAAAGTTACTCCAAGGAAATGATCAAATAGTAATAACAATCGCTGTCATACATGCCAGCAATGGCTGAGGAGACCTGGGTCGAATCCCAGGTCGAGTCATACCAACGACTCAAAAATTGGTACTCGATGCCTCCTTGCTTAACACTCAACATTATAAGGTAGGGATCAAGAGTAACGTTGAGCAATCCAGGGAAAGGAGAAACACCCCCCTACACCTGGGTGTAGTAGCTATCGAAAAGGTAGCCTTCGGGTCACCCTCGACTATGGTCGCCAACTTTACTTACTTAGTGTGTTCTAATAGTTCATGAAGTAAGTGAGTTTGACCTCATTGAGGACATTATATTTCTGTTCCAGGGCCAGAAGTAAGCTGAATTTACCTCAAAAACCGTTTCAGTTCCATAAAATACCGTGTTTCTACATAGATATTCAAAATGATATCACAATATTTCAACTATAAAATAAAACAGTAAAAGCCCTGAATTTCGCATTGTCGACCTCAGTTAAGTTTGTATCAACATGTCTAAAAGTGTGTGTGGGTGTGTAGAATTTAAACTAAAAGAATTTTCATGACTCCGATCATTAGATAATGTAGTATCACCTATTAAATATACCTCAACCAATGTTGTTGTTTTCATCAAAGATGATACTTGCATTTTTAGTGGCACTTTATGCAATTAGAACGGATATCATAAGTCATTATTCATTTCGAAATGTCATCTAAGTTTTAGAGACAAAGGGTTGTGCTTGTTAAAGAAGGTAGCCTCTGTCAAGGGATATCGACAGACTGGAATACTAATTGTGTGTGTGTGTGTGTGTGTGTGTGTGTGTGTGTGTGTGTGTGTGTGTGTGTGTGTGTGTGTGTGGAATTTAGATTAAAGATGGCTGAGAAATTTCAATTCTAACTTCCATGACTTCCATCATACAGTGAGATATATCGAAAATCTAATTCACTATTCTTTTATACACAATATCGCCCATCAGCCAATACATCCTGACCAATATTTCTTTTAAAGCGTTAATGTTTTTTCTAATCCAAAGACACTTTGATTGTAGTATTCCTCGTTAAACTTTATACAATCAGAACGGTTATCATTAGGCATTATTTATTTCGGAACTTTATTAAAGTTTCGAAGACAATATGTAGCACATGCTAAAGAAGATAATCAATGTTAACGAATGTCGATAGACTAACATACTAATCTTTATATTTTTACGCTGGAAAAGTAGCTCTGTCTCTTTTTTTTTTAATCTTTTATTTTTGATGATGGATTTGGAGCGAATTTAATGTCCTATTTAGGGTATATATTGTATATGGAATAACTTATACTGAAAGAAATATCTAATCGTTAATATAATCCCATTTGATTCCATGAACCGCATTTCACTCGTTAACAAGTCAAGATATGCGACGTTTGTAAAATTGTTTATAGTTTGTGGCAAAATATGAGAGTAACTAGGGTTTTTTTTTTATCATTAATGGTTTTCGGACTATTGTCTTCATCTTTATTGTTATTTACACAACGTTTCGGCCGATATGTCCTCCGGCCTTCTTCAGGTGTTTGTCGAACCCAGGAACCTTCACGGAACTTCGAACTACGTCCTTTATTGAATCCACGGGAGTCACCTGTTCTGATTCCGCTAGCCATAACCGGGTACAAGTGTTAAGTATTCCTGTATTGTTACTCGCCTGTGGTCAGGATTGAACCTGCAATCTACAGATGATTGTCTCCTTAGAAGCTTAGGGAACCATCGCCTAAAACCGTCACGACATGTGTCCAGTTTCGGCCGAAACGTTGTGGAAATAACAATAAAGATGAAGACAATAGTCCGAAAACCCTTAATGATAAAAATCAACAAGCCTTGTCTCAGAAATTTAGGCAACTAATAACTAGAGTTTAACTTCTTTTATTGATGAAACTCTAAATCCATTCAAATGTTTCTATAATCGCTTATTTTGATTCCTTGTTTACTCAACACCGGCTGTGTTTTTCTCTGGCCGGCTTTTTACTGGTGATGAGAAGTGGATTTATTGTCATACCCTTAAAGGCTGCCGTTAATTTATCTGTCGAGTTAACAGACCTTTTCAGAATCCGAGAGATGGACTTCATCCAACGATGATCAGTTTGAGTTTAATGTGAAATATTTTAGAAATTACTGATTGTTAGACAATAATCATTTACCTTCAAGATCTACAGTAATCAACTTTGCCATTAAAAAAAAATCTTGCCAAAAAACATTCTTCTTAATCAACAGAAAATGAATAACGAAATGCTCGTCTTCTCATAGTTCAATTGGTTTAAAAGAATTTGAGAGGAGTTCGGTTAGGAAAATGACTTCATCCTCCATATTCTTATAGTTCAATTGAGTTAAAGACTTTTAGAAGGGATTTGTTTTTTAAAATGACTTCCTCCTCCATATTCTCCTGATATGGCTCCTTCTGATTAGTACTTTTTCATTTAGATGACCTTAGGTTGACATTAGGAGAAGAGGTGGAATACGTTATGGTCTCATATTTTGCATCAAAATCAAAACAACTTTACTAACGCAACACCTATAAGCTTGTTGACAGATGAAATATATTTTAAGATCGGACATTACATTAGTTTCGACCTGATAAACTTATAACAAATTTGGCAGCATTGCTTGACCCAAGCTGTAAGCTTTTCTTGATGGTGGGTCCTGAATTTTTATCCAGTAAAATGATCTCTTTCCTGTGCAATGTTTACTGGAAAGCGTCACTTGACCGACAAGTCAGTATTAATCAATGTCTGAGATTCTCTGGAATCAAAACAGCTGGTCGAAAACTCTCCAAATCAACACTATTCTCTAAAAATGAAATTAAAAAATATTCGAGTAGCAACACACACTCACTGTCCTTCAAATTTCTTTAGAAGTATAAAAAAAATTAAGTTAAGAAGTCTATATAAATGTCTACTTATACTTTCATAAAAACGAAAAACAAGATTTACATCATTAAAGGAACCTTTGATCGTGAATATGTCCGTACAACATTTCGAACACGTGAACTTCATAGAACTTTTCAGTAAACGATGTTATCTCAAAGTCTAATTACGATATTTTAGGGGGGGAATAGAATACGCTGACTGTATACCCTGCAGAGCAGTATGACTCCAAACAAAAGTCATGCCTTGGGTATGATACTAAATTTCATCTGATAGTTAGACTCCAGTTCTGAAGATTTGGGTTGTGTATTATTGCTATTACTCCCTTTTATCCTTTTATTACCATTACTCCCATCGAATGGTACTGTTTGTTTCGGCCCCATCTATGGGTCAAATAGTTGTATTAGAGGTGGTACAGAAAGTGTCAAATAGTAGCTGTAGTAATACCTGTTACGGTTCTATTTTCAGGTTAAATAGATCTATTTGCAAATTATTTATATTTGATAGGACTGTGTGCAAAAAACTTCTCAGAAAAATCTACAAAAATATATCAATATCAACACACAATGAAAGTGATTCGCTAACCCTAGACATTATATAACCCGAGAAAGGTTGACATGCCGTTAAAATCAATCAATTAAAGTATGACCCTTACACCTCCTTAAAATTCTCTCTATGATCCTATTTAAAAAAAATGATATTAAATCATTCAAAGACCGTATTTACCAACCCCTCCACCCGGGCAGGATATGACAGAAGGTCAATTTTTTAAGCGGAGTTTAACAGGTTTGAATTCAGAGTTTTCCTTCTCCTAAACTTGTTTCCTCACCAAGGCCGAAGAACTCAATCTGTCCTACTATTTACCCATAGCTGGAGGGAGAATAATTTGATTCATACCTTTCGCTATCAGTCTCCTCCAGGATTTGAACTCGTGCCGCCGTGTCCATTTCTAACGACGATAATCGTTACACCACAGGCACCTCCATTAAATCTTTCAAAGACTAACTATTCTTAAATTTAGAATCATCCGTTTTCAATTATTTATATTTTATTTTCCCACAGAAAGAATTGGATTCACAACAGATCATCACTTGGTGTTATCAAGATGAGTATAAAGGTCTCTTAATTATATAGTGCTAATATGATTAATTGATTTACATGGCATGACAACTCGTTTAGGGTTATACTACGCTATAGAGGAATAACGTTCAATGTACTTTTATATTTTCAGTTTTTGTGTAATTGTTTCTGAAGAGTTTTTGTGTGCATTGTTATCTTATATCAAGTATTCCAATCCAATTCAAATAATTTACACACTGTTGCATCGTTTTAAGTAACTAATGATAATAATCTTTCTTAAAGTTATAGCTTCAAAACTATTCTTAATACAAATAATTTCAGGTGATATGGAATAAAGTATTTTTGTTGTATAGCCACATAATACAATAACATCTGTATGCAGAATCATAACGACGACACAATAAAGACGAGCGACACAGTTATTCAGAAGAATATACCTCTCATTTTATTCAAAAGGTTGTGTGTGAGAGGGAATTGGAGACCGAACAGAACTGCAACATATTGACCCCCACTCTTATGGCCACAACAGCGTTTCTTTTCCGTTCTCATGGGATGCTCAACCGGGGGCCTGGTGGCCCAGCCTCTCTAGGATATGTTCCTCATTCCAACATCTTCTCTCCAACTGGTCTGATATCCAACTGATCTGAACTTCCAGTTCACCGAGTTATAAAATAGTTCGACGTACACCTTCTTCTTGTGGGCGTCACAAATCGCACTCATTCAACCCGTCCACGGTCAAGGTTATATTCTGATATTCCTCGACCGGATGCACCTGTTATTTACCCCGGTGCATTTCCTATTTTGACAGCTTGGCTGGGATCAATATGCAACATTTTTATTGAATATGGATAATTTTCAAGCAGATCTATTTTGCCCATAGATGGATTACCACCAGGCACTACAACTTTGCGTCTGTGTCGACCGAGAATAATGGTCATGAAAGGGTACTTCACATTCCAGAACTCGAGCCTAAACCATCAGATGCACTTTAGTTTGGTTTGGTGTGGGTTGTTTTACTTTTCTGTCATATCAACCATTGTCGGACATTTAATGCCAAATCCATTTATGAAAAGTCCTATTTCAAATAATTAAGTTTAGCATTAGTACATTTAGTTCTATTAGATCCGAAGATAGGACCCTATCAGATGGTACCACTCCAGTCCAGAGTGGGCCTGGGAGGGATGACAATGAAGGGATACTCCACATTCCCTAAAGCCGCAGCACTACTGTAGACACACCATCAGATTGTTAAGTGTCATATCCAGGACACTCGTTGGTGGGGTCATACCCTTCTGCAGAGATGCAGTCGGTGTATTCTACAGCCCCAGTAAACTGGGCTATGCATTTTTGTGTCATACACCTGGCACCGAATTTTGGAGGGGATCCTACCTTTTTGAAGGGGACACATTCAAAGTATTCCAAGCCACTTGACAGGCCAACGTGCACTTATTATTCCTCTCATTTTTGACGTGATTATTCAGGTTGAGGCTGGCACTTGTGCTTGTCTGTGGATTTAAGATGCTTACATTAGTCGTCTTGGTTTGGAAGCAAAAGCATCGGTAAACTAAAATCCTTTAAAGAAATTCGAGTAAACTCAAAGAAAGAAGGAAGGAAACAAAAGAAAGAAAGAAAATGAGGAAAAGAAAGATAAATTGAAAAAAAAAAGCAAAAGAGAGAAGATGAAATGATAAAGAGAAAGAAGAAGACGCAAATACAGAAAATCTCAGTGAGATTGAAAAAAGAAACAACAAGAGAAATACTTAAAACTATATAACATTATTCATCGTTCATCTTTTATTTGTTTTAATGGCATATCAAGCTTTGTGGATTATTTTCTGCCAAAGCTATTCTTGGAGAAACATAATAGCATTACTATTAACCCATAGCTTGGAGAATGAAGGAGTTTATGCCTTTTCCAAGAATATTAGTCCGAAAGTGAACGTAATAGCACGATTGGAGTTTGAACTCCCACACAACGATGTCGCATTCCAGTATATTAGCCACTTCTCAACAGGGCGTTCTCCAAAAATTATTTTTATTACGATTTGTTATTAGAATCTATAATTGTTGACAAAAAATTATTACCAATAGTAACTTGAAAACATATAATTCCTTGCAAAATAACTGATTTGTCATTTAGTAACCCAACGAGGTTTGACCTGCCGTAAAACTAAACAAACAATAAATCGTGTTTTAGTAAATTAGCTCCAATCTTGATACTTTTTAAATGCACATTGTATATAATGGCAATCAGCAATAATAAAAATTTGTTAGCTCATCAAAATTTATTAAAACGGTTTGGTGCTGTCACAAACCTTCGACCATTTCCGTCTAAAATCAAAATGCAGATATATGCATGTGTATATATATGTGTGTGTGTGTGTGTGTGTGTGTGGAGAGAGAGAGAGAGAGAGAGATTTAAAAGAAATAAGGCAGCGTAGCTTCTCAACATATAAAAAAGAAGAGTTTTCGATGGATATTCACCAATGAAAAACTACGTGAATATGTGTTGAAGATTCAGGAGACTATTATAAAGAAAATTAACGTTTCATTTAGTGTTCGTTTCTGTCTTGGTAAATACAGCTTCCGTTTTAATACTTTGTCAAAATATTTCCTACTTTGAAGAAACTTAACGTATCATTCAGTTTCTGTTCTGGGGTGTACTTGACATGACACTAAGTTGCACCCAGTTGTGAATCTCTAGTTCTAGTGCTCTGGGGAATTTAGTCACTACTTTATAGTTATCATTCCCTGGTTCACTCTAACCCGAAGAAGATAGTACACGTTAAGTACCGTCTATGGATCAAATAGTTCTGTTTTAGAATTACCTGTATTATATAGAAATAATTGAAACCCCATAACTGAAAATTATTTGTATTCAGACTTTTCTAAAATTCATAATCATTAACAAATGATTATTGGCCTAGTGGGTAGAGTGCTCACCAATGGTCCGGGAGACCAGGATTCAATCCCAGGTCGAGTCATACCAAAGACTTAAAAAATGTTACCTGATACCTCCTTGCTTAACACTCAGCTTTATAAGGTGCATATCAAGGGTAAAGTTGAGCCACCTAGGGAAAGGAGTAGCGCCCTCCCCTACGCTTCGGTGTAGTAGCTATTGAAAAGGGAACCTTCTGGTCACCCTCGACTTGGGTCGCCAACTTTACTTTTAATACCATTTCTGACTTGAAATCATATAAATGCATACAGAAAAATTGGCTTGGCATTGAATAACTGAAGAAGGTTTGATATGCCTTTAAGCCAATCATACAGCCAAACAACCAACAATTTCTATTTTGGTAACCCCCTTTTTTTCTTGATACTTTAAAAAAAATAATTCTCGTATACAATGGCAATCATCAGCAATAAATGTTTGTTAACTCACCAAAATTTATTCAGGCAGTATTCGTGCTGCCACAAAACTTCGGCCAATTCACTCTATTGACTTCAGGTTCACCATTCGAGAAACATTTTTTACGATTCCTTCTTTTTTTGATATTGGAATGCTAAAGATTTTTCTTAAAGTTATAGAAAGAGTAAGACTCGCTATTCAATTGTCGTAATAAATCGTACGAATTGAAATTACATTTTCAGGATAAATAGTAATTTCTCTTTAAGTAAATGTTAGTTTTGCGATACTCTGTTTATCTTTATTCGTTTTGTTATCCTAGAAAATCTTTTCTGCAAAGAAAGCACGAAAAATATTTTCTATGGGTTTAAAATCGGACGCAGGTAGAAATATAACTTTGACATTTGAAGAATAAATATCAAACAGGTTAGAATTACAATGTCGTCTCAGAAACTAGACGCTAAAAGTGAGAATAATCCAAATCAACAATGCAGAATATTTAGTATGATTCTCCCACCTAAAAAAAGATCATATAAAACCCAAGTGGTCAACGAAAATTGTTGAATGTTATAACATTGGATTATCAATGAGTATTATCATTGGATTATCTATGAGCAAATCTAAATCTGTTGCTTATTATGAGCAAGGTCCTGGATGCTGTACATGTAAAAATCCTGCACCAGTAAAGGCTTTTTTTTGTTTTTGCTTTTGTTTTTTCAATAATTTTGATGCTGGCATTATTGTTAATCAATTTTGTCCATGTAGATCATTTATCCTCAACTGGTAGAGATAATACTTCCTGTCATTACTTCTAAAACATTGACCACCACCTAATTGCTATCACATCCAATATTTGGCTTCCATTTATCACCGTCGATTAATTCAATGACACCTTTCTGTTTTCATGACAGACGCCATGCCACCAGTACCCGCTTAGGACGTTTTTTTTATCAACTTAAAAAAAAATACGAATCATTATTGTTGTAAGGGAAGATATTTCCTCTTCAGAAAGTTGGACTCGTCCAACGAAATACATTCATACAAATTATACGAGATAAGCGCTACTCGCCTTCCGTGTGTATCATTGGACGAGTCAAAGTTTCTAGTTTGGGAAATATCTTCCCATACAACATCTACTTTCGGTGAAACACTGCGGCTTTCAGATTCTTTTTTATCGCTCGTGGAAAGGCATAAATAATGGCGGTGACAGTCTTAAAAAAAATTGTACCTGAAAACTTCTTCTCTCCAATGATGTTATTGTGTTCTCCGTATCTTGTAATTTTTGTGGAAATACAAGGTGCATACGATAAGTTTCAAGACTTTTTTCGTGTCGGCACTTTTATTGATAGTACACAAATGAAACTCTAGTCCCCTTCGAAGTAATCTCCTCCGGCTGAAATCCATTTGTTGTACCGTTCCAACAATTTCTGGAAGGTCCTATGGAAGCGCTCTTGTGTGAGCGTGTCAATGACCTTCATCACAGCCTCTTTCATCACTTCAAGTGTCTCATAACGACGGCCAGTGAACTTAGGGAATAACAAAAGTCACAGGGGTTAAGGTCTGGACTATGGAGAGGCTGAGGAACTGTGTTGATGCCCATCTTGGTGAAATAGTCAGTGACAAGGATGGAGTTGTGGACTGGTGTATTGATCTGGTGGAAATGCCACTGACCCGATTTGAAGAGTGCTGACCTCTTCCCAAGGAATCTCTTCCTGAACCCCCTTAAAACCTCAACATAGTAACCCAAACCCTAACCCTTTGGCCAATCAACTCTGGTGTATTGACTTTCTTACTCCTCCCACACCTCTCATCATCCCTCACAGACTCCTTTTCTTCCTTGAATCTCTTATGCCACTCAAAAACGCATGCTCGATTCATGCAAGTGTTAAGTACTTGTCAGGTACTGGTCAAAAACTTAAAAGGGTCTGAATTTAATGTCCCTGTATCGGAGACGGCCAGTCTCGGAAATAATTTCATGTCCAGTTTTTTTAAGAGAGAAATGGCTCCCAAAAAAGTTATGGGTTTATTCATTGGTGTCCCATTAGCCGGAAATAATAATGAAACATTCTGTATATATACAGGTGCATTTTGGGTCCAAGCAGTCAGACTTAGTTTGAGTTCGAGGAAAGTTATTTAGGCCGGGACAAAGAAACAACAGCGACATTACTAGCCGGATTCAGTTAATTAAGATAATCTTTTGCCAGCCGAAACTCAAACTAGAATTAATAATCCACAAACTGTTACACGCTCCCCATCTTCCCTTGACGTTTTAACCACAAGTTGTGTTTTTGTTCTTTTCTCTGTGAACCTGCTTCTCGCTTGATCCGGCCCCACATAAGTTCTCGGTGGGGGTAACTTATGCAACGAGCTGCAGAAGCGGGTATTATCACAACGTTACGGTTATCGACTCATGAAATGGATGCGACGAATCGAGTCCAAATTCTAAACGAAATTATTTCTGTTCCACTTTGATCTATTGCTCTTTCGAAAGGCATGAATCCATCGTTTCTATCCTCTTCAGGATTGGGTAGATTGTTTGGCAAACTGGGGTCTTTTGTTTTCGAAAAGTAACTTGTTTAAGAGAAGGAAGATTCTTTGTTCAAACCAGCTTTACTCCACAGGAAAATTGACTTTGTTTTTCATCTTGTTACTTGGTTCTCGTGTTTTATAAAACTGGAAGTACCAGTTCCGCCATTGTGTAAGGAAAAATGAAATATTGGTTTCACTATTCTCTCTCTCTCTCTCTCTCTCTCTCTCTCTCTCTCTCTCTCTCTTCGAAACTAACATCTGACTGGAGTTTAGTATCGAATTTATTAAATTCATCTTCGCAAGAAAATTATGGCAATAATGTTTTATTTTTTCTTGTCAGAATTCGTATTCTTTTGTCACACGGCTTTAAACAGTCGATGTGTTTTATCTCCTTAGGGCAAAATGATATAACTTTAAAAGGTGACTAATACAAAATTGTTTCGTGTGGATATTAAATGAAAACATGACAACAGCAGAAAATTATATTTTCTGTAAGCAAAATCAACACATTAGAATTTGTGTCTAAGAAAAAATATAGCAAATACATAATAGGAAAATTACATGTGATGAAATAAATGTATGTGACAGACATATAAGAAATATGAAATATTATAAATTGTATTGTAATGGATATTATCTGACTGTCTGTAACCGAAACTTCGTCACCACTGACGTAAAAGTTCCCTTAGTTATTTAAGTTATATACTCAAAGATTATTAAATAACTATTGTTTAATACTTATTATCATGTTATTTGTTAACAATGTTGAAATTAAAATCTACCTAAGTTAGATTTACTTAAAAAATGGTTTTAAAGCCCTGCAATGTGTGATAAATCTTTTAGAAATACAGGTCTACTTAGTTTATAGGTTGTATAATTCGTATATTGGTTTTAACAAAACCAGGTCTGATTGATAATTAGTTGATGTTACTGATTTATAATATTATTTTTATATTTTCAAACATGAAAAGCAATCTTATGTAATTTTTTAGAAGAAATCAGCGTTATCTTTTTATATGCTTTCATATTTAGTTCCACTCGTCTTTCTAATTAAATCTAATATTCTATTACATAAAAATTTGAAGAGTTGCATCCAGGAAAGGGTTAATATTTTGATTGTTTATATAATTTAACTTACTTTACTAATTCTCTATCAATTTCGGTTGGGGCTGTAAAATACATCGACTGAATCTCTGCAGATGCGTCCGACTCACCCAAAGAGTGTCCTGTTTTGACACTAACCAATATGATGGTGAGTCTTCAGCAACGCTGGAGCTTGGGGGAATGCAGAGTATCCCTTTATTGCCATTGCTCCCAGGTTCACTCAGGTCAGGAGGAGTAGGACTTGATAGGGTCCTATCTCTGGGTTAAACAGAACTCAACTGTTATTTTGTTGAACTAAATTGTTTGAAATTATCTGTTTTTCCGTTCAGCCGTGTGTAAAGAAAAATGTTTACATATGCTAAACTGAAATATATGAAATAGAACTTTTTTGACATTTAAACTGTGTACTTATGCTTGACTAAATTGTTTGAAATAGAACCGTTTTGACATCTAAGTGTGTATACAAAACTGTACTTACGGTAAATTGAATCGTTTGATACTTTTCTCAGAATGACTTGATTCGGCGTTAAATGATCCGAAAAGGGTTGCTATACCGTACAATAAAACTACCAACCAACCAACCAACCAATTTCGGTACGAAACTGTGATCGGAAGACTTCAATGCTTAGCAGCATTTTTAAGAAATGGTGTTTGAAATATTTGCTTAATTTTTGGATACACACAAACGATGTAAGTCTTACCGCATATACATATCTTTCCTTCGCATTCCTTGTTAGTATTCTATTTCCGTCGATAGCATTCCCTTCTTAAATATCGTTCCTTTTTTTTTTAAATACATCTGTTACCCTGCTTTTATACAACGCTGAATTCGCATATATTTGTTATGTTATAAAATCTTTCAAAAACTTTCAAAACTCATTTAAAAAAAACAACACACCTTGCACAAGCAAGCAACCCCTAATGATGGCCTATGAAGGGACCGAAAGCGCTCGGGACAATTTCGGGAAATTCATCTACCAATTCCAACCTAAAACTAAGACACTTATCAGGAAACTTGAAAGGATCCTAAATAGATTATACAGACAAAATTTGTCTATTATTAAATGAAACATGCTTAAATGAACTACTACTACCTAACCACACACACACACACACACACACACACACACACACACACACACACACACATACCGGCTCATTGATCTAGTGGGTAGAGTGTTCGCCAATGGTCCGGGAGACCTGGGTTCAATCCCAGGTCGCATCCTACCAAAGACTTTAAAAATGGTACTTCATACCTTCTTGCTTACCACTCAGCAGTATAAGGTACGTATCAAGGGTAAAGTGGAGCAATCCAGGTCACCCTCGACTACGGTCAACAACTTTACTTTACATATATATTGTGGCGAATATGGCCTTGTGCCACATCTAAGCAAAAAGCTTAGTAAATTAAAATATATTGTGGCGAAACAATGCAGACTTAAAACATATTAAGCTTTATTAAGCATATAGTTTCACTTCCAGATAGACAAGTACATGATCTTCATCATAATAAGATGTCATTCCACTCACAGCTGGTTGATTTTAACGGCATGTCAACCTGTAAAAGGTTATTTTAAGGTTAGAAATAATGAAATTGCAAGCAATGAACACTATTCTGTACACAGTCCTGTTGAATGCGAATTATTTCTCAACGGATCTACTAAACTCATTGATGGAGCCCTAACAGCTACTACCACTCTGGGTCAGAATGAACCAGAAAGTAATGGCAACGAAGAGCACTGACATTACTCCAAGATCCATTCTGACCCAGAATAGTATTCTATACACGTCAGATATCCAGGACTGAAATCTCACCGATGCAGTTTCGCGTTACACCCCGGTCAACTCTTATTTTAGTGGAGGAGTTCAAGTGCTCTGCCGGGAGTGTAGTCATCATACTCTAAGCCCGGACGACAAGGTAAATTTCATCTTTGAAGAGTAAGAACAAATACCAGGTGCGATAGCAAAATATGGAATAATTTTTAAAACGATTTTTTTAGTGTGATTAGTTCAGTCTTCTTTAGAAAAAAACCCTGATATAAGTAAATCTAGATTTTCATCATTAGCTCTATTATTCAAGCACTTTTTTAAAATTAAAATTCAGCCCATAATAAGTGAGCAAGAAAAGAAACAACAAAGAATCTATGTATTGCTTCACGCCGAAACCAAGTCAAAGTTTCTTATTCAACCGCAATCAAAGTAAAGAAACTTTTTTTCTAGAGAAAAAAGATTTTTTAAGAAAAAAAGTGGGGTGAAAGATTCAATAAAAAACGAAAAGAATTTTTTTTTAACTACTCTCACTATGGCAGTCAAAAAGGACCCCACAACGTCAATAAGAACGTACGCTAATTGAAAGTCTACGAGAAAAATTTATGATGAAAGCAATAAATCAGAATTCAAGCCGAAACCTTAAGCACCTTGATTACACTATATGGGGTATTTTAGAAAAAAACAAATGCAAACTCTCATCTAAATATTGGTTAACTTAAAACTGGTACTGAGGATTAATGGAATAAAATGACGGAAGAATTTATTCTGAAGACATCCAAATCATTTCAAACCATGTGTTGGTACAATAATTGAAAAAATGGCGGCCATACTGAATAAATTTACTGTTTTGTGTCTATCTTCCTATTTTGTTGTTCATTTTTTAAGATCGAAATTGATCTTTTCATATAATTGGGTCATTTATTGTTGTACTAGAATATTCCTATTTTGCTTCTGCACTCAGTACAATAATGGGCGGGTCCTTTTATAATCATAATATATGCATGATATGATAATTACATATGATATAATATGTGGTGCATTCAATAAGTTTCCAGCCTTTTTTGTACAGGCATTTAAAGTTGTCGTATACTCTTGAAAATTCAGTATGTTATTACTATACAACTTATGAGATGACTGACCAATTTTTGTGTTCAAATGAGCAGCTACAGCAGCAATTGGAATACACCCTACAAAAGCCTGATTGTCACAGCTGGTGAATTTCAAAAATGCAATCTGGATGTGAGGAGAACGATATGCAATACAATTCTGTTTTAAACTTGGAAAAATGCCACAGAAACATATGGAATGCTTCAAACTGCTTTTGAGGCATCTTGTATGAATCGAGCATCAGTTTTTGAGTTGCATAAGAGATTCAAGGAAGGCAAGGAGTCCGTGAGGGATGATGAGAGGTGTGGCAGGAGTAAGGAAGTCAATACACCAGAGTTGATTGGCCAAAGGGTTAGGGTTAGGGTTACTATGTTGAGGTTTTACGGGTGTTCAGATTCCTTGGAAAGAGGCCAGCACTCTTCAAATCGGGTCAGTGGCATTTCCACCAGGACAATGCACCAGTCCACAACTCTATCCTTGAATATTTGACCAAGATGGGCATCAAGAGAGTTCCTCAGCCTCCCCAGACCTTCCTCCCAATGACTTTTGGTTATTCCCTAAGTTCAAGGAAAACCTTAGAGGCTGTCGCTATGAGACATTTGAGGAGATGAAAGAGGCTGTGACGAGGTCATTGACACGTTCACACTAGAGGACTTCCACGGAGCCTTCCAGAAGTTGTTGGAACGGTACAACAAATTCATTGCAGCCGGAGATTACTTCGAAGAGGACTAGAATTTCATGCGTGTACTATTAATAAAAGTGCCCATACAAAAAAAGTCTGGAAACTTATTTAATGATCCTCGTAGATAAGGAATGTCTAGTTTAGAAGGAAATTTTTGTAATTGCGATTGGCAACATTACATATTTCCAACTTTACATTACAAAATGGAAACTTCACTATATCTACTTATAACAAGGAGTCTATATCGGGACACTTAAAGATTGTTAGATATGGTATGAGACGAATAACTAAGACGTGGAAGTTTTTTCTAAACTTTTCAAAATAGGACTGTTATGATGAGTCAGACAAGGAAGCCCTTTAATTCGACCGACCTATATGTTCGTGAAAAGCGTTTAACAGTACAAAAATAACTTCAATCTCCTTTGGGTTGCCGACTTCCCTCTTTACAATGTTTAATTAACATAGACGTCAGACAGTTATTTTAGCGTTTTCTCTAAGGCACGGAATCAACATTTGATGGGAAAGGTCAGATTGGGAAGCAGTGGGAGAAAAACTCAGACGGAAAATATATTAGACAAAAAACGATGGAAAAAAAAAAGAAATATTTTAAAAGTAAATCAGTAATGTGGGTTATACTCCCAGTTTGGAGAGAAAGTAACGCCAACGATGTAAATAGATAGATTTACTGAAATATTTTCCAATATCTTTACTTTCGTAATGTTTAATTCAAAAATTCAATGATTTTTTTAAGATAATCTCCCTCGTACTTCACTTCCCAGTTCGCTAACTTAAAAGTATGATTTTTGATGCATACATTATGAGTGCGTACGGCAATTACACAAGAATGTTCCGAGCAATATTGAATAAGTCCTGGCGGCAATACCCCACAAAGCACCAACTATACGGCCACCTGCCTCCCTTCACGAAAACTATCCAAGTTAGACGAACCAGGAACGCTGGACACTGCTGGAGAAGCAGGGACGAGCTCATAAGTGATGTATTCCTATTGACCCCCACATATGGCCGAGTAAAAGCAGGACAGCCAGCTCGAACATACATACAGCAGCTATGTGAGGATACGGGATGTAGCCCTGAAGACTTGCCAGAGGCGATGAACGATAGGGAAAAGAGGCGAGAGAGGGTCAGGGATATCCGTGCTAACGGCAGGACATGATATATATATATATATATATATATATATATATATATATATATATATCACTCATGATGTATATATATATGTAATGTTTGTATCAAAAATCCTTCTATTAAGTTAGTGAACTGGGAAGAGAAGAGAAGTAGGATATATATATATATATATATATATATATATATATATATATATATATATATATATATATATATATAATTGCATTTCACATAGCACTAATACCCTTGGGAAAGGTATGAATCCAATTATTATCCCTCCAGCTATGGGTAAATAGTTGTACAGACTAGATTTTTCAGCCTTGGTGACGCAACTATTCTTGGAGAAGGAAAACTCTGAATTCAAACCTGTTAAACTCCGCTTAAAAATTGACCTTGTGTTATATCCTGTCCGAGCGGAGGGGTTGGCAAATATATATATATATATATATATATATATATACCAAGGGATATTTACCCAGTGGGCTGGAGCTGTAGAATACACCGACTGCACCTCTGCAAAGGGGTAAGACCCCCACAACGAGTGTCCTGGATATGACAATAAACAATCTGATGGTAAGGTTCAAGTAATGCTGGAGCTTTGGGGAATACAGAGTACCCCTTTATTGCTATCGTTCCCACGTCCACACTGCTTCGGAGTGGTAGCACCTGAATAGTCCCTATCTATGGGTTAAATTGAACAAACGGCATACTTATGCTAAACTGAACTGTTTCACTAAATGAATAACTTGAAGTAGAAATGTTTTTGACAATTAAACCGTACTTACATTCAACTTTGTGCTTATGCTAAAAATTGATTTGGCGTTAAATAACATACAAAGGTTGATATGCCATAAAACCCAAGCAAACAACCAATCAACAGAGCGATATCTATATCTATATCTATATATATATATATATATATATATGCACGAACCAGACTAGCAGAACACTGCTGAGGAGTAGTGACGAACTCATAAGTGACATAGTCCTGTGGACCCCTTCACATGAACGAGCAAAGGCAGGAAGACAAACTAGAACCTATATACAACAGATCTATGCTGACACAGGATGTAGCCTTGAAGACCTACTGGAAGCGATGGACGATAGAGAAGGGTGGCGGCAGAGAGTTATGAAGATCCTCGCTGGTGGTGCGACATGATGATGATGATATATATGCACATTCACAGATAAATATAAAGATGTACCCTTTCTTTTTTTTTAGTAGAGGATACTTTCAATGGGTCACAAAAACTGTTTGACATTTGAACTGTGTTCTTACGCTAAACTGAATTGTTTGAAATAGAACGGCTGGATCATATAACTATGTTTAATTGAATTGTTAGTGATACAAAGCAATACCTGAGAGCATTAAACCCTATTCTAACAAATGTTTAATAGTAAATAGTATTATTTGTTTGGTTTGGGTTGGTTTCTTTGTTTAATGGCATATTAAACTTTGTAGGTTATTTAATGCCAAAGATATTCTCACAGAAGAACATTAGTAGTAGTATTTAATCCATAGCTGGGAGGATAAAGGGGTTCATACTTTCCCAAGGGTATTTGCCCGCAAGTGAACGTAATAGCGCGACTGGAGCACGAATTCGCTTACTACGCTTCCGCAGTCCATCGCTTTAACCATTAAACCACGAGGACAAACCCCAGAATTATTTGTATTAGATAGAAATAAGTGAAATCATTAAACTGTTTGAAAAAAAATGAGCTCAGGCTGGTTGAAAAATAAAATCTTCTAAATGTGTTTAGAAATCATATATTTAATATCTATGCATAAAAAGGATTTGGTATTTCATAACCTGTAATGGTTGATGTGTTATTAAACTAAACTAAACAAAAGCCAAATATATGTATATATATATATATATAGTAACGATAATTACTTAGTGAGTCAGGAACTAACCTAGTATAGTTTCGCCTAAGCGGCTCATCAGGGTACCTAATCTCGACGGGTAACTAATCCCGACTCGATGAGCCGCTTAAGCGAAACTATAGTTGGTTAGTTCCTGACTCACTAAGTAATTGTCTTTACTATTTTGCCTACTTAGTATTGAGCACTTTTTTCATTGTAGCTTAGCAGCCCTAAAGGTGTTTTTTTTTCTTCTTTTGACTAACCAATTGCGTGTCTTTGATTTTTTTCAATTGGTATGACAAGGTTGGCCTTTTCTTTTTTTTCCCCAACATATATTTTCCCCCTTGACAGTGATTTGTTGTATATTTTCATCTTCAAATCACTTGCCGTTTTTTTTTCTTTTTTTTCTTACCATAAGGGCTATTATTTAATATATATATATATATATATATATTGACTGCCATTCTAGACAGATAATAGCCACCGTTATAACCAAAATTCCAACTCAAGCATTCTTAATAACTCATTGAGCTTTGAAAAATATTCAAGATGCGTAAGACAATATAAGAAATTAAGACACAGTTACATCGTTGGATTATAATGACATAGGCTTGTATGAGACTTAGGCCACTCTCTTTGTCTGCATAGCAACGATCCATTGACAAGCATAGCAAGACAACTGCTGACTATGCAAACTGCCGGTTTATATTCAGAGTATCTTCTTATAGACTCTTCTTGCTAAAGGATGCCTATTAGTCAGTAGAGGTTTGATGCTGGAGCTGTAATATACCTATGATACGGATATGTGAAATAGACATAATGTTCATAAAATGTTCATAAAAATATATAGGAATCCGAAAACACGAAATTGGTTCAGGTACGAAACTTCTATTCACCTTTTTGAGTTTAAAGTTTTTTTCGAAATGATGAGAGAGAGACACACACAATCTTTCAATGCTGACTGCTTTTACATCGTCGGCTCTCAACACAACCAACGCGCGGTGCCCGTAGCACACAAATTCGTCTGGCCTCGCCCAGTTCTGAATCTCGACGCTCTCGTTCGGAGGCAGGAACTTAACTCACTCCTTTTCTCAAATCCCAAAATCCTCAGCCCATGCTTCGGGGCATGACGTCATTCACATCCCTTGGTCTAATTTTCTATCTGGGATTTTTATTTTGACATCTCTGAATGACACATCCTCTCCGCGGGCGCGTGAACACCTGCGCTCATGTTTGCACCTAACTAACCCCTGCACTGAGCCGAAAGTTTCTCATCCTTAACTAAACCGAAAGGCAAGATATACAAAACAAAATCCCTCCGCTATTATATTATAGAGCTTGCTTCTCTAGTTTTGATTTTTGAGATTAATTCTCCTTGGGGAGTTGCCTTCTTCATAACTTTTATCATTTGAATTGCGCCATTTCTTTATACTTTCAACTATTTGGCAACGCTAATAATTTAAACAACCTAATGGCTTGATGTTTTCATTCTTAAAAGAAACCCCGAAAAGTGGTTTATTGCCTTCACGACATAAGCAAAAGAATCCAGAGCCACACGGTGCCAAAATATTGCAGAACATTTGACTCACTCTAGAATTTCAAGGAAGATTTTTCATGTATGCTCCAAAATTGGAAACAAGATCAGATTCTTTGACAAAGTTCCTAACAATGCAGTATTAAAACTAATTATGGAAGGCAGCCTTTATTCCGGGTAGAGATGTTTAGGTACCAGAATGAGTCCTGCGATAGCGAAGAGACTGTTAAAGAAAAACTATATTTTGGTCGACTGGTAACTTCATGAACAGAGGCAAATGCGACCATCGCTAGGAAAATTTGATCGACATCAAGAGAAGAAATAACATCGACTCACTGGTATTCAATCAATGTTGCTAAATTGGGGGAAAAAGAATAAAATAAACCATCTCCATAGCTTTCTAGGCACAAAGAATCTAACTCAATACTTTATAGCCTCGTTATGAGTGAACCAAGTTTTTGGTACAAATATTATTGCTATAAACTACAGGCCATGACGTCACCCTGATTTGCATCGATGAGGCTACAATCAGTACTGCACTATTTCTACGCTGAGTGGAAAATTTATTTTTTGATTATTAAACGTAGATGCAGCAGCAAAACTTCAAAGAACCATTACAAGCAGGCAATTAATATGTCCAATGTTATTAATAAATAGGAATAAAATTGGTAGGATTAAGCAGGTTGCCATAATGTAATGACCACCTCCCACCATCACTGATCCTGGTGCACAGCTGTGTGGCCATCAAAAAGTGGCAATCATTATAACTTGTGTGGTGGGTGAAGGAGTCGGTCACAGAGGAAAGTTTAGGATTTTAAAAAGGTTCAGATTATTAATTTCCGGAAAAGCGACAAGTAACGGCCAATCGAAAAAAATATATGGTTTTATCGGTGCGTGTTTTTAAGGAAAATTAACCTGGATAGGAAGCAAACACAATACATTGTTTGGAAATTGTTTGACCATAAAGAAAATAGAAGTGAATATAAGATTATTCAGGATTAAAGAGATTGATTATTTATATTGTATTTCAATCAAGATGTCAAGATCTTTTTTCTTGTTAACACTATGTCTTAGTTTCTGTCCGGCTCGTTTGTATCTCAAAATCTCAAAGAATTTAATGGATCACATTCTATAGATTTCATTTTATGGATCTCATTTTCTAGGACACCTACTAGTTCGGTCACATAACATTTGTCAGCCATGGCCAAATTCTAGTCTTTTGCACAATTCCCAATTGATCACTTTACCCAATCTGATATACCTACTCTTGTATTCCTTTTATGATTATTGCTGAACGATAGTCTTTAAATTTATTCATGAAATAATATTTGGAATAATGTCTTGAGAAAAAGAAAAACAGAAAGTACATCAAATATGACGAAATGATTTAAAACTTCTTTTTTCCTCTGCCTTAGAAATTGCTTGATATTTGTTATAATTATAGCGTTAATGCCTATTTATGCAAAGTTATTTCATTAATCTTCTTTAATCAAACCCCATGATCACTTCGGTGAGAGACGCTTGTGATGCTGACAAAAGAAAGACACGAGGAACTCAAAAAGGTTGATAGAAAAACATATATTCAAGTAACAGAAATAAGATATAAGTGAACTTGGTTAGACAGTAGTTATTTTTTTAGGAAGATGAGAGTTCAGTGGGGTAGTAACTATCCGTCCACTATGCAGATGGTATCACACATGATTGTGTTACGCTGATTGGTGCACTCCGTCTGACACTCTCGTTGACGTGTATTTATGGAGGAGGGCGAGTCTATTATGTACGAAATACGACAGAGACCCAGTAAACGAAACTACCTCCTTCACAGGAAGGGAATTGCGTGCACATGAGCAAAACCAAAAAGTATTTTTGTGACACAGTAACGCAGGCATCAGACCATTTCGGGTCTTCCATTTGAATTTATTGGAGAGATAGTGATGGATGATTTGAATCACCCCAAATCGGCTTCGATTTTTGAGGGCACATTCGGTCGAAAGATAAAAAAAACATGCAGCTTCCAGTCCAAAGTCTGAGAAAAAACAGTTCATAATTATCAATGTTCGTGATGATTTCATGGATTCCCGAAAATCTCTGTCGCTATCTGTGCCTATTGTGCCTATTCTCTTGTTTGGTCCTTTTGATTGCATCCAGCGTAACAACAGAGTAAATACACAAATCTTTCTTCGTCGACCTATCCTGAGGGAAACCGCAAGAGAATGTTACTTACAAGCTCATCTCTGCTTCTCTAGCAGTGCCCAACATGTCTTGTTCGTCTTATTTCAAAGGTTTGTGAAATGGGAGACAAGTGGCCTGACATCTGTAGTTGTGTAGGGTGCCGCTTCTAAGATTTCTTCAAAACATCATGCAGCATTCTCGAGTAGGTCCCCTCTAGCTTTTTCTCCGAGCGTTTCGTTCGACCTTAAGTGGTGCATCCATACAGTAAAACTGATACGGCTAGAGCTTAACAGAATTACCATCTTATTTCATTTCAGGTCAGACCATCTACTTAGGAGCAACAGCCAAGTGCATAACAACTAAATCAAGAGCTTAGTAAAGAGTTTCTTTGGGTGTCAATAACAGTTAGCTAAAAACGAAATAACGCAAAAAAGCATTTTAACTTAATAAAAGAAACCCAACAAATATCAATGAGCCGAAATTGAAGAAAACCTAGGGAGAACTACATTGGAAAAGGAACAATTAGAATGGATCTAAGGCGAAATAAACAAACTCAGAAATTTGGTAGAAGATAGAGAATCATGATTTGCTTGTCAGACAGTAAATGAATTTATCAGAAGGAAAATTAGGAGAGCAACAATAAAAGCTGGTGTTGAATATTTACTAAAAGATCCTTTTGACATGCCACGTAAATTTCGAGGCATAATAGGAAATTCGCCTGTTGTCTAAATGAAATAGGAAATAGATGTCTCAGTGGAAATGGTACGTAAATTTTGCGGTTGGTATGCTTGAAGGGTCGGGCACCAGAAGCAACACGAAGTACACCTGTTTTCTATAGAAAACAAGATGCAGGTACTCTTGCGGAGACAGAGGAGACCAACAGAAAACCACGTAAACTATGTGAGTAACATGCAAGAAAAAGGCGCGTCGACGCATGATGTATAAGTGGGAGTTGTGACCACGAAGATTGCGTGGACTTCCGGAAATTATGTAAACCAGGAAATAATTCGACCCAAGTAGAATGAAGCGAAAAAACTGAGACGTTTCACAGAATAACCACTCCATCGCCCCTGTATGCGTGCATCTTGACCATCTCCTACTCTCTTACGTTAAACATACATACATTTCTGGTACTAAAAGAAAGAGAAATCCTTACCAAAAAGATGAATAAATGTAGCCTGGTCCAATGGAAAGTCATTACTTAGATTTGGCACAGGAGCACCAGTATTGGGTGTGCCGAGGATCGAATTTAAAATGTTTTTTTCTATTACTTCACGACAATGATTCTATTGCCAGTTCAATTATAAGGTTACTTTCTGTGTAGTAGATGTAACCTTTCATTTGTTTTTTCTCTTGACAAATAAAGAAGTTATTTGCAAAAAGCCTAATGACACTTTCTAACAAATTACAACACCAAATAATGTAAATTATTTCCCTTAGAGAAAGTTAAAGCAGGGAATGATAAAAAAATACTATCTCTTCAAATCAACAAGTTAGCCTGAAAATTATTTGAATATACAACAGTTAAAATAAGTACTTTAATATATTTCTTACAACACCAATCAAAAATAAAATTTATGCCTAAAAAGTAGTTTTTACAGAAAAGAATATTCTAATATTTAAATCAAAGCAAATGTTGTCCCTTAAGTTGACAGGTCTTCTGAGTACACAGTCTTATGACTTCTCTCCTATGGAGACTGTACGAAAAAGATTTTGGGAGATATGGGCCAAGAATAACCAACATAAAGCTGGCCATGGGAAATGCAGGAATAAGTGATATCTTATGAAAAAACAAAAATCTATAACAATCTATTCTTATGAAAAAACAAAAAATCTATAACAATCTATTCTTATATATCATTGTGATTTTCATAAAAATGTAAAAAAGTTTCAAATAAAAATGGTCTGTTAAGAACTAGATATTTTGTTACTTGACGTCTGGTAACCTTGAATAGCCTCCACTATAAATTTCACTTGGGTTTTCATGCCACTAATTTGATCAATAAAATATCCTGTTTATGCTATTGTCGAACAAACAAGAGGTTCTATTGATTAAATATATCACTAGAGATTTGAAATATTACAAAATAGATTGATATGGAGTGTTATATGAATAGATAATAGATTTCTAAGGTAACCATTTTCACTGAGGGAAAACATAAGAACAAGAAATAAGGTATATTTAGAGTTCAGGGGTTGACACATTCCTAGAATTTTGCCAACACCAATGATAATCCCAGAAATGCCAATAAGACCTTTGGCATCAATACCAAAGTAAGAGTTGTTAATAAACCAAAAACCACAGACACTAATGAGGAAAGTATGTTCTAAGTCAGGTAAAAAAGAAACCAAAAAAAAAAAAAAAAAGAAAAGAAATGATTTCAAAACACCACCCTTTCATTTTCTCCTGCTATCATATTTATATTTAACTCTTCCTACTCCGCAACCAAATATATTCAGTTCCTTATACATATAATTAAGTCTTGGTAACCGAGTTAATCGTTGTTATTTTATGGGGGGCATTTTCCGGAATTCTCAAGAATTCATGAGGAAGTTCTTGAAAAATTGCTAGCCTGTTGGACTGCGACATCCTAGTCAGTGAGTTTGGACTGCGACATCCTAGTCAGTGAGTTTGGACTGCGACATCCTAGTCAGTGAGTTTGGACTGCGACATCCTAGTCAGTGAGTTTGGACTCCAATCATGCTATCACTTTCAATTTTGGGAAAATGTATCAACTCCTTAATCCCAAAACAGTCTGTTAAAGTACCGTCCTTCTTCGAAGATAGTTTCAGAATTAAATGACCCACGAAGGTTGACATATCTTAAAATAAAAAAAAATAAAAAATAGTCAATATGACGTAGTAAATATATTTTATTCTTATTGGTCAATAGAAATAGACTGTAAGAACTGTAATACGCTAATCATATCTTTGCGTGTTGCATCTCCAGCTTTTTACAATGCCAGTGAAAAGTTCATTTCAGTAACAAAGCAAGATGGCGGAAGGTAATATCTTTGATTTGTACCTTCGTAATTATGAAATTGACGCTCCCCCTCCCCAAATAGTTCCATTATGATGCTGAGTTTAGTGATTAATTCTGAAATGGTACGCAAAAGTGTTATTGTATGTGAAGGAAGGTATATCTAAATGTTTAAATAATGATAATGGATCAAGATTGTTTTAGTAAATATTTGAGTACAAAAATTAGGGGTGTTATTTTCAGCCAATTTTAACAAATTAATTGAATATCTGCATGATAATATCCAAAGATCTAGTCAAAGTAAATATTAAAATAAGATCAAAGTGTTTTTTGAATAAAAAAAATATAGCAGCTCTACTTAACCATAAGTCCTCCCTGAGACGAAGACCAAACAAATAGGTTTAACAACAGTAAATAATCATTTTAACGCAGACTAAACGGATTTTTCTTCATAGATGCAGAAAATTTAAAAGCCATCTCAGTCTATCTTTGAAAATTGAACTTTTCTAATGGATTGCATTGATAACATAATTTATCTGAAGGAAGTTTGTAGTCGCTGTTCGAACTCATAGAAAATCAGAATTTCAAATGACGATAGAAGCCTCTTCTCATTATAACCTATAAAGTTAGCGACCATAGTCGAGGGTGACCCGAAGGTTCCCTTTTCGATAGCTACTACACCAAGGTGTAGGGGAGGGCGCTACTCCATTCCCAGGATTGCTCCACTTTACCCTTGAACCGTACCTTATAATGCTGAGTGTTAAGCAAGGTGGTATCAAGTTCCATTTTTAAAGTCTTTGGTATGACTCGACCTGGGATTGAACCCAGGTCTCCCGGGCCATTGGCGAACACTCTAACCGCTGGGCCATGGTCTCACTTTTCATAGTAATTGACTAAGATTAGTAAATTAGCCTGAAAATAAACATTTGAATATATTACAGATAAAATATGTAGTTTAATATATTTCTGACAACACAATACAAAAATGAATTCGCTACTACCACTGAGATCTGCATTCGCAGCCGGCTCCACTTCGGTCTGTGCCCTAGGCTTCCGTTTGTATCTATAGTCATGAGCAGTACCCACAGAAATTATTCTATTTCACAATTTAAACATGAAAGGATGATTTCAATTTAAATGAATACAAATCATGTTATTGCTTTTGCAATAGATAGCACAAAACTATACAATGAAGATAAATATAGTACTTGATACACATTATGTGTCTGTATTTAAGTCTACCGAGACTACAAGAACAGTATATAGTTGCATATTCTATTTTGTGGACAACGGTATTGTTGGTATCGAGGAATCTTCCGAGTTGTTTATTTTTCTTTTTCCTGTTCAACCTTCGAAAGGATCTTCTTTGAACATATTAGAACTTCAGAGCTCATCGGATCTTTGGAGTTCATCAGATGTTCAGTAAAACAAATTTAGAATAATTTGTTATTACAAATGTTATGTAGAAAAATGTATCACTTGATCGAGGAATCCAGTAGAAGAATAAACCTTCTTAACTGCAGGGAGGGTTTGTGGATAAGGGCAGCATGCAAACGAGCGATTAAATTGATTAGCAGAATTATAAAATTTATAGATTTCTAAACGTGTTAACACTCAAAGCCAATGGTATTGTGCGTCGTGTCAAAAGCTGTAAGAAGTTTAGTAAAACGCCAAATATTTTCTTTTCAGACTTATTCCCTTTGTATGTGACGTGATGGCCAAAGTGCAGGACTTCGGCGTTGAAATAAGCGACTTCATATTACATACACTATATTATATTAGTACCTCTTCTTTTCTTTGAAGAATGGTCAAATTCTTGTCCTTTCTTTGGTTTTCTTTCCCGACTTTTTTTTATGGATGAAAGCTATTTTGCTCATGACAAAAACGCTGACCAAAAAAACAACCCCCCCCAATAATTTCAGTTTTACTGCCTCTTTTTATAATTTGCCCATCAATGACCAGTAAAAATACAATTGAGAAAGCGAGTAAGAAAGAAAGTGACTGAGAGAAAAAGTGTGAGAGAGAGAAAGAAAAAGTGAGAGAAAGAGAGAGAGAGAGAGAGAGAGGCTGATTCTTAAGTATTCCTTGAGGCCCTCTTTTAATGCAAGCAAGACTCTTCGATTTGCGAAATGAAAACTTCCTGACTGTCCACGTTGATGGTCGGATACATACTGATTGTCGATCCAACACATACTCTACAGTTGTCTTCTCTTTCAGACCATCGAATAACTTCTGTCTTCTGATGAGAGATATTCATTACTAATTAAAATCCTTCGCATAAATTTCCCGACTTTCAAGCGTGAACTTTAAAGGATGGCCGCAACGCAGTCATGGATTTATCATTTATTTATGTGTGTTGACAGTCTAATGATTTTGTTTTTTTATTTATCCATTTCTCTATTTGACTTCACCGGCTCATTTTTTAAAATTTATTTCTTTAGCGAAAGCACATATTAAACTAAGCAGTTCCCTCACCCCGTGACATAATGTAGGATTTTTTTAAGGAATTCAATTTCACGTTGATTGGTGCTATAAGAATTCAAGCCAAATAATAACCGGCTTTTGAATGTAAAATCGAGTAGTTGAGACTTAAATTAGACCTCCTTTCCATTTGAGTAGGGGTTGACAATAACTTATAAATGAAAGGATATCTCCATTCCTCCATTGACTAGGAAAGGTCGCATTATGTCTTTTCATCGTTCAATACTCATTTATATTTTGAAGAATTTAAAATGGCTAAGAATTGGTAAGTTCATTTTTAATTTATTTAATAATGGAAAAACGAATCAGGTTTTTAAAATTCTAATTTAATTTTTTCTTGTCCGAAAAATGCGTTTTCTTTTTCAATTACTTTTTTCTACGACTATTTTTTAAAAACTATTTTCTAGTTGCTTTATTCAAAATTCATATTTCAAAGATGAGAATTTCGTCTAAAATAAAACCATAAGATCGTTGTGTAATGGTTATCGTCGTAGGAAATGGACACGGTGACACGAGTTCAAATCCTTGACGAGACTGATTGCAATTCACATAACACTTATACCCTTGGAAAAGGTATGAATCCAATTATTCTCTCTCCAGCTATGGGTAAATAGTATGGCAGACTGGGTTCTTCAGCCTTAGTGAGGCAACTAGTCTAGGAGAAGGAAAACTCTGACTTCAAACCTGTTAAACTCCGCTTAAAAATTGACCTTGTGTCATATCCTGCCCGAGCGGAGGGGTTGGTAAATATGAAAACCATGAGATAATAACGCGCAAAAATACACTTGCCCAATTACTCAAATGAAATTCAAATATACTTCAGTTGAGAGATATACATCATGAAGTAAGCATTTATATTGGACTAGTGATTAAAACTAAATTGTAGGTAGTTCTTTTACTATCATGGTAGTAGCAATCCCATCTGAAGTTTAAAAACTGTAATTGATTCAATAAAAGAAGTCCCTATGATAGAGAAGAAATCTATCAATTGCATTGTTTATATCATCTGATGCAGAACATAGCTTCATGCTGGTTGTTGATTATCTCGTGAGTTCAAACTCCAGTGGGGCTATTACGTTCACTTTCTGACTAATAAGCTTAATAAAAGTATAACCACCCCCACCCTCCAATTGTGGATTGAATAATACCACTATTTTTTTTCTAAAACAATGTTTTTGTGACACTAAATAACCCCAAAAGAATGATATGGCTTTAAAAAAGAAACTTGTAACTTGGGCATGTCACATTGTGAACGAGGGTCGGCTGGAAAGTTCGTTGGCTGACGAAGATAACCCTATTGAGGTTATTTCATTCAAAAGGAACAGACTGTATCTGTGGGAGCTTTCCTTTCTCTCTGTAAACGAGAAAGCTTGTTTCCTCATAACCCAGCCATTAAAAGAGAAGGAATCGAGAAACAAATGTTCAAAAGACCACGCAATATATATATATATATATATATATATATAGTTCCAATTTATTTTCTTCAACAAGCATTCAATTAGAGTTCAAGTTAAAAAGTAAAGTGGTATGTTTACGTTTTTAATAGCATATCAACCTTCATGGGTTATTTAATTCCAAAGTTATCTTTATAGAAGAATAGCTGTGATGCTGTTTAATTCATAGCTGGACGGGGAGTTCATAACTTTCCCAAGAGTATTAGTCCAAAAGATGAACGTAATATCTCGACTGGGGTTCACACTCACTTACTTCGAGACGGCAGTCCGGCACTTTAACCACGGGTACTTCCTCTTGAGATTTAAGGTTGGTTGGTTGTTTGGGTTTTATGGCATATCAACCCTCTCTCTCTATCTCTCTCTCTCTATATATATATACATGCTCAACCAAATATTTTTTACGAATACTTATGTAGGTAAAATTTTCTATGAGCAGGATTTCATTTCTTTGCACAAGATTAACCAGTTTTAATAAGTCATATTTTTTATACAACTCTATTTTGACGTTCCCGAACAGATCGGTTAAGCTATTTACTTTGAAAAATCACTTTCTGATGACAGTAAAAGCTCTGCATTCTATAAGAATGTGTTTAACCGTGCAAGTTGTCTGGCAGGTCAAACACTGGTCGTGGTTCCTGTTTCAAAATGAAAGTGTGAGTAAAGCCTTGAATGACCAATTTGCAATCGGGATATAACGACTTGTTCTCTTCTTGATTTTCTCGATGCTGATCTCCACTCTCCCAAGGTGGGCTGAATTTGGAAGGGTTTATTGTGGATGTTATTGCTCCATTGTTGTTGCCATTTTGTGCGAAGGAATGTATTAATTGTTGGTTTCAGGTCAGTATATGGAATCCTGGATTTATTGGGGGTCAGATCTATAGCCGATTTGGCTGCCAAGTCTGCTCTTTCATTCCCTCTCACAGCAATGTGGCTTGGGGTCCTGCATATAATTTAAGGAATTAATTTAATTTGTGTTTGTCTTTTCTTTTGGTTTCTTAACTCGAAGACTAACCCAGCACACATGCAATATAGGTATTGATTTGGGTCCCCACAAAGCCAAAACGTAATATAAAGTCGATTCAGTTGGGGGTATACTTTCAGGGACGTCTCAGGCACCGGGCAATTAACCCTTTCCTAACTCCTTTTAGATTAGAGGAGCATGTTCTGTATAGAATGGAACCCTCCCTCTCTGGAACTAAGCTGAAAATTTTATTCTTCCATACTGCGTGAAAAGATATACGATATTGCTGATGGTTTGAACACCAATGCTATTTCCCTTATGCAGGCGACTTATATAAATAGCTCTTACTTCTTGCAGTCGTTTAAAACACAAAAAAGAATTGGAGACTAAGGGTGGGTGAGTATTTGACGTCACAAGCGTCTCGGTTTCTTGTGCTCTTAAGGCGACTAGAGGAAGAATAAGAATCAGACGGACGTTGATTCAATTTTGAACTTTGGAGTGAAGCCAATGTCATAAGCCTTTCAACATCAACCCTCCAACGTGTTGCGGACACTTCACGTTACGCCTGAGACAAAAGACCAAACAGAAAGTTCAAGAAAGGAGTGTTCGACGTTTCTTAGAACTTAAGTAAATCTAAGTCTTCTCTCGTTGCTTTCGATTTTGATTAAAAATAAAACCATATTAAAGCGATGAAACGTCGCTTTGATCACGTACTGAACGAGATCACAGTTTAAAACAAAAAGAGACTTAAAGGAAAGTATTTGTTAGAAAATCTAAAGATGAAATAAAAAAAGACGTTTCAAAATTATTGACTATTATTTTCTGTACTTTCATCTGAAACTCAATTCAAGTGCAATTTTTATATAAGAAATGATTTTGTTCCTTTAATAGATAATTATTCAAAGTTAATTTCCTGAAACATCCAGGGGAATCTTTGTAGCGTAGGGGTTAATTCGCTGGACTGCTATATTCTTCACTTTTAGACTGATTCTTTTGGGAAAAGAATGAGTCTGTCTTATTCTCCTACTATGCGTTAAATAGTACCATTGTATTTGGCATGAGATATCCCGAGAGAGTTGATGTGCCATTGAAGAAAGGAACCAAACAAAACAAATCAAACCTGTAAACATCTAAGGTCAGTGACTCCAATATCATTATCATCATTATCATCTCTGCAGCAACAGCACTAACTGATTGTATCCCTATCGTAGTATCTTAGAATACACCGACTATATACCATGAAGAGGGGTAACACTGCCCTCATGGAGGTGGCATGAGTATAAAACTAAACTATATCCGGAGGTGAATATCCAGTTCTGGAGCTCTGGAGAGTGTAAAGAACCGTTCCATTGTAATTACTTCCAAGTCCACTCTAATCGGATGTCGTAGTAACTATCAGGGCCCCATATATGTTCTAATAGATATTTGTTGTTTGGATAATTTGTTTTAGATAGAAGCCCTTTATGCCACAAATTGATAGTGTGCAAATCAACTGTACGGGGGTGGTTAAATTAGAAATTTTGAAAAAAAAAAAGAGCAATGTATTTTTTCAGAATTCTTTTCCGTGAATGTAATCTCAGCATTATTTTAATATCACAAAAATCTTTGTTTTGAGACTTTAAACAGAGTGCTCCAGGCTAAAACAGAGGTCTGTCATCAAACCTTTGGTGGCTGAGAAGTGCAAACCATGTAAACAATGTAAAATTTACAAAAGCACGTATGATGCATGCTGAGAAACATATTTTCGTAAAAAAATGTCAACAAATAGGCTAAATATGAGTCCACCACATCAAGCATGAGATGAAAAAACAGTTTATACTAATAGAAACACATTGCATTAACACATTCCATCTCTGACAAATAAAAAGTTCGGGATGCAGAAGTCAATAAATAAGTTTATCCTGACAGTATTCTGGGACATGCAAGTTATGATAAGTTATGAAGAAAACGAAGGGCTAATTTCTAAGGAAGAAGAAAGAGAAGAAAAAAGGAAGAAAAAAAGGCTGGCATAGAGTCTATGGGGGTGGCTAGTTGACCTCTGAGTGACTTAGGCTAAGGCACTTGTGGATCAGCCGGTCAAAGTGAATGACTGTGTTAGTTGAGGATGACTAGAGGTAACTGGAGGTCCAAAATTTTATACGTATGTGTGGAATCGACGGAAGTGGATGTTCCTCAAGCCGACCCTAGGCAGAAGGATGGGGACAACTCGTTTTTTTGAAGAGTTGACGGCAAGACATGATAACGTTTTAAACACGAACATCGAAAATATGATGAAGCGAAAGTTAACGAGCCCCATTTTGGAGGGTGGGTTCTAAAAGGGGATTTACACACTGAAAGTAATCCAGCATATTAGGAATACAACAGAAAACCAGGAAAGTTTGTATCTGTTCTCTTTTTCTTACCATATATTGCTTTTCTTTGCCAAGCCAACGCAGTCAACTAAGCTTCTATACTCTCTTTCTTTCTCTTGGCGATTACCTACAAATTGTAGTTGTAAATAAGCCTTCATCAACTTTTACCACGGCAGGGTCACAGCATTGTCCTGGAGGCACTAATGTCTAGACGGTGCTTTTATGGTACATAATGTCCCGTTGGTATCGTTATTGTACAAAATGACCCTCGATTCAAACAGTGCTTCCAATGGCCAACTCCTTAGATAACATTTAATTTATTTATTGAAGAACCCTCGATTGAGAATTCTGACTTGATACTCTAATTACAAACAAAAGATAAATATTTTTGTATGCTAACTTTCTTTGAACCATGTAATAATGTGCATACAATGAAATGAGAGTTATAATTTCTTAAAACTATTTTTGCTTATTATTTGATTAATTGTTTCATTTCTGTTACCACATACGCTACGCTTGGTATTTACTTGCGTTCCGTCAATTTTTGCTTTGACATAATTTGTTCATGTTATTTTGCACGGGTATTTGAAGAGTTTCAGTCTCTTTCTTCAAGTTTCCTTTTTGTCATTTCTAAGTAAATCTCGTATAGATGTTTTTTTACTTGCTTATTATCATTATTTACTCCATTAGAGTTTTTCACATCAGTTTTAGCTGATGGTCTTTCACCGGAGTTTGAGTGACAGCAAGTCTCCTCAAGTCTCCAGGACTCTTCTCAGTATTCTGTCCGTTCTCAATAATGTAGTTTGGATGGTCTCCTCTTCTCCGCCAACTTCCAGTCTTCCAGCCCCTTTAATAATCCTTTAGTTACTGTACCAAAAGCACCAATTATAATTACCTTCATGTTCCATATTTTTTCAGTTCTCTCGCAAGATCGAGGTACTTATCCTTTTTTTCACATTCTTTCAGTTTTATTCTGAGGTCAGCCTGGACAGCAAAGTTAAAAATTTTACAAATTCTATTTTTTTTTTTTTTTGTGATTAATATAAGGTCTGGTCTTCTGGTCAAGATTAGGTGATCTGTCTGTAGGTCAAAGTCACATAGGAGTTTATGTGTGTTATTTTCTAAGACAGCTGCTAGGTTGTGCATATACAATTTGTTCGTATGGTCAAATTTAAATTTATTGTACTTCTTCAAGTTGTGTTTAGTCTTCTACTCCTGTGCTAATTTGCTGCATTCGCTTATTATGTGATTGATGGTTTCATCTCTGTCATCGCATAGTCTACATTTGCTATTTGGTCGCGTCTTATCTATTCTCGTTTTGATATGATTGGTTCTTATGGCGTTGTTTTGTGCTGCTATTAGGAGACTTTCTGTTTCTCTCTTAAGGTTTCATTTTCTTAGCCAGGTCCTTGTTATTATTATTATTTAATTTTCAGTTTCTTCCAATGTTTCATTGGGTGTTTATCCAAGACTTTGCTTGAGGGTAGGAAGTGATTATATGCATTCTATTTATTTATGTTTTCATGTCTCTTTTAGGGTGATATTTTTCCTTCATATTCCTAGGACTTTCCAAAGGAGATGAACAGTTCCACAAAGTTCAATTTTTCGTCTTTCATATTGGCTGGGACTCCTAGATATACATATCTTAATGTGTTTATCTGTCACTTTCTTCATCATACCCAGTGCTCCTTCTATTACTGGCATCATGGTAGTTTTTAGGTGCCACATTTTCTTGAT
Source organism: Sepioteuthis lessoniana (assembly GCA_963585895.1). Taxonomy (NCBI): domain Eukaryota; kingdom Metazoa; phylum Mollusca; class Cephalopoda; order Myopsida; family Loliginidae; genus Sepioteuthis; species Sepioteuthis lessoniana. The sequence goes on from OY757910.1 coordinate 119,921,272, forward strand.
TTTTATTTTCAGGTCTTCGTATTTACTTAGTTTATTATATTCTTTGACTGATATGCTATAATCTTTTGGTACTGAAATATCTATTAGACGACGTTTTTCTATTATAGTCCTTTAACATTTTATCTGGTCAATTACTCTTTATTTTTCTATCAGTATAAATTTGCATAGCAATCATAAGCGATATCCTCCGGTGGATCCCTTCACATGGACAAGTAAAGATAGGACGACCAGCTGGAACCTATATACAACAGCCCGGTGCCGATAGAGGATGTAGCTTGGAAGACCTCCCGGGAGCGATGGACGATAGAGATGGGTGGTAAGAGAGGATCAGGGAGATCCGTGCTAGCAGTACGACATGATGATGATGATCGGATTGCAACATCCTGAAGAATAATCTCACCTTTTGCATCTGCTCATGGTTCTTGTTAGTGTTTACACCGTTTTTCACCATCCAATATTTCATAGAACTTTCATATTTTCCGGTGAATGTAATGTCCGATTTTATCCTGCTTTTCTTTATATTCTGTTAGTGTTAGCACTAGGAAATATTTATTTTTATTTACAAATTTTTACCGCTAGAGTACTATATTTACCTCTCGTATCCCACTAAATTTAAACAAGTGTTTTAATGACCGGATAGAAAAGGTGATTTATTTGTAATTGTGAAATTTGACCATTCTAATAAATGTTATAGGCAGGGGACACAAAAAATTTTTCCATTATGATCCACGATTATATTAAGTGACCTTGCTATTTATGGCGAATTTACCATATTTGGTCGTTGTTTACCCAAATATATCATCAGAGATGGGATAGGTAACAGATTCAGTTTTAAGCGGAGTACAGTTAGTTGAAATTTAGTTTTTTGCTTCTCCCCGACCGATTACCTTAAAAGGTTGAAGCAATCCGTTTACGGTACGATTTACTTATAACTGAGACCAAAGAGATGCCCTCATGTCTTACCCAAAGGCATTGGCGAGAAGGGAAAAGTAAACAGCTTCGTCCATTTAATATCTTTAATGAGAGGGCCCAGATTATACATCTCTGAAAGCGGTCCTAGTATGGCAATAAGAAATACAAATAAATAATCAAAATATTATTAAAAATCACAAAACTGTTTCCATGAAATTTATCTAAGTCTTAGCTAACTTCAGCATCAAATAGTGCACCTAAAATCAATTGGATCTGGGCCAGATTGTATGGTAGACAGATAGTTGCCCATGAAGCAGCTCTCCTCTCTCCATGTGAAAGATGTTGGAAAAGGAGATGGCAAGTGTTGTTAACACTTGGTACCAATTTCGTTACAGCTGTCAAAAAGAAAATGAAAACCACCTTGGCTACAAGGTTTGAATCTTGAAGTATCCTTCTCTTCAATTGGTTGCCAACTGAGTATACTCTGGGTAACTATTTTTACCATATTTTTGGAAAAAGAATTTAATTCATGCTTTTCCTTATGTCAGTTATCTAACATGAATGCCAACAACCTCGGCCAGATTTCGAACCCTGTTCATTAATTTAATTTTCTTTTCTAATAACTACTGTGCCACCCTGAGAACACATTATCGATTCCACAACCTTTGTCTTACGAAATTTTTTGATCAGATAACGATAACTTTTTCAAAGTCTTTTAAAAAAGCAAAGAGAGAATAAATATTTTTTATCAGGTAATTTTTTTCTCCTTCTTAACGATTTTTCTTCTTCAGCGTCTGTTGTTGTCTCAGACAATCTTTACACCTTAACAAGTAAATATTTTTATCTGAGAAGTAAGAATTCAATTTGCAATATGCCACATGAGATCACCTTCCATTAGGTCCAATCAGCTCCTTCAAATGAAATAGATGCGGCGCCAATATTAGAAAATACAAAATTTAAAATCTTTTCAGATATTGTTGAAAGCGAACGTTGCCAAATTTCCACAAAAGAAATAGGTTATTTCCGTCAAAGCAAAAAATCACGCCGTTGACAGATCCTAACATCTTTGAGATGATTAGGATGCGACAAAGGTCAGACTTCGGCTGGATTTTAATTCAAAGTTTCTTTGCTTCTGTACTAGTTGCTTAACTAAATCTAAAGGATTCGGTATGCTCTGGGATGGGGGGGAGTAGGATTCATGCTTTTCGTAAGTAAAATACAAACAGTTTTGCCAAGGATATGAACAAGGTGTTCTGTGAATACAACTATACTGCATCCAGTTGTGATGCTCTTGGTATGGATCTCTGAAGAGTATTGAGTCGCTCTTTCGTTGTCATTACTCTTAGTACCACTCTATCTTGAAGTGCTAGTGTCCTGATAGTTTTCAAAGGATTATAGTTTTTTACTTTTCGTAAGTTTTTCACAAAAGCTATAACTGGTGGTTTTTTCAATGAGGTCTAAGTGACAGCAAGTTTCTTAAGATCACCAGACATCTACCAAGTATTTGAGGTGATTTTCTCAATGATGAGGTTTAGATGGTCTTGATTCTTCCTCTTATCACAAATTCTCCTTAGTCTTTTTTACAAAACTCTTGGGAATTTTCTTGGGGGCCTCCATCTCCGATGGTTATATTATCATCTTCAAGATCCCCAACTTTTTCAGTTCTCTGATATGATCAAGGAATTTGTCAAGTTTTTATTTCTTTTTCTTTTTTTATTTGCAGTCTATAAAACCCTTTCGATAGTAATTTATTTTCTTTTTGCCAATTAAAACCAGGTCTGGACTTCTAGCCGAGGTTTGGGGATCCGTTTGTGTTCCAAAGTGCCAGAAATTTATTTTCTTGGAACGATTTTGGTTTATCCAAGAACTATTTGTCTTTAAGATTAGACTTAATTCTCAAGAACAATTCCCAAAGAAATTCCATCACAACGACGAATGTTTGACTTGAAACCTTTCTACTTCCCGCTCTTAGACAAAAAATAATTTTTAGTCAAAGAGTTCTCACTTATATTTGATGATCTGTCATTGGTGCTTAGTATATAATGACAGTATCCCCTGTAGAAGTGTAAAACTCTCCCAAAGAAGAGTGTCATGATATGATAATAAACTGCATCTGATGGTGAAGTTTCGGTTCTAAAGATCTGGGGAGTATCGAGTGCCCCCTCCTTGGAATTACTCCTAAAGCACATCTTACTTAAAGCGGTAGCACCTAGTAGAGTCCCATCTAAAAAAACCGAAAAGAGGAGGTTACATTGTCCATACTCCGGAAAAGTCATACAAGGATAACACACTCTTATTTACTCGAAGGAAAACAACAACCTATGTGTTATGCATGTCAGACCAAATACACCGTCAAGCACATTCTCATCGAATGCATCGACCTAGCCCATATAAGAAAAACCTTCTATTGTGCAAACAATATGAAGGAACTGTTCCAAAACACTGAAATAAATAATGTGATATAATTTCTAAAAACAGTGAAGTTATATACAAAAATCTAAAGAAATTTACAATAAGACCAAATTACTTCTATAAACCCTTTCTTTACTAGATATATTCTAACAAACTGATCCCTTCCCCAACCTGCCTCACAATGTTTTTATGATCATGATTCCCTACAAATAAATTCCTAATAAAAATGAAATAGAATAAAATAAAATAAAATAAACCAATAACCAACTAATTATCTAAAGTTTATCATTAAGTCCTAAGACCTCTCCTTTGAATTTCTTTTTCAGACTTATATCCTTTAACTTGATTCGGCATTAAATGACTGATGAAGTTGATATGCCGTAAAACAAAACGAAACACAACAACAAAAATTATTCCTATTCAAAACAACAGTGTACACAAAAGTTCACTTAAGAAACAAAAAATGTAAATTTGAATCTATAGTGAATTCGATTTCCTGACTTGTAGGGCATTAAATAACCCTTAAGGGTTTGAAATTCTGTTGAAATCAATCAATCAATCAGTAAGTCAGTTCTCATATCTAAGAAAATGATCTGTGGAAGTTAAATAGGTCTCTCTGTTACTCATGTATATTGTGGGATACTGTTTGGTGGATATTTTACTCCCACAATTTATGTTAGCTTATTATTGAAAAGCAGACGATGTATATGACGCGGATAAAAGAACATTCAAAAAAGAAAACAATACAAACCAAAATAAATTTATATAACAACAACTATATAAAATGAAACATTACAAAAAATTACTTATATTCTAGTGTAGCTTATTAAATATTCCTCTGTGTGTGTGCGTGTGTGTGTGTGTGTGTGTGTAACTAACACGAATATTATGATGAACGACTGAATATTAAAAGTGTCCAACAGACTATAAATGTATTTTAGGAAGACATGTTTTCTTCAATGCTGGTTGTTTGTCTCTTTCCAGATTTGACGAAATGTCAGAGGTTGTGCGCGAGACTGGAACAAGTCCAGCCGAAAAGGCAGTACATGAAAGAAAAAAATTCGCTGAATATATACGCACCTTTGTTGCGTGCATTCAGCTGTGTGTCACTATAGCTGGCAAAGCCAAGCTGTCTCTGGAAGTCAAAATGTAAGATAGTGAGTTACTGCAAGTTACGAGTATATATGGCTAACTCTTGTCATGTGATCGGCTCCAAATACGCGGGATAAAATCAAAGGTATGGGCGTCATTGTGAGCATAAAACACGGGACTTTCCTGACCAATATGTTTACAAACATCTACCATCTTTGTTTCGGGAACGAGTGATCAGTATCCTATTTTCTAAAATTTTCTTGTATCACGGTCATTTTAAAAATATAGGAATGTAAATCCTATAGTATCAATCATTCCACGTCATTTTAATCAGAAAGACCCTTATCATTGTTCAAGCAAACTCACGAAAAACTAAGTCTTTAAGTTGTGTGTGTGTGTGTGTGATTTCGTTATTTTCTGGAGACGGTTGATTGATAATATCTAAATTAATTCAATTGAATTTCCATGAAATTATAACCCCATTAAGTAGAATGAAACGTATTAATATTTATGTTACTAGGCTGGCCTTATTGATTAAAAACATTTTTAATATTGAAAATCTAATTTTGTTTACCGAGTATCTTCGAAGACACTCTTCAACGAGTCGAGAGCAAAACATAAGACGGGAATCGAATTAGATTTAATGTCTTTTAAATATCCATTTAATAAGTTCGTTAAATGCTGTTACCTGTTTCTACGAGCTCGGAATTTATACAGAGAAATGTAGACACAGATTAGAACGTGTGTGTGTGTGTGTGTGTGTGTGTGTGTGTGTGTGTGTGTGTGTGTGTGAGAGAGAGAGAGAGAGAGAGAAAGAAGGTTGAGTGAGAGAGAAATAAAAAGAGATGGGCAAAAGTATAAATGCAGATTAGAATATGTGTCTGTGTATGGTCTGTCTATGTGCGTGAGATAGCTAGCAAGCGAGCTAGATAGATAGATAAATTGAGAGAGAGAGAGAGAGAGGGAGTAGTTAAAGAGAATGGGAATAAGTATAAATTCAGATTAGAATGTGTGTATATGTCTGTGTATCTGTGTGCGTGTGTATTGATGTATGTGGGACAGGAACAAAGAGAGAGAGCAATTAAGAGATAGAAAGAGAGAGTATATGTATAGTATAGGATAGATAGATAGATAAATAGATACAGAGAAGTGGGTGGGGAATATAAATTCAGATTAGAATGTCTGTGTATGTGTGTGCATGTATGTGTTTGTTTGTATCTGTGTTGGTGTTTGAGAACGAAAGATAAGGAGGAAAAATCTATTAATGCAGAAATGAGTGTCGATTATATAGCAACACACTCACATACCCTTGCTCACACGCGAGTAAAAACACTTCCATAATACCAACAAAAAACCACACACACACACACACACACACGCTCGCGCGCGCACATGATCCAACACGCATATACACGTGCATGCGCGTGCGCAAAATGTTGACTGATTAACAAAGTATTCATTCCTACAAAACAAGACCAGTTAGAATTACTGCGTATATCTTCGGTTTTTGGTGGATAATAATATTTAAACCTTCAAACAATCATTTTTGCTTTTAACTATCCACGTTTCAAATATAAAATGTACGGAATGCTAAAAATTTTTCTAAAAGAAAATGTCCTTCAGAAATTAGAAAACAAGCCAGAAAAATAAACGATAATCACTGGGCATATTTTACAATCATGTGATGTGTATAAAATAACAAAGGAATTATTGATAAAGTAATTTAGTGAATGTAAGAAGTAAAGTTTACATGTGTAAAAAATAACAGGTGGAAATGGCAATAATTTCTTGTAAATATTTTTGGTATTGGAAATGTATTTAGTTCTTTACACACACACACACACACACACACACACACATATATATATATATATATCTACATATATATATATATATATATATATTAGTTTTTACATATATTTGATAGCATGAAAGCTTATCTGCGACTATTGATTACATGCCGTCTTTTCTCTGCCTGATGATTGTCATTATAAGACGGTATGAAACCGATGCCCGCAGAGAAGCATCCATGCGATTGAATATATATAAACATGAATATATATACTTATTATTATCAATATTATTTACTCCTTGAGAGTTTTCACATTTGCATTAGCTGATGGACTTTCACTGAAGTCTAAGTGACAGCAATTCTCCTCAGGTCTCCAGGACTCTTCTCAGTATTCTGGCGGTCTCAATAATGTTGTAATTTGAATGGTCACCACTCGTCCGCCAATTTCCAAGTCCTCCAGTTCCTTTAATAATCTTTTAGTTTCTGTAACAAAAGCACTTATCACAATTGGTATAATTGTTACCTTCATGTTTCATAGTTTTTTCAATTCCTTAGCAAGGTCGAGGTACTTATCCTTCTTTTCATTTTCTTTCAGTTTTATTTTGTGGTCAGCCGAGACAGCAAATTAGACAATTTTGGAAGTTCTCCTTATTATAATTATTATTTACTCATTAGAGTTTTTCACATCAGCATTAACTAATGGTCTTTCACTAGTGACAGCAATTCTCCTCAAATCTCCAGGACACTTCTCAGTATTCTTGCTGTTATCAATAATGCTGTAGTTTGGATGGTCTCCACTCGGCCGCCAACTTTCATGTCCTCCAGTCCCTTCAATAATCCTTTAGTTACAGTACCAAAAGCACCAATCACATTTAGTATAATTGTCACCTTCATGTTCCATAGTTGTTTCAATTCCCTAGCAAGGCCAGGATACTTATCCTTTTTTTTTTTTTTTTCACATTCTTTCAGTTTTATTCTGTGGTAAGCCGGGACAGCAAAGTCGTCAATTTTACAAATTCTCTTTTATTTTGTGAATTGAATAACCATGACCAGAAAATCTGCCGAACACCTACCCACGATATACGGGAACACTGGACAGCCGTTTCGACCTTATTAGGTCTCATCAGCAGTGTATACCGTAATCCTCACCACTAGAGATCGAACCAGCGACCATAGATTGCAATTTGTTTCGGCACTGCAATCCCTGGTCGCTGGTTTGATCTCCGGTGGTGGAGATTACGGTATACACTGTTGATGCGACCTCATAAGGTCGAAACTGCTGTCCAGTGTTCCCGTATGTCGTGGGTAGGTGTTCGGCAGATTTTCTGGTCATAGTAATTCAATTCACAATATTAATTCCCCTACTTAAAAAATAAAAAATATGCTCTTCTTTTTTTTTTGTTGATTATTATTAGGTCTGGTCTTCTGGCCGAGATTAGGTGATCCGTGAGTATGTCAAAGTTCCAAAGGAATTTATTTGTGTCATTTTCTAGGACAGCAGCTGGGTTGTGCATATACCATTTGTTCGTATGGTCAAATTTAAATTTCTTGCACATCTCCTGGTGGATCATCTTGCTGACCCAATCGTGTCTAGTCTTATACTACTTCTCTGCTAATTTGCTGCATTCGCTTAATATGTGATTGATGGTTTCGTCTCTGTCACCACATAACCTACATTTGCTATTTTGTTGCGTCTTATCAATTCTCGCTTTGATGTGATTGGTTCTTATGGCGTTGTTTTGCGCTGCTATTAGGAGAGATTCTGTTTCTCTCTTAGAGTTTCCTTTTCTTAGCCAGATCCAGGTATTTTTGTTAGAGATGTTTATTAGTCGTTTAAAATGCCCATAGAGTTGTTTTTCTTCCCATTTTAGACTCCTAGTTATTGTGATTGTGTTGTTCATCGTGTTGTCAGTAGCATTTCTGATGGCTGTTATCAGTCCTCCTTCGTGTTTTTCTATGTAGTCTTCGAGTCGTCATTTCGATGCGTCGACGCTGTCTTCATTGCTGGCAAGTCCTCGTCCTTCCTCTTTTCTTGATGCATAGAGTCTACCAACGTCGTCACTGGGATGTAATGCCTTATGCATTGTTCTTTGGTCCATTTGTTTAAATTAATCTCTGGTCCATTACAGAAAGGGTCCGAATTATCTAACGAGGGGTCCTTTGATAAGGTTTCTGCTGGAGAGTTTTGTCTCGAGTAGTTTCCTAGTTCTACTGAGATATTTGAAAAAAAAATTCTTTCATTTTCACTTATTTTATGGTGTCAGCCTCCAAGATGCCCAAGTATTTGTAGGTTTCATTTTCTCCGAGCGTTCTAATCTTGTCTTGATTTAATATTTCCATTTCGTCAGTTAGATGTCGTCACTCTCCAAATTATACCACATTTTGTCTGCCATAAACCCACCAAGTGAGATAATGACAGCCGTACACATTTTGATATATATATATATATATATATATATATATCAGAAATGTCATCCATCGTGAAATCAGATTATGTGTTTAAAAATGTTTTTAAACTTGCAATTCAATTCTTGAATACAAAGATCCTATTTACCAACCCCTCCGCTCGGGCAGGATATGACACAAGGTCAATTTTTAAGCGAAGTTCAACAGGTTTGAATACAGAGTTTTCCTTCTCCTAGACTAGTTGCCTCACCAAGGCTGAAGAACCTAGTCTGTCCTACTATTTACCCATAGCTGGAGGGAGAATAATTGGATTCATACTTTTCCCAAGGGTGTCCTCGTGGTGTAATGGTTAAAGCGATGAACTGCGGAATCGTAGTACGCGAGTTCGTACTCCAGTCGCGCTATTACGTTCACTTTCGGGCAAATTAGTATTAGTGCTATGTGAAATGCAATCAGTCTCGTCAAGGTTTTGAACTCGTGTCGCCGTGTTCAATTCCTACGACGATAACCATTACTCCACGTGCACCTCCAATGATGGTGAACAAAAATGCTACATTATATACGTACTAATTTGAAAAAGAATTTATTTTCATATTTATTTATATATTGAGATATATTTTTTCAATTTTTCAAATTATTCACTTATTATAAACAGTATGCACCATAGAATAATGAAACTGGTATTAAAATCAATTGAAAATATGATAGCATATTTTTTTAATATAGTCACTATTTTATGTTTTTGAACATCATACCAAATATAAAGTTTCATCCACCAAAAATTTGTTTGCTTTGCTTTTGATCTACTTATACATATATCACCTTGAACGTCTATGTTGGCTGAAAACATCTTAACTTTCAACACCTCTTTCAATAATGTCTGGTTTCAGTGCAAAATCTAACGTAGGATATGTTGTCGACTGTCTGATGATAATGGGGTGTCTGTTCACTGTGACAAAGAATCAAATCAACCACAGTAGGACGATCTCCTGGTCGGGGAAAAAACGAATAAACAACAACTTTCTTAAACGTAAAGCCTTATTTTTTTATTAATTCGTTAAATGTTTGAAATTATGAAATGAAGTGTCATGTATAACTGATTGTGAAAAGTCATGGTTGTTAATTGCTATTTTCTTATCACTCTTTAAATTTCCGGCTTTCTTAAATTGTCAGTCTAACATCCTTTCTCTCTTTTAGGATTCTAACCGCTTGAACTTGGTTTATTTCAATCTCTGGTCAGCGACACTTCCAAGCGGCGGTCGTATTGATACTGCTATATGGATGCTCTACTTGATCGCTTCTCGGCCTTTTGGCTGGGCCGTCTGGCATTCGTGCCGGATGGGTGATCGAAACCAAGAGCAGACTCGGGGCCGAATAGGCCCCCAGCTTCGGCTGGGCAACCTTCGGGTGGGCGAGCTGCTTTTTCAGATCCGTTTGCACGCCTTGTATAGCACTAGACGTCACGGTCTAGTTCAAGCTATATTCTGGCATACGTGGCCGGACCTAGATTTAGGTCCGTGATACGGCTTGACTCATTAGATCCACATTGCACTTATTGGGTCAATGACTAGCAGGGTTCGAGTCTCGGCTCGTTCCCGACCTTCCCCTCCCCTTTATTCCCACTTTAATCGGCCTTCGGGCTTTTGACCTTGTGTCAAGTCGTGTCAGGTGGGAGGCAACGACAAATATCGCTGACAAAATGGCTGGAGAAAATGCTAGACAACAATTACAAAATAATGCAGCAAGCAATATTGAACAAGTCCTGGAGGCAACGCTCCACAAAGAACTAAGTATACGGCCATCTACCTCCCATCACGAAAACTATCCAACTTAGACGAACCAGACATGCAGGACACCATTGCTGGATTTCATTCACATTATCATTTTAGAGAGTCAAAAGCCTCTTTATTGGGGTATAAATGCTAAGCTTCGGAAAAAGAACTTCTTCGGCTCATGTCAAGATGCCAGCCGACGAAAATAATCAAACTTAATCCCTTGCTCTCTCATTACACGACAATCCTTTTACCTAATCAGATCACATTAATCCAAGTCGTTGTTTTCCTATTTTATCGCCAATTACTATACGAGTCCTGGAAGCAACACCCCATAAAGCAGTAGCTGTACAGCCACCTACCACCCATCACTAAAACTATCCAAGTTAGACGAACAAGACATGCAGGACATTGCTCGAGAAGCAGGGACAAGCTCATAAGTGATGTACTCCTATGGACCCCCTCATATGGCCGATCAAAAGCAGGACGACCAGCTCGAACATACATATAGCAGATCTGTGAGGATACGGGATGTAACCCTGGGAACCTGCCAGAGGCGATGAACGATAGGGAGAAGTGGTGAGAGACGGTCAGGGATATCTGTGCTGGCGGCATGACTTGATGATATATATATATATATATATATATATATGTGTGTGTGTGTGAGTGAGTGTGTGTATGTGTATATATATATATATATGTAAGTGTGAATATATATATATATATATGTGTGTGTGTGTGTCTTTCAACAAGAGAACTTGTTGCACATTCGTAACATTTAAGATATCCTTTAAGCGTTTCAATGTGAGCAAAGAAAATGAGTATGATATTTTTTTCTGTATGCAACTATGAAGATGTGTATGCGTGTGTATATTCATGGTGTGTGTGTGTGTGTGCATGTGTGCACATATGTATATGATGATCTGAGTGTGTGTGTGTGTGTGTGTGTGTGTGAGTGTTAGAAGAGAAATTAGCTTTAAAACAACCACATTTGTTTAGACGTTTCTAGTCATTTTCTCTACTTAGATTGGTTTGGCTCGACGCCAGAAATATGAAGCTCGTAATAATCCAACTCAGTTATCGTGGTTTGATTGCTGTAGCTTGATATTACACCACGTGCGGCGCCCAGTCTGTGAAGCGGTAGGAATTTTTACATTGTATCTTGGATTTTACAAGTACAGGAATGCAATTTCGAAAATGGTTCAAAAGGATTGTGTAGCAACATTTGCATGAAAAGCAAACATGGTACTTTTGAAACAATTGGATCAATTCTAGGAAAAGTTGGAATCTGCTCTTTTTTCATATTTCCAGGTTTAGTATTTGATCATTTTCCTGACATTAACTGTGGAGAAAACCACTTCTTTGAACAGTAATGATAATACAGAGTTTTATAATACTACATTTTGCTAATCGTCAGGGCCCTTATACTGGGCACGGTACCAAACACAACCCTATAGTGTACAAAATGACCACAATATGTTTAATATGTTTGCACGGTACCAAATGTAGTACCATCAGTAGGCCGTAGGTTTTCAGGGTCGAATCCTGTTTATGGCTGCGCTGTGGATTTTCAGGATCGAATCCTACGTCTGGTTATGTCGTGCATTTTTGGATAGTTCATTTATCAATCCTGTCTGTGCCCATGCTGTGTTTGAAAGCCTCAGACAAGGGATGACATAATCCATCCGGAACTTTTTCTGACTATCGGGGTGATCCAATGGAACAAAGTTACCAGGGTGTTGGCCCCTCAAAAACAAGAAGAATTCTCCATCAACAATTAACAATCAATTATTGTTCGATGTTCAGACTGCATACAATATCACGACCGAGAGAGAGAGAGAGAGAGAGAGAGAGAGAGAGAGAGAGAGAGAGAGAAAATCTGTAGGGGTATATGAACAGACACAAAGAGACGCCTCCGCCCCGCTTCTGCAGCCCGACCGAACCCTCTGAACGCAAACTTCTTACTGACAACTGACCGACTGACTACTGCTAACTGACATCTTTTTCAAACTTTGCTATTTTTCATTCAAATTTAGGGTCTCGGTGGGGGTGATGCCATCTTGTTAAATTATTGCGTAATCTCTCACGTGTCCCAAATTCACAGTTTTATTTCTCCAAGATATGATTCTATTTTGTTTACATTTTGGTCTTCCTGTGTTGGTCGTTATGTAGTCGCTTAAACTTTCCCATTTGACTTATATTTCCGCTCAAAGATTTTAGCTAACTTAACAGCTAACTGAAAAACTCGCTGCCAAACCAAACCGGATAATAAAATATTAACCATCACGGCAAATGTGCCACCGTTTACTCAAAAGACCTGACTGAAGAGGAACGTGATAGTTTGCGTCCTGAGTGGACGGCGTACATAGAAAAGAGACAAACAGAGAAAAACGTTGATCTTACGAGGGTTACTCGATAAATCAGGTGAATTTGTTGAGGAATTTTAGAAAAAGAAATGCTGTACACAATAGTAAATTCCTTAAGGAAATCAATACGTCCATACATGTCTTGGTTGGTTGGTTGGTTGGTTGGTTGGTTTTAGAGCGTATCAACACTTTTTGGGTCATTTAAGGCCGAATCAAATTTCAAACAATTCAGTTTAGTTTAAATATAGTTTTTGTTTACAAACAGTTAAATATCAAAACAGTTCAGTTAAATGTCATAACAGTTCTATTTCAAATAATTCAGTTTAGCATAAGTATAAGTTTAAATGTCAAAAACAATTCTATTTAAAACGATTAAGTTAAGCGTATCAATCCTGTCTGTGCCCACGCTGTGTTTGAAAGTACAAAGTTTAGTTCAATTTAAAAACAGTTCTATTTCAAACAGTTCAGTTTAGCTTAATTACAGAGTTTAGTTTCAATGTCAAAAACAGTTCTACTTAAAACAATTCAGTTTAGAATAAGTAAACAGTTTAGTTATATTTGATCCATAGATAGAACCCTCTCAGGTTTTACCACTCTGGGCCAGAGTGGACCTGGGAGCGACGGAAATGAACGGGTACTCCGCATTTCCCAAAGCTCCAGCATTACCGGAATCTCACTATCAGATTGTTTCGTGACATACCAGGATAATCTTTAGAGGGGTCTTACCCACTTTGTAGAGGTGCAGTCGGTGTATTCTTTTGTTTCTGCCGACTACGCAACAGGACACTCGTTGAGGGGTCTTACCCTCTCTGCAGAAGTGCAGTCAGGGCATTTTTCAGTTCCAGCCAAGTGGACAGTACATGTCTTAGAAGACTGTCAGCATGACCTTCTTTACTGGTTGTTCCCCCTGAAAATTTTTCTTTATTGCGAGGCAGTGGATTTCTACTCCATGGACTGTCTTTTCGACTCCGGCCCGTAATCGAAAATCTATGTTTTGTCTATTCGTAAACATTTTTCTAAAGTATGCTTCTCCGCACACAACACACATTCTTTTGCAAATTTTCGATGGTTTGCTCGTTTCAGCCACCAAATATGTGATGACAGGACTCTGTTCCAGCTCGAAACTAAATTAAGATAATATTTGTTATAAACAAATTTCAAATCAGGCAGAGCAAACATTTATCGAAAAAACATTCTGAAAAAAAACATTTTGCTTTGTTTGAAAAAATTCCACTTTTTTATTAATTACGCTCGTACAAATAATTGGCCCCCTCCTCAGTAAAAAAAAACCCTCATTTTTGTCTAATGAACCTCGACTTAAATATATTTTCTGAAGTGGAGTTACTTGTTTTCAGTACTCATATAGAGAAATCCCAAGACATTTTTAAAACGATTTTTACTTCAAAGAAAATGTATTATTACGCAAGATTAAAGAAACTAAGATTATTTTGCATTAGTATATATTTCAAGAATATTTTAGAAAAAGAAAGAAATCTTCGCTTTAAAAAAAATTGGAGCTGTTTCGTTGTTTCTGTGAAGTGATAATATTTCAAGGAATGTGCTGATATGAATTTATATTCTAGAAGTGGTGCCGTATGCTTTTATCTTAAATTCGATTTGTGAAAAAGTCAAATAACATACTGTCCCTTATGAAGACCAATTTAAACAAAAAAAAAAAAAAAAAACGCAGAAATTCCTATTAACAGCTTTCGATATTTAGATTTTTGTAGAAACACATGAGTTAACATCGGTATACAATTTTCATATATTCAGTTTGTGAAAGTTAACAAGTGGTTGTAACACCATTTTTCCATTTGTCTTCTGTGACGCCGGAATGATCCAACTGCTGATGCAACAAAAAACATGTCAAAGACGATTAATAAGAAAAAAAACTGCTATAATACTAAAAGTGTAAATTGGCTAAAATAATAACGGTCAGCTCTGATACAATTCCAACAGCGAATATATTAATCTTATATATATATATATATATGTATATATATATATATATATATATATTCATATATATATATATATTTATATATATTTATATATATATATATATATATATATATATATATTTATATCATCATCATCATCATATCGTGCTGGCAGCACGGATATCCCTGACCCTCTCTCGCCACTCCTCCCTATCGTTCATCGCCCTAGGCAGGTCTTCAGGACAACAACCTGTATCCTCACATAGCTGCTGAATGTACGTTCGTGCTGGTCGTCCTGCTTTTGCGCGGCCATGTGTGGGGATCCATAAGAGTACATCTCTTATGAGTTCATCTCTGCTT
>OY757910.1:119936523-120104023 GCA_963585895.1 Sepioteuthis lessoniana
GAACGACCATCGAAGAAAAAAGGCAGGATATATATATATATATATATATATATATATATATAGTACCATTTTAAAAGTCTTCGGTATGACGTGACCTGGGATTGAGCCCAGGTCTCCCAGACCATTGGCGAACACTCTACCATCTTGGCCAATGAACTGGTTAACCAATGGTCTGGGAGATCTGGGCTCAATCACAGGTTGCATCATACAAAAGACTTTTAAAATGGTACTTGATACATCCTTGTTTAACCCTCGGCATTCTAAGGTACGTATCAAGGGTAAAGTGGAGCAATCCAGGGAAAGGAGTAGCGTCCTCCCGTACACCTCTGTTAAGTAGCTATTGAAAAGGGAGCCTTCTGGTCACCCTCGACTAAGGTCGCCAACCTTACTTTTATATATATATATATATATATATATATATATATATATAAAAGTAAATAACGGATATAAATACGACAATATGAAGAAAATAGAAAACAAAGTAATTCAAATATGATGAAATTATTATAGATTGAAAATCAACTTTTAAAAAGTTTCGGTTTTAATAAACCTTCATGGCGACTTTAGGGTTGGGAAAAATGTTGCTTGAATAGCGGTGAGTGCTTTATTAAAAAAGCAATAATACATCGTCTGCAGTTCAAGCAACATTCATCACCATCTGAAACTTCTCATGAATGTTTACAAAATTGAGACATTTTGACGTTGACTTTCCATTATAATAAATTCATCACTTTGAGAAAACTTTGTTTTTCTATTTTTTCATACATATACCCCAGTTGGCTGAGGCTGCAAAATATACCGACTGCATCTCTGCAGAGGGTTAAGACTATCCCAATGAGTGTCCTGGATATGATACTAAACAATCTAACGGTGAGGTCTTCAGTAATGCTGAGCTTTGGGTAATGCCATCGCTCGCACTCCACTCTGTCCTGGAGTGCTAGCACCTAATCGGGTCCAATCTATTGGGGAAATAGACGTAAAGAATGTACTAATGGTAAACTGAGCTGTTTGAAAAAGAAGTGTTTTTGACATTTTAGCTGTGTACTTATGATAAACTGAATTGTTTCAAATCGAACTGTTTATATATATAAAAATGGATTGGGCAGCATACAAAGAACAATGGTTGATATGGCATAAAACCAAAACAAACCAAACCAAGAATTAGATGAAACATACATTCTTACACCAAACCACTAGAAGAGATGTTGAACTTTGTCAACTTGCTTTTCTCCTGTTGGCATTTTCAATAACTTATCTCTTTGCGGATAGGTACAATCTGCTTACAATACTACACTATATTTAGGTGACTGGGGTGTAATGACTATCGTCGTGTGGTATGGACACGACGACCAGAGTTCAAATCCTAGACGAGACTGTTTGCATTTTACATAGCGCTGATATCCTTGGGAAAGGTACAAATCCGATAATTCCTCCTCCAGTAAGGCGGACTGGGCTCTTTAACCTTGATATGGCAACTGAATTAGGAGAAGGAAATCTCTGAATTCAAACCTCTTAAGCTCTGCTCAAAAGAACTTTGTAAATGCACACCCTTTATGGACTTCTTTAAGAAGATTTAGTCTAAACCAACAATCACACAAAAAAGGTTAACTCAATTCATATCTCTCTTTGTATTATCGGCGGAATTTTGCCTCTTTTTTTTTTTTTTTTTTTTTTTTGCTTCTATCGATTTTGCTAAATTGAGCCCTATGAATAATTTCAGTCAAATTCCTTTCAACGGTTTTGTCGATTATTCGATCTTTTCTCTTTTCGGAGTCAATTTCATTTGCACTTCTATCTTTGTATCAATGTGTTATTTATGAGGGATAAAAATAGTTTATCTGTAATGCTAATAACTTGTCAGATTTTGTCCTGATTACATACATTTTCAAATTTCTACTCTAAGATGTCTTAGGTGAATTTACCTTTAAGATTGTGTTACTATTTCTCATTATATGAGAATTCGGTGTTCAAATATTCAACAACGGAATCTGATTACTTGCTTTTGTTTTCTTTTATTAAAAGTCAAAGTATTTTTCAGTCTAAATAACAAATAAACTTCTGAAAAGATTTGAAATAGATATCAACCTGCTTGTAAAGATTTGAACGGATCAATTCAATGTATGATTCTTTTCCTAAACTAAAATAATTCAAAATAGGCTTACCAATTCATGTCACAATCTGACTACGGAACATTTATTGAACTGGTTTTAATTCGAAAATGCTATTCTTTGACAGTTTAAATTAATTTCATTGGGACCCTTTAAAATATGACCATTCAAATCCGATTCATTGATGATTTACGTGGTGCCTTCAATAAGTTGCCAGACTTTTTTCTTGTACAGGCATTTAAAATTGTTGTAGACTCTTGACAATTCAGTATGTTATTGCTATACATCTTATGACATGACAGAACAATTTTTATGATTTCCCCGTTCAAATAAACAGCTACTGCAGCAATTGGAATACACCCTACTAAAACCTGATTGTCACAGCTGGTGAATTTCAAAATGCAATCTGGACGTCAGGACACTTTAGAAGAAAATATGCAATAAAATTATGTTATAAATTCGAAAAAAAGGCCACAGAAACGTATAGAATGCTTCAGACTGCTTTTGGAGAATTTTAATGAATCGAGCATCAGTTTTTGAGTGGCATAAGAGATTCAAGGAAGGCAGAGAGTCTGTGAGGGATGATGAGAGGTGTGGGAGGAGTTAGGAAGTTAATACAACTGAGTTGATTAGCCAAAGGGTTAGGGTTAGGGTTACTATGTAGAGGTTTTAAGAGAGTTCAGGAAGAAATCCCGTCGGAAGGGGCCAGCACTCTTCAAATCGTGTCAGTGGCATTTCCACCTGGACAATGCACAAGTCCACCACTCCATCCTTGTCACAGACTATTTGACCATGATGGTCATCAAGATAGTTCCATACCCTCCCTATAGTCCAGACCTTACTCTCTGTGACTTTTGCTTATTCCCTAAGCTCAGAGGCTATCGTTATGAGACAATTGAGGATATGAAAGAGGCTGTGACGAAGGTAAGCCTTCCAGAAGTTTTTGGAACGATACAGCTAGTGCATTGCAGCCGGAGGAGATTACTTCGAAGGGGACTAGAGTTTCATGTGTGAACTATCGATAAAAGGGGCCATACGAAAAAAGTCTGAAAACTTATTTAATGATCCTCGTAATTTAATGGCATGTTAACCTGTCGAGAGTTATTCTATTCTTAGAGGTTAGGGAATCGTGTTCATTGTACATAGTAGTTACATTGTGTATTTTCTTAACAGTTTTTTGCATTGATGTTATATGATATTAATAAGGGAATAAAAGAAACATTTTAAAAAGGAGGTGAGAAAAGGAAAAAAAATCGTAATTTAAATCATTTATTTGAAGTTCCGTTTTTCTAACTATATAGATATCATCATCATCATGTCGCAGTGGTAGCACGGATATCCCTGACCCTCTCTCCCTATCGTTCATCGCCCTAGGCAGGTCTTCAGGACAACATCCCGTATCCTCACATAGCTGCTGAATGTATGTTCGTGCTGTTGGTCCTGCTTTTGCACGGCCATGTGTGGGGGTCCATAAGAGCACATCTCTTATGAGTTCGTCCCTGCTTCTCCAGCAGTGTCCTGCATGTCTGGTTCGTCTAACTTTAATAGTTTTCGTGATAGGAGGCAGGTGGCCGTACAGTTGGTGTCTGGTGGGTTTTTGCCGCCAGGACTTGTTCAAGATTGCACGCAGCATTCTTGTGTAATTGCCGTCTAGCTTCTTCTCCAGCCGTTTTGTTAGAGTCCATGTAGTGCACCCATATAGCAGTATCGATGTGACCACTGCCTGGAAAAAACTGCGTTTCATTTTATCGGTTAGGTCTGATTTCCATATAATCGATAGCCTATTGATAGCTGTCCATGCTTTCGTTAACCTCGTTTCGATGTCCTTTTCGGTTAATTCGACGCTGCTTCCTAGGTAAGTGAATTTGTCTACTAGTTTAAGAGGGGTTCCTTCTAGAGTGGAGATGTCCCCCGTTTGATTATAGCACATATATTCCGTTTTGTGTGCATTAAGATAGGGGCCTATGCCTGCGGCTGCTCGTTCCAAACTATGCAGTAGTGTTTCGGCTTGGTCGGGTGTATTTGTCAGTATCGCTATGTCATCGGCGTAGTCGGCGTCGGTAATTGTTTTTGCGGGGTACCTTCTACTTCTTTTCTTTGTCAGCTCGAAGCCATTCTTTCTGATTTTGTCAATCGATGTTCTAAGTACGTAGTCTAGACAAATGATAAAGAGGTACGGAGCCAGCGTGTCCCCTTGTAGTACTCCTGCTACAATGTCGAAGTATTCTGTGTCTCCATCTGGTGATCGTACTTTTATTTAGACTGAAAAATACTTTGACTTTTAATAAAAGAAAACAAAAGCAAGTAATCAGATTCCGTTGTTTCTATAGAGAATCGTTATTGCTGCTGCGGTTTCTTTAGGTATGCCGTACGCTAGTAGGATTTGTTCCATCTTTCCTCTGTGAATGGAGTCGAAAGCCTTGATATATAAAAAATCAATTAATGAGTGACAATGTAAGCAAATACTTCGTTCTCTTAAGAGTACCTACATAGTTTGTTTTAGGCAACATTTTTTTTAAGACAGTCAGCTAACTAGCACATCTCTAAAATATGCGTCCCTAAGTCAAAAAGCACTGCCCAAGTACAACACACGTCAGCACTGGGACCCTCGATCATTAATAGTACCTTAGGTTTTTATTGGTGAGAAATTGCAGGATATCCCCTTATATTACCAACTTCACGAGAAGCCATTGATTTAGACTTGGTGTAAAATTTGGTGAGAAAAATCAATACATATTCTATATCTTATATATGTGTTAACACGCGGCTAGCGATTTCTTAAAATATAAAATTTGGATTTAAGTCTACGACTTGTTCCCCAAAAGAAATTCCAATACGAAAAATATGAATATTTCTATGTCCAAACTGAAGTACATTCATTACGACTTTATGTAATTTTATTTTTTTGCAGTACCATTGCGGTTGTGTTTGGTAATGAGAGATAACTTATAATATCCGTTCTTGATGGTGTGGTTTTGAATTTGATTTAGAACAAAATAATTTTTTATTTAAAAATTCTCAGCGGTGATCTTATTTATGAATAATATTGTACACGCGTCCCCGCCTTTCTCTCTCTCTATATATATATATGTATATATACATATATATATTTACATATATACATATATATATATATATAAATATATATATATATATATATATTTATATATATATATATATATATAAATATATATATAAATATATATATATATATATATATATATATATGTAAATCAAACTGCTCTATCTAAACATTATTGGGGATTAAAAAATAAAAGGTTAACCCCTGACATTCAATGGTCCATATTGAAAAAATCTAATACCCCAAAGTCTTTCGATAATAGGTGCAATCTGTGTCTTGAAGAAAAAAATCCACATTTTACTATTTCCAGAGCCAAAACAATTATTAAATAAGAGAAATGAACTAATAGCTAGGTGTAGACATAGGGCTAAATTTAAAGTATAAATGATTAACTAATTTTTTTTTTAAGAAAGGATAGTTAATTTTGAGAATTAATGTAAATGAATAAATAAAATAAATTGTTAGATAGAAAATTGTGGAAAAACATATAATACATACGTACTACTCATAAAAAGTGTAACTGATTAATGTTTTCTAAATAGTTTTGAAATTTCAAAATATTTTAAATAAATTAAATATTTGTTTTAGTTTAATATATATCTATTAATGTATCACTAAGTGAGGTTATTAATTAAAGTTTAAATCTAATTCAATATAAAATCTGTAATTTAGGTCAAAATATAATTAAAAAATAAAAAATTAAAGAAATTTTTTAAAAATAAATTTCCTACATTTCTAACCGAAATGAAAATTAAAAACGGAAGTGGGCTTAATGAGGAGATAAATCTTGACCCCTCTTCTATCCCCTCCCACTCTTCTGTGTCTATTCTAGTTTTTTTTTATCAAAAAGATCTGAAGAAGTACTGTTAATTTTTTTTCGTATTTTTGGAAATTTCAAAAATGCGTAACAGGATGGAAATAAATTTATAATCCTATGTGGCCGGTTTCGTTGTTTTTCTTAAAGTATATATATATATATATATATATATATATATATATATATGTAATTAAAAACCAGTAGTTTCTGAAAAGTTCTCAAACATATCAAAAAGAAAATGACCGAAAATCGTGAAAAAAATGTGATTCTGCTTTTAATCTGGCGAGTGATAGTACATGTGGTACTTGGTTACTTTTTTTTTCTTTCAAAACAAAACAAAAATAAAAGCAAAAAAAAAAAAACCCCAAAGAACTCTTGATTAAGCCAATAATCTTTTTGCAGATGGCTCTCTCTCTCTCTCTCTCTCTCTCTCTCTCTCTCTCTCTCTCTCTCTCTCTCTCCACACGCGCACATGAGCGTATATCTATATGAGAAGAGTGATCTAATTTGTTCGGCATTCTGGGAAGAGTATTTTAGTTTATACGACGTGATTATTTACGTGACAATATAAAATTAATTCTGTGATTTGTTAATCTATTTACTCGTCGTGAGTTTAACTGGTAGGCTTTCACTGGAGTCTGACTGACGGCAAGTCTCCTCTGGTCTCCAGGACTCTTCTCAGTATTCGGACCGATTTCAACAATCGTTTAATCCTGATTAGTCTCTATTTTTCCTCCAATTTTCAACACATCCAATCCATTGGAACTGTTCCAAGCACAAAAACTACAATAGGTATCACCATCATCTCCATTTTTCACTGCTATTTTTCAATTCTCCGGTCAAGTACAAACATTTGTTTATAATTTCATTTTTCGTTTATTTTCTCTGTGTTGTCTGCTAGAACTGTCAAATACACTAGACGACAAATTATTATTATTTTACTCCTTTAGAGTTTTTCACATCAGTGTTTGCTGATGGTTTTTCACTGTAACAGCATGTCTCCTCAAGTCTCCTGGGCTCGTCTCATGATTCCGACCGTTTTAAGCAATGTTGTCATTTGGATAGTCTCTACCCGTCCACCAACTTCCAAGTCCTCCAGGCCTTTTAATAATCCTTTAGTTATTGTGCCAAAAGCACCAATCACAATTGGTACAAACTTCACTTTCATGTTTCACAGCTTTTTCAATTCTCTTGCAAGGTCGAGGTACCTATCTTTCTTTTCACTTTCCTTCAGATTTATTCAGTGGTCCGCCAGGACAACAAAATTGACAATTCTGTAAATTCTCTTCTTTTTGTTGATTATTATTAGGTCTGGTCTTCTGGCCGGAATTAAGTGATCCTTTTGTATTATTATCCTTACTCATTAGAGTTTTTGACATCAGCGACAACTGATAGTCTTTCACTGGAGTTTGAGTGACAGCAAGTCTCCTCAAGTCTCCAGGACTCTTCTTAGTATTCTGGCCGTTTTTAATAATGCTGTTGTTTGGATGGTCTCCACTCGACCGCCCACTTCCAAATCTTCCAGAGCTTTTAATAACCTTTAGTTACCGTGCCAAAAGCACCAATTACAATTGGTATAATTGTCACCTTCATGTTCCATAGATTTTTCAATTCTCTAGCATGGTCGAGGTACTTATCTCTCTTTTCTCATTCTTTCAGTTTTATTCTGTGGTCAGCCGGGACAGCAAAGTCGACAATTTTCAGATTTTCTTTTTTTTTTTTGTTGTTGATTATTATAAGGTCTGGTCTTCTGGCCGAGATCAGGTGATCCGTTTGTATATCAAAGTCCAATAGGAATTTGTGTGTATCATTTTCTAGGGCAGGTGCTGGGTTGTGCAAGTAAAAGCCTAAAGCTACCACAGCAACACCCCACAAAAAAAGAGAAAGGAAAAAAAATGATGAAATTAGTAGCCTCCCCACCTGTCTCGAACAGTAGACCGTCTCCAAGCATACCTAAAATTCATTAGTAAATAAACGCTAAAAGGAAGAGGAATGATTTGAACTCACGTGCCAACAGAGGAAAAATGTTTCAATATTGGTCAGTATGTCATAAGTCCTATTAATTTAAAATGCTGAATTTTACAAAATGTTATGCTGTATTTTTGTTTGTAAAATATTGCTTAAACTATGCGTTTTAAATGTAAAGATACGCTTACTATAAACCCAAATTGAATATATGACTCTGTCCAAATGTCAGCGAACACGGCAAAACGTTTTTGAATCTTTTGTAAAAGTTTAAAATTCTTAGAGGCCTAACAGTACTTTAGAAGATAAAGTAAAAGTCTAAAACTCCCAATGCTTCCACATAACACAAAAAAAGTCATTTGTAAAAGCTCTATAATTCCTAAAGCCACCTCGGCTCCCAACCGTAGTATAGAAGAAAAACTAAAAAGCATAGGAAAATGTCCCAATACCGCCAAAAAAAAAATCAGTACCAGTGAAAGTCTGAGGAAAGTACTTTACTCTTGGACTTTAACTAAGTTAAAACTTAATAAACTTAAATCAAAATCCCCCCCCCTTTTTCACGTACAAATGGGAAGCAGCATGATGTACGTAACGGTATTTGAATAAACCCATGGACGACCAAACTCAATACCTAAACCGGTCCTGGACGTGAGTTTAACGACTTTACGCTCAGGATCGTTAGTTCGATCGGGGAACTACTGCTGCTCCTCTATAAGAGTGGCTTCTATAGAAGAGAATAAAACAGCCATCGAAAGATAACCAAGACCCACACTCAAACCACATACACAAACCGCATCGCTCTTCGCGCGGGTAAAAAAGGGGCGCGTCCTGCTGAGGTTGGAGCCCTTGCATCAGTGTTCGAAAAATCAGCTACAGAGCTCAAACGACAAAAATTACTAAAATGCAAGCCAACTCTACAAATAGTGAGATTTAACGTAAGAACCTTAAAGAGAATAGGACAACTACCAGAGCTAATCGCATCGGCCGTAGAACATAAGATTGACATAATATGCATATAAGAACACAGACACACGCACACCGAAGATATCAAATATCACGAAACTGGCAATGGATGGTCGCTCGTCACTGCATCGGCATGGAAAAACTCTGTCAACGCCGCAGTAGGAGGGGTAGGATTGCTTATAGGACCTAGAGCATTAAAAACGCTAAATAGCATTGAGAAAATACAACCTAGAATGATGGCAGCTACTTTTAACGGCAACCCCAGAGCAACAATCATCTCCTGCTACAGCCCTACCAATGTTAGTGAAGAAACTGAACTAGTCACCTTCTACGATGAGTTATCCTGATTAGTGCGTAGCATCCCGAAACACAACATGTTAGTCATTGGCGGAGACATGAATGCCCAAATCGGGAAAAACGGAACAACAAATACAGCCTCCACAACACGTCAAATAGGAATGGGCAACATCTAAGAGATTTCATGATAGAAAATAGATTAGCATGCCTCAATACAAACTACCAAAAAAGGGAGGGCAAATTATGGACATATACGTACGCGAACAATACTAACGCTCAGAGAGACTACGTTCTTATAAACAAGAGATGGGAAAATAGTGCAATTAATAGCGAGGCATACTCCCCTTTTGAGGGTGTGTCCACCGATCACCGAATTGTCACGGCAAAAATACGGCTAAGCCTACGAAAAAACGCCAAACGAACAGCGACCACCAAACACTATAACTGGGCCCTTTTGAACAACAGAGATATAAGGGATAAATACGTATTAGAATTAAGAAACAGATTCGAAACACTACAAGAAAAGACAGAAAAATACACCAAACGACGAATATGAAAATTTCGTCAATGCGCAGCTCGAGGCCGCAGCGAAATTCATTCCAACCAAACTCAAAACTAAATATAGAGTCCCAAGGGAAACTTTAGCGGTGAGAGAAAAACGTGCACTAGTGAAAACAGCCTCCAAAAACTATCGAAAAAACCCGACAAACACAAATCCCCGAAAACTAAAAACGGCACAATATCAATTAGCAGGCACATATATAAAGGAACAGACAGAATACATTCAAAATCAGATAGATAAGATTAGAGACCCGGTGGAAGATAGACAATCTGGGATAGCCTGGCAAACAATAAACGAAGTGAGTAGAAGAAAGAACACAGCCAAAGCAAAACTGAAAGCTGCAAACCAACAAGAAAGAATAAAACTGTGGAAACAGCACTTCGAAAACCTACAAGGAAACCCACCGAAAGTAACTCATAAACCAATCACCAGAATAATTGGTAAACAATTACACATTAAACTAGGACCGTTCATACAAGAAGAACTCGACTCGGTTCTTAGAAAAATTAAAAATAGGAAAGCTGCAGGGCTGGACGAGATTCCCCCAGAAGTATGGAAGACCAGACAATTCGACGACATACTGCTCCGACACTGCAACGCAGTATACAATCAAAACCCGATAGATAAATGGATGAAGGGATGCATACTCCCCTTCCCTAAAAAGGGGGACCTCGGATTAGCCAAAAACTACCGAGGCATAACACTTACATCCATAGCAGCGAAAATCTACAATGCCCTACTACGAAACCGCATAGAACCCCAAATCGACAACATACTTAGGAAAAACCAAAATGGCTTCCGAAGAAATAGATCCACGACCTCACAAATATTAACCATCCGTAGAATCCTTGAAGGCGTACGAGCAAAAAACCTACAAGCGACATTAATATTTGTCGACTTTACCAAGGCCTTCGACTCCATTCACAGAGGAAACATGAAAACACCAAAGTAAAAGTACGATCACCAGATGGAGACACAGAATACTTCGACATTTTAGCAGGGGTACTACAAGGGGACACGCTGGCTCCATACTTCTTTATCATTTGTCTAGACTACGTACTTAGAACATCGATTGACAAAATCAGAGAGAATGGCTTCGAGCTGACGAAGAAAAGAAGTAGAATGTACCCCACAAAAACAATTACTGACGCCGACTACGCCGATGACATAGCGATACTGGCAAATACACCCGACCAAACCGAAACACTACTGCATAGTTTGGAACGAGCAGCCGCAGGCATAGGCCTCTATGTTAATGCACACAAAACGGAATATATGTGCTATAATCAAACGGGGGACATCTCCACTCTAGACGGAACCCCCCTTAAACTAGTAGACAAATTCACTTACCTAGGAAGCAGCGTCTCATCAACCGAAAAGGACATCGAAACGAGGTTAACGAAAGCATGGACAGCTATCAATAGGCTATCGATTATATGGAAATCAGACCTAACCGATAAAATGAAACGCAGTTTCTTCCAGGCAGCGGTCATATCGATACTGCTATATGGGTGCACTACATGGACGCTAACAAAACGGCTGGAGAAGAAGCTAGACGACAATTACACAAGAAAACGTGCGTGCAATCTTGAACAAGTCCTGGCGGCAACACCCCACAAGACACCAACTGTACGGCCACCTGCCTCCTATCACGAAAACTATTCAAGTTAGACGAACCAGACATGCAGGACACTGCTGGAGAAGCAGGGACGAACTCATAAGAGATGTACTCTTATTGACCCCGTGTCCGTGTAAAAGCAGGACGACCAGCACGAACATACATTCAGCAGCTATGTGAGGATACGGGATATTGTCCTGAAGACCTGCTTGGGGCGATGAACGATAGGGAGGAGTGGCGAGAGAGGGTCAGCGTGACATGATGATGATGATGATGTTTTACTCATTAGAGTTTTTCACATCAGCATTAGCTGATGGTCTTTCACTGGAGTTTAAATGACAGCAATTCTCTTCAAGTCTTTAGGACTCTTCTCAGTATTCGGTCTGTTCTCAATAATGCTGTAGTGTAGATGGTCTCCACTCGACCGGCCACTTCCAAGTCCTCCAGCCCCTTTAATAATCCTTTAATTACTGTAGCAAAAGCACTAATTACAATAAGTACAATTGTCACCTTCATGTTTCATAGTTTTTTCAATTCTCTAGCAAGGTCGAAGTACTTATCCTTGTTTTTACATTCTCTCAATTTTATTCTGTGGTCAGCCGGGAAAGCAAAGTCGACAATTATGCAAATTCTCTTTTTTTTTGTTGTCGTTGTTGATTATTATTAGGTCTCGTCTTCTTGTTTCGTTAATTATATTTAATTATTATTTTGACTAATATTAAGTGGTCAGTTTGTACCTCAACTCTGAGAATTTTATGCGTTGCATTTTCTATTAGAGATAAGGGTAAGTCATTTATCATTTCGTTTTAATGTCAAATTTCCATTCCTACCATATCCCAGTTGATCATCTTTCTCTTCGTTTTGTACCTAGTATTGTACTCATTTTGTACAAGTTTGCTATATTCGCTTACAATATGATTAATCGTTTTATTTCTTTCCCTACATAACCTAAACTTGCAATTTTGCAGTGAATTATCGATTTTCACATTAATATAATTAGTTAACATGGCGTTATTTTGTGTTGCTATTAGAAGAGATTAAGTTTCTTTCTTTAGATTTCTCTTTCTCAGCCATATTTATATCTTCTCCTGTGCAATCTAGCCAGTTTGTCGCTCGAAATATCCATACAGTTGCTTTTCTTCCCATTTCCGTTTCAAATTTATTGTAGTTCTGTTTGTCCTCATGTTGCTAATGGCCACTGTAATTAATCTTCCTTTGTTCTTTTAATGAAGTCACTGACTCCTCGTAATGATGCATCTAAGCTATATTCAATGTAGGCTATTCTTCAACATCTCCCTTTTTTGTACGCATACGAGGATCATTCAATAAGTTTCCAGATTTTTTTCCGTATGGGCACGTTTATTGATAGTACACACATGAAACTCTAGTCCCTTTCGAAGTAATCTCCTCCGGCTGCAATGCACTTGTTGTACCCTTCCCACAATTTCTGGAAAGCCCCATGTAGGATCTCTTATGTGAGCGTATCAATGACCTTCGTCACAGCCTCTTTCATCTCCTCAAATGTCTCATAACGACAGCTTCTGTGCTTAGGGAATAACCAAAAGTCACAGGGAGCAAGATCTGGACTATAGGGAGGCTGAGGAACTGTCTTGATGCCCATCTTGGTCAAATAGTATGTGACAAGGAGGGAGTTGTCGACTGGTACATTGTCTTGGTGGAAATGCCACTGACACGATTTGAAGAGTGCTTGCTTCATTCCAGGGAATCTCTCCCTGAACTCCCTTAAAACCTCAACATAGTAACCCTAACACTAACCCTTTGGCCAATTATCTCTGGTCTATTGACTTCCTTATTCATCATCCCTAACAGACGTCTTGCCTTCCTTGAATATTTTATGCCACTCAAAAACTGATGCTCGATTCATGCAAGATATTCCAAGAGCAGTCTGAAGCATTCGATACGTTTCTGTGGCATTTTTCCCAAGTTTTAAACACAATTTTATTGCATATCGTTCTTCTAAAGTGTCCTGACGTCTAGATTGCATTTTTGAAATTCACCAGCTGTGACAATCAGGCTTTAGTAGGGTGTATTCCAATTCCCGCTGTAGCTATTTTTTGAACCTGAAATCATATAAAATTTGTCAGTCATGTCATAAGATGTATAGCAATAACATACTGAACTTTCAAGAGTCTAAAACAATCTTAAATGCCAGTACAAAAAGTGTGGAAACATATTGAAGGCACCATGTACAAGTGAAAGTAAAGTCGAAGACCATAGGTAAGGGTGACTCGAAAGCTCCCTTTTCTATAGCTACTACACCGAGGCATAGGGGAAGGTGCTACTCCATTCTCTGTTTTGCTCCACTTTACCGTTGATACACACCTTATAATGCTGAGTGTTAAGCAAGGAGATATCAAATGCCATTTTAAAGTCTTTGGTGTGACCCGACCAGGTATTGAACCCAGGTCTCCTGGACCATTAGCAAAAACTCTACCCACTAGGCCAATGAACCGGATATAGTATGTGTCGTCTCTTGCATATAAGGCTTTATGTATCGTCATCAGCTTTCTTGTCCATTTTTCTGCCCTCCAATCTTGTCTATTTTTCAGCCCTCCACTCCTGTCCATTTTTCTGCACTCCACTCCCGTCCATTCTAAAATTTGTTTAAAGTATCTCACAATACGACTGCCCAAATGTTTATTCCTTTGATGAATTTATTCGGTAGAGCTGGATATCAAGCTGTTTCCTCGTTTTTCTGACGTAAATCTTTTTCTTTTATTTCCGCTTGTTTGATTGTGTCCACTTCCATCATTCCCAAGTAAGTGCTATTTTGTTTTTGTTTTTTTTCTATTAGCGTTCTAATTCTTTCTTCATTTAGTAGTTCTATTCCTTCGACTTTTTTTCTTTTTCTCCTTTTTATTATGAACAAAAAAACATTTTCTTAAACAAATTTTATTCCTATGTCATTATGTTTGTATAAGAGAATACATTTTCTTTTTCATTCTTTTGCCATCAACTTGATATTTTCCATATACATAAGATGATTTATCTTTAATTGAGATTTTGTAATTTTTTAACCCCCAGTGACCTTCCTGTGTCCGTAACTGAATGACTTCATTGCTATTACATATAGTTAAAGAAAAACGCATCTGCCTGGAAGATTTATCTCTGGATTTTTACATTTGCTTTTCCTTCTGCTGTCAATTCCACTTTCCAGTTTTTCATGGCTTCCATGATGAATTTTATGACTTTGATATCTTGTACATTTCTGACAGTCTACTATCCAGGATTGCAATACCCTATCATAAGCCTTTTTATTGTCAATCCATGCTATAGCAACATTTTCATGGCTTCCTTGATGAATTTTATGACTTTGATATCTTGTACATTTCTGACAGTCTACTATCAAGGATTGCAATACCCTATCATAAGCCTTTTTATTGTCAATCCATGCTATAGCAAGATTTTCATGGCTTCCCTGATGAATTTTATAACTTTGTCGGCTCTCATGTACATTTTTAAACATTCTACAATGCAGAATTTTGGGAACACAGAGGCTTTTTGTTGTCAATCCATGCCATAGCTATATCTTTCCGTTTCGTTTTGCTCATCTTGAGGTTGCGTTTATCAATGTGCGGTAAAGAACCTGTTCATTTTGTGTCTTGTAGCATTCTTTTTCTTCAGAAAACAATCTGGAAATTATTAGCAAGTAATAGATGTCCTCCCTAATCTGTGGTGTTAGGATTTTTCACATCATAGGTAGACAAGTTATTAGTCTATAGTTGATGGGAATGTTTTGTTTTTTTAGGTTCTTTCTGGATCACGGTAGTTTTTTCTCTTCGTCATTGATTAGGGAATTTTGGCTTCTTCTTGGCATGTTGAAGAGCCTACCCGTCATGGAGGGACACGAAATCTTTAACCAGAATTCATGTGTGACATCATAGTCAGGTTTTTTTCCAATTTGATACATTGTTGAATGTTGCTCTGAGAGATTCCAGGTGTATCCCCGCCTCATTCCTTGGAATTCTTTTTGCATGTGATTTATCTATTTGACCTTTCTGTTATATTCTTTCTTTTCGCATATTTTACCTCCAGACCGTTTTGATTCTCTTGCATCCGATTGTTGGTTTGTTCTCGTGCATTCTCCACCAGTTGTGGTTAGAATTTTCTTTCATGCTTTTGGAATGTTCTGTTTTACTGGTACTTTTTGGCTCGGTCTTGATATCTTTTAAGTCTCTCTTTTGCCCGTATCTTTTGAATTATTTCTTCAAGTTACATTGTCAGA
Source organism: Sepioteuthis lessoniana (assembly GCA_963585895.1). Classification (NCBI taxonomy): domain Eukaryota; kingdom Metazoa; phylum Mollusca; class Cephalopoda; order Myopsida; family Loliginidae; genus Sepioteuthis; species Sepioteuthis lessoniana. The sequence continues at coordinate 119,952,182 of OY757910.1, forward strand.
CTTTTGGGTGGGGGATTGTCTTATCACAGAATATCTCTTTGTGTTTTTCCTTCCTTAGCACTTTTCCTTGTTGCCACAGATCTATTTACTTATTGTTCTACTTTAATTTTCCATCCAGGTTTTGTATTTCTGTTCGGGTTCCTTAGAGGAACACCGATTCTATCACAGACTAATTTCGTTACCGCATATTTGGTAATAATTTGCTTATCTTTTCGCCTTCCACCCTAACTTTTCCTTTTTTTGTTTCTGATGGATGGTAATGTAGTCTTATGTTCAGTTTTGATTTGCTTTATTAATTCTACATTTATTTTGTATTCATGCGCTAAAATTTGTTTTGTGCTGCTGGGATTTACAATATTTCGGTCATTAGAATTATGTGAGGTATTTGCGTGTGGTGTTTCTTCCTTTTCAGGGTTTAATGTTTCGCTTCACACCGACTCATTGGCGTAGTGGGTAGAGAGTTCAGCAATGGCCCGGGAGACTTGGGTTCAATCCCAGGTCGCGTCATACCAAAGACTATTAAAATGGTACTTGATACCTCCTTGCTGAACACTCAGCATTATAAAGTACGTATCGAGGGTAAAGTGGAGCAATCCAGGGAAAGGAGTAGCGTCCTCCCCTACGCCTTAGTTTGGTAGCTATTGAAAAGGGAGCTTTCGGGTCGCCCTTGACTACGGTCGCCAACTTTACTTACTTTTACTCAAGTCAGGAAATCTCAATTTTAGTCCACTGTTCATTTACCCACATTTTGTCCACCGAATCTCGTGGTCAGAAAACCGTTTACTTAAAATTATTTTAGCTTGGTCAGCTAGCCTTTGACTTGTATTAAATCATGTGAAACTTGCCTAAATTTTGATCATTCTTTTTTTGTAAACTCTTTACGTGAGATTGCAGAAAAGACTGATCAAAATTTAGGTTGCTCTTAAGATAACTGTGAAACATATTTCTGTTGTCTTCTCTGCTCCATTTGATCCGTTTGTCTCAGTGAGTTGCGTTGCTGGTTTGGTCGTTATTCGTGTACCAAAAATTAAAACAGCAAACATTCACAGGATGTTGGAGGGTCACTCATGTTGGCTATCAAGGAAGCACCTGGGAGGTGCCCGTGGTGTAGTCGTTATCGTCGTAGGAAATGGACACAGCGACACGAGTTCAAATCCTGGACGAGACTGATTGAATTTCATATTGCATTTCCCTTGGGAAAGGTAGGAATCCAATTATTCTCCCTCCAGCTATGGGTAAATAGCAGGACAGACTAGGTTCTTCAGCCTTGATTAGGCAACTAGTCTAGGAGAAGGAAAACTCTGAATTCAAACCTTTAAACTCCGCTTAAAAATTGACCTTGTGTCATATCCTACCCGAGCGGAGGGGTTGGTAAATAGTATCAAGGAAGCACCTGCTTATCATGACACTCAGATTTGTTACCAGTGTCCCCTGTACCTTTGGATTTGTCATTTTTCATGGGTAGTATAAAATGGCTATACAATATTCAGGGGTTGATTATTAGCTGTGCTTTTGGCACGTATGTGACTTGGAATTATTCACAAGAAATCATTGTATGGTTACTTACCTCCCATCTCAGAAATCATCCAAGTTAGACGGACAAGAATTGCTGGACATTGCTCGTGAACCTAGGAAGAACACATATGCGAGATCCCCCTGCCCATGAAGACACCAATGTTGGTAGACTAATAAAACTGATATACATCAGTTTTATGCCGGCACTGAATGCCATGTAAAAGACCTGCTAAGAGCGCTGGTTGATTAGAAAAGATGGGCAAATTCAAGAGTATCTGTACAATCAGTACGACGTAATGATGATGATGATGAGGATGTAGACATAGTTCATAAAAGTCATATATTTTGGTTTCGTTAAAGAGTCAAGTAAGCGATATAAGAAGGAATAATTAACTGATGAGAGATATCCTTACCACTTGATCAGGATTAATCATTCTAATATCCAGATTCAATAATAGTCTATAAATTTGATTATATAGTCTAATCAAACATGAACAATTCTTCTGGAAATATAATTTTGTAATGCTCTCTTTAAAATATCAGAAATTTCGATTCTATATGATTAGTTACATGTTTCGCAATATGGCTTTCTACCGAATATTTTATTTTTTTAAAGACTCATGTCAATAAGAGCTCTATTTCCTCATAAGTAGCATTTTTATACTTCAATAGAATCCGAGTTTCAATAAGTCTACATACAATATATAACACAGAATATGACAAAAGTTTAATGTTTAAGTTGAATGAAGTTATTTTCAATTCAGAGCTTTCTTTCTTCTAGAGAAGTTGACTTACCAAAGCAAAACAACCCAAAACGACTTCATATTTTCACATAACTGGAAGAAGAACTTATGAATTTATATAATTCTTAAGTGCATTAGATCCAATCAAAGACCTCGTCGAGGATTTAAACTCAGATTGCCGATTTCAACTCCAGTAATAATTACCGTTGCACTAAGTGCAAAATTAAACTACAAATCGGACCACAAAGAATTGGCTCAATAAATCAAGCAGAACATCCATTCCCATTGGCCTAGTTGGTAGAGTGTTCGCCAATGGCTCGGGAGACTAGGGTTCAATCTCTGGTCGAGTCATACCAAAGACTAAAAAAAAATGGTACGTGATGCTGCCTTGCTTAACACTCATCATTATAATGTATGTATCAAGTGTAAAATAGAGCAATCGAGGGAATGGAGTAGCGCCCCCACATACACACTTTGGTGTAGTAGCAAATGAAAAGGGAGCCTTCGGGTCGCCCTCAAAGAAGATCACCAACTTTACTTTCACTTACTTACAGAATTTAGAGCAACATTAATAAACTATTCAAGTAGAACTTTAGCTACTGAGGTGATCTTTATCTTTACGGCTGCTCTGAGACGATGGCCTTGTGGTAAACTATGTTATATATTGATAAAAGACAATTATTCTCATTTTTTTCTTCTTGGATTTATGAGTCTGACCTAAGTGACCCAAGTGACCTCAGTGACTTGCCAAAATAAAGGAAAGAAGACGGAAAAGAAATGACAGTAAATCAATTTTCTTAAATCGATTTTTTAAAAAATATTTTCGTACTTATTTGTTTTAGACTAAAAACGTGAGTTTTTGAGATTTATATATGTATGTATGAGTGTGTAACTATAAATGTAAATGTATATGTATACTGTGCGTGTTTCTATGTTTGGTGGGGTCTTTTTGCATTTTCTACCCAGATATATTTGCTGTCTGTGACTGACATAGTTAAAGAACAGGTCGACATAACAAAACATTTGCCAATAAATTCCAAAGCATATGTTTATACGTAAAGACCAAATGAAAATAAAAGAAAAAGACTAAAGAATATAAGATAAAACCTACAATTCAACAGATATACAAATCTGTGTGTAGCATGTCTTGGGAAAAGAGGGGTCTTTTTCAAGCTATTAGTAAAACAGATTTATTTTTATCTTACTGGAAGAAGAGGATTCACACTCTTTCGTTCTGCGTTTACATTTTGTTGCATTTCAGCTTTAAGCTGCTATCTTATCGTTCATTGATTGGCTTAATTCTTGAAGATACGGCTACACAACTATCCAATCACAATACGACAGCAAATCACTAATCTTCAAGGAATTTCCAATTTTGCCGTGATTCCAGATCTACTTTTTGCCCAAGAAATGTTATGTTTTTATGCATATATATACACATATATATATATATATATATATATATATATATATATATATATATATATATAATTAGAATAGACTAGACATATAGTTACCAAGTACTGTTGGCTCTATGTCTTCTCTATCCAAATTATATATATATATATATATATATATATATATATATATATATATATATATAAGTAAAGTTGGCGACCGTTGTCGAGGGCCACCAGAAGGCTCCATTTTCAATAGATACTACACCGAAGTGTAGGGTAGGGCGCTACTCCTTTCCCTGGATTGCTCCACTTTACCCTTGATACGTACCTTATATTACTAAGTGTTAAGCAAGGGGGTATCACGTACCATTTTTTTAAGGCTTTCGTATGACACGACCTGAGATTGTACCTTTGTCTCCTGGACCATTAGCGAACAGTCTACCCACAAGGCCAATAAGCCGGTTAATGCATATATATGATGAAAAAAATAATAAAAAGAGTATAGACCGAAACACTGAAGACAGATTCAAAAATGATATTTTCTTCACAATGCATGTATATATATATATATATATATATATAATGCATAAAATGCCTTAGTCCCGATTAAGATATCTTAAACAATTGAATTGTTTTAAGACATTTTAACTCAACTGAATTATTTCAAGATATTTTAATCTGTTTTAGGATTTCTTATGCCTTTCAGATATGAATTCACATTTAAAATCTTTATTCCGATTCTGCACGCACCACAAAATACTTATATATATATATATATATATATATATATATATATATATGCAACTACAAAATAAAGTATTACATAGGAAACCCATTATAAAATCCACAAAATGTTGGCAACTAGGTAATACTATGTATATCCTTTGCTGAAAAACCCTCAAGTCAACCAGTTTATTCACGTATTTCATAAGTAAAAATTCTCTCTTCAAATTTAAACAGAATCTTATTACAGAAGTAAAAATGTTAGTTATTTACTGGACTTGCATTATTCTTAATCTTCCCAATTGCAATGAATTTTATCGCACCGTAGAAACTTATTCTTTACTCTGATTCCAAGTGAGTGTCCCCGTACCATAGAGGCTAACGTATTAGACAGAGGCATCATAGTTTGGCAATTTCGAACTCCAGACACGTTATAACGTTTCTTTGAAATCAAATCCTCCGTAGAAAAATATAAAATCCCTCATCGACAAAGCTATTATGTAAATAGTACCATTACTCTTCTTCGACAAGGATGGCTTCTGGATTAAATAACCCACGACGTTTTATATGCCGTTAAACAAAGAAACAAAACCAAACCTTGTTATTTATGTGCACTATTCTTTAATCACTTTGAAGTAAACTCTAACATAAGTTGAAATAAATAGCAACAAGAGTTAAAATTGGTTTGGTTTGGTTTGGTTGGGGTAATGGCATATCAACCATTGCAGGTTATTTAATGCCAAATTCTCTTTACACATATATATTAAGTATATATATATGATTTGTAAACACATTTTGTAGGTAAAATTTTAAAACAAACCTGTGCTCTTTCTTTGCACACAGTGAAATGGTTTCAAGTATTGCTATATATCTGTCATAATTTCAAATCTATCATTTGTTTGTACACATAGTTTATGCTATTTGACCCATAGATAGGACTCTGTAAGATGCTTCCACTTAGAACCAGGGTAAACCTGGCAGCAGTGGTAATGAAGGAGTACTCCAGATTGTCTAAAGTACCTAGAGCCTCAACATCGGATTGTTTTATAACATATTCAGGACACTCATTGGTGGGGTGTCTCACCCCTTTGTAGAGATGCAGTTTTTTTTTCTACAGCCCTCTCACAGCTGATAGGGCTTTAAAAAATTAAAGTAATCCAAATTATTAGTAATACTGATTGATTAGAATCTTCATCAAATTCACATTCTCTAATTAATCATCACTTATCAAAATCCTTAACATTGATGACCTTGGACTTTATCAGTAAATAATAAATGAAATTCATGGATTGATTTTAACGGTATGTTAACCTGTCCCAGATTATTTTATCAGTAAAGGTTAGGAAATCGTGTACATAGTATGTTTATAATTAATTTTATAAGTTTAGTAGTTTAAACTTTTTGGTTGCAGATTATTTAAAGCCATATCTTGTTTTATATATATATATATATATATATATATATATATATATATATATATATATATATATTAAACGGATTGTTAGAGCTCTTTTGTACACAGTTAAATTTTATAAGTCATCCTATCTAACAATAATTATCTAATTTAGTATTAATCATTTGTTTGCACACAGTTAAGTGACTTCAAGTATTTCTATTTAACATAAGTGATTCTATTAATGATGTCTTCCTATTTTAAATAAATAAATGGCTCAAAGCAGTATAGTTTGAAAAACTAATAACAATAATCCTTAGTAAATGATGAAACAGTTCTTTTTGATCCATGGATGGGACCTTAATAGATACTACTAATACATGTCAGAGTGGATCTGGGATTAATGAAAACGAAGAGGTAATCCATATTCATCAAATCTTCAGAACTGGAGTCTTACCATCAGATTAGAAACATATCCAGGACAATCGTGAGTGGTGAGTCTGCAGAGGTGAAGTCGGCGTATTCTACAGCCACAGCCGACAGGATTGAAGCGTTTTTTTACATATACTTATTTGATATCACATATTCCTATCTAATATAAATAATCTATACTCACTTATATGGCTAAAAGAATCCCAGTCTAATACAAATAAATTATGCTCAATTGTATGGTTTCAAGTAACCACTTCACTTTATTATAATCAGTTGCTCAGTTGACTGGGGCTGTAGAATACTCCGACTGCTTCAATGCAGGGAGGTAAGACCCCCGACGAGTGTCCCGGATATGACTCTAAAGAATCTGACGGTGAAGTTCCCGTAATGCTGGAGCTCTGGGGAACTCGGAGTACTCCTTCATTTCCATCGCTCCCAGGTCCACTCTTGTCTTGAGTGGTAGCATCTGATAGGGTCCTATCTATGGGTTAAATAGAGCTAAACTGCGTACTTATGCTAAATTGAATTGCTTGACTTTTAAACTGTATACTTATGCTACACTGAATTAATTAGTTTTGAACACTAAACTGAATTATTTGAAGTAGAACTGTTTTTGTATGCTAAACTGGCTTGTTTTAAATAGAACTGTTTATATGCTTGAAAATGGATTTGGCATTAATAACCTGCAATTGTTGAGAGGCCATAAAACCAAACAAAACCAAACTAAACTTATTATTAGCTGTTTACATAATGTAATATGGTTTCATGTAACTGATCATAATAATCTTAAGTAAACAATTATATATTCAAATAGCTATTCTTTATACAAATAATAACCAAACAGTTATATGATCTGAAGTATTCCTATCTAATTTTAATAATATTTAAACCCATCAATTCGACTCATAGATGGAACCTTAACAGGTACTAAAACTCCGAATCACAGTGGACCTGGGAGTAATGGCAATGAAAAGTAACTCTATACTGTCTCAATCTCCAGTTTAGTGTCATACCTAGGTTACAAGTTTTTTGGTAGGGATTTTACCCTTCTGCAGGATATACAGTCAGTGTATTCTAAACCATATCAACCGAGCAGTAATGGATGTAATATTTTGTGCATTTATTTCTACATATTAGGCATCTTTATTCATCTTTATTTATCTTCCTATGAATATCTTAATAAATTCATTGTTGCTATATGAAGTAATTACCATTTATTTCTTATATTTATTTCACCTGCGCCATATCTAATTAACTCTGATATGAAAATTCAAATCTTACTGTTGTTTTACTTATAATTATTAAATCTTCATATATTCATTGCGATTTGATTAGTTTCTGGCGATAAATCTGCTGCTTCCTGTGTTCTGGATATAACACTAAACTGAATTTGAAGTTGAGACTCCAGGTTTATAGAGATCTGGGAAGTATAGAGAACTCCGTTATTGTCCTTACTCCCAAGTTTTCACTAATATGGGGAGGTAGTAGCTGTTAGGGTTATATTTATGAATCAAAAGGTCTGCTGAAATATTATTCGATAGAACCTTGTGCAAACAAAAAAAACTCTTCAGAAACAATTACACAAAACTGTAAATATAAAGGTAAAATAAATGCGATTTCCAAACATCTAGATATGAAATAACCCTTGATGGGTTGATATGTCATTATAATAACCCATTCGACCAATGAGACATATATGATAATTTACATTGAATTCATTGCATATTCTTCAAGTCAAGCCATAAAATAACCTTTAGTCGGTTCGAAATGCTATAATCAATCTATAGTCACAACGACGTGAAATAACATGTGATTCGTAAAGTTGAAAAAATATTTACATTTAAGAAAATATTATTTGAAAGTTTCTGAAAAAGTAAAGAAACCTGAAAAGTTTAATTAAAATTTTGTGTACAACGACTAATTTAATGATATTGGTAACATTAACGTTTTTTATTTCTATTTTCTCTTTTTTTTATTTTTATCATTTCTTGGAAGCACGCATTTGTTTCTTAAACTTTACAAGTTTTAATGGCTTTTCTTTGGACAGCTTCATTTGAATTCACGAAGACATTTACGATTCGGTACAAATGGCTCCCCACCCACGTGATTTTTTTCCAATTCCTCAAAAGCATTAAATATTTTACATTGGGTTTTATTTTTTTATTTTCCCGAATACAATCACAGTAAAAATTTGTTGGCAAGTTGCGCACGGGCACTGATGTTTGTATGAATACGTATGTTATTATTTTACGCCTTGGGAGATTTTTTTACGTTAGAGTTAGTTGATGTTCTTTCTGCAGAGTCTGAAGGACAGCAAATCTCATCTGGTCACCAGGACTATCCTCAGTATTCTAGCCAACCCTAAGAATGCAATTTTGTGGATGGTTTCAATTCTTCCTTTGATTCCGAAGACTTTGATAACCGTTCTAAGTGCACCAGGTGCCACTGGTGTCACCATCATCCGCATGTTCCACAGTTTTTATGCTCTATAGTAAGATCAAACATTTTTCTTTCTTTTCGCTTTTTTTAATTTCTACTCGGGGTTCTGTTTGAACTGAAAAACCCACTAGATGGTATGTTCTTTCTTTTCTTGTTGATTAACTCTAGATTTAATCTTCTGGCTGAGTAGAGTGTATCAAAAGTACTTTCTTTTTCTAATCAACTCGATTTTTGTGTTTATTTAAGCGCTATTTGAAAGTCTTCGGGTACTGGAGCTCTGATTCTAATCTTTATTGCGTTTTAAAGCACAACTGAATCCATTTTCAAACTAGAATTCTGTGAGGAACTTTTGCATCTTTAATACCTAGCTTAAAGCAATCCCTCGAAAGTTACGTTATCTCAATATATCATGATAACACCTGAAACAAAAGGCAAATTATTATTGATAATATTATATATATATATATATATAGTTTGCTGTATTTGTAAATAAAGATTGCTCAATATCGCTGCTAGAACATAGATATCTTATTTAGATAACAGAGACATTGAATCATTAGCGCATGGTGATTGCCAGTTTCACTCTTCTTCGATCTTCAGTTCAAGAGCGATCTGTGTTAAAAGTAATAGGACAAGTATAAAGAAATAAAGGAAATTTTAATTTCCTTAGTATATTGATCCAATTATTCTTGCGAGAATTCGATTAAATGAAACACCTTTGTCGTATTATCTAATGTTCTCCACATCCAAAAATTTTACTTTGAGATCTATTTTCAGCTAAAGAAACAAGAAAAAAATGGCATGAAGTAATATCTGGTGAAAATGAAGAGTATTGCACTTGCATAAACCCGTGTTTCAACAATCACAACAGATTAAATGTATCCAGAACTAATTAATGTCAACATCAATACATCATTAAACAAGTCTCTCAGTCTCGTTTAATTTCAACTTTCGTGAGTAATTTACTGCCTAAGAAAAAGGGTGATACTATTTAACCCATAGCTGGGGGGGGGTGATAAGAGGGTTCATAATTTTTCCTAGGACATTTGTCCGAAAGTGAAAATGATAACGCGAGTGAAGTTCGAACTCACTTATTTCGTGGCCGAAGTCCAACTCTTTAGCAATTACAACTGGGGAACTCCCTATAAAGATTTTGTTTCGGTATTAGATTGGATACGAATATTAATTATAGATTTCACTCTTGAATACTCCTTGCATGTGCATATGAATTTAATTTGAAATAAATGTTCATAAGACCAAAAATGATTTCGAGATATCTTAATATATTTTTCAGTGTTTCAACACACAAAATATATATTTAATAAGTGATTTGATGAGATGTAGTAATTTTCATTTCCATTTAATTGGTGTATATATTTTCACAAATAGAGATTTCAAAGATTTTACCGACTTGAATTTGCATTTCTCATTGCAATTGACATTTTTCTTAGTCTGACGACACAAATGAAGATTTAGTTGAGAGGGTGTATTAAATCATTTTAAGAATTTAACTCGAATCTAATTTGATTTAATGTTCGCTATATTCTATTATAAAATATATATAAAAAAAACACGTAAAAAAACAAAAAGGGAAGATATATGTTGGTAAGTAAACGTATATATATATATATATATATATATATATATATATAGTGCAATTAAATGGAGACTCAAACTCGGTTAAGCCGTCATAATAAATTTATTTCGGCGGAGAACATTGTTGGTATATTCTCCGTCTCATCGGATGACTCTTTTACATGCTCTGTATTGTCCCAGAGATATGATGCGAATGAGGAGTTACAGTTCGTATTCAGAAGATAAATAGGAAAATTAAGGAAATTAAAAAATAAATTGTTCTCCGCCGAAATAAATTCATTATGACGGCTTAAGCGAGTTTGAGTCTCCATTTAATTGCACTATATACGCTCTGAATGTGAATTTTGTTATACCCTAGCGACTAAATAGGGAACTAACAATAGCCATACATTGAGCACTCTCATAGATTTATATGATTACCCTCATATATTCTATGTAAAACGATAATCCACACCTACTGTCCTTGGACACTAACTGGATAATTTATATATATATATATATATATATATATATATGTGTGTGTGTGTGTGTGTGTGTGTGTGTGTGTGTGTGTGTGTGTGTGTGTGTGTGTGTGTGTGTGTGTGTAAACAAACCCACTCGCTGTCTTCTCACAAATCATTGATTCACAATAGAACGAACACCTTAGATTTGTGACAGGCTAAAAGCTTAGTAAATATCTACAACTGGCGTTTTTTTAAATGATTGAATGCATTTCAAAGTAATCTTTGGGTCGTAGGAGTTGGAGAAATCAATTTTTCATACTTATTATTTTATATACAAACACACTCATGCAGAAACAAGCTCCTATACATACCTGTATGTATGTGTGTATACCAAATCCCTCGTAGAGGTCAGTTCTGAGTATAGCAGGTTTGAATTCATGGTTTTTATTCTAGACTGTTTGCTGTAGTAAGAATAAAGAATCCAGTTTGTTTTACTAAGAAGTGCCTTCAATAGGTTTCCAGACTATTTCGTATGGGCATTTAAAATTGTCGGAGACTCTTGAAAATTCTATATGTTATTGCTATAGATCTTATGAGATGACTGACCAATGTTTATGATTTCAGGTTTAAATGAACAGCTACAGCAGCAATTGGAATACACCCTACTGAAGACTGCTTGTCACAGCTGGTGAATTTCAAAAATGAAATCTGACACTTTAGAAGAACGATATGTTATAAAATTGTGTTTTAAACTTGGAAAAAATGCCACAGAAACGTGTGGAATGCTTCAGACTGCTTTTCGACCATCTTGAATAAATCGAGCATCAGTTTTTGAGGGGCATAAGAGATTCAAGGAGGGCAGGGAGTCTGTGAGGGATGATGAGAGGTGTGGGAGGAGTAAGGAAGTCAATAGACCAGAGTTGACTGGCCAAAAGGTTAGGGTTAGGGTCAGGGTTACTATGTTGAGGTTTTAAGTGAGTTCAGGAAGAGATTCCTTGGGAAGAGGCCATCACTCTTCAAATCGGGTCAGTGGCATTTCCACAAGGACAATACACCAGTCCACTACTCCATCCTTGTCACAGATTATTTGACCAAGATGGGAATCAAGACAGTTCCTCAGGCTCTACATAGTCCAGACGTTGCTCCCTGTGACTTTTGGTTATTCCCTAAGCTCAGAGGATGTCGTTATGAGACAATTGAGGAGATAAGAGAGGCTGTGACGAAGGTCATTGACACACTCACACAAGAGGACTTCCATGGGGCCTTCCAGAAGTTGTTGGAACGGTACAACGGTATTGCAGCCGAAGGAGATTACTTCGCAGGGGATTAGAGTTTCATGTGTGCACCATCAATAAAAGTGCCTATGCGAAAAAAGTCTGGAAAATTATCGTATGCACCTCGTATTTACTCATCCCGGAAGGAGAACGTATATATTAATGCCTTTCACAAGAACAAATTGAAACACAGTCTTATTCAAGATTGGAACTTAAAACGATCACAATTACGCATGTCTGAGTATTTTAGCATAATATAGCAGAAGTTAATATCTAGGCTTAAGTAATAAGTGTCAGCCAATATTATATTTATTAAAAAATACGAGTGGCACAAGAAGATGACACATAGAAAGTACGGAATATAAATCTGAATTGGATTTGCAATCCAAAATAGTTTAAAAGTCTACAGAATAACAAATTGAATAAAGATATTTTTGAAAAAATTCAATGTCGGTTTTAATATAAGGTAAAGTTTAAAATTCTTGAAATATCGATGGTTAGTTAATTTCATCGCGAGCACACACATACACACACACACACACACAATCATATATATATATATATATATATATATATATATATATATATATATATATATATATATATTTGCGAAATAAACAAATGAACGATTTATCATGGTCTGTGGTTTGGTTTTTTTCGTCGCATTCCTGTGTAAGCTCAGACGTATCTTCACTGTGACAGTTATCATGACTCTCACTCAAACGGTCTCGCTCTGTCTCAGTATATATATATATATATATATATATATATATATAGTGCGCGTGTCCCTGATGATCCGTTGAGGTGAAACTTTAGTAGGAGAATTCCGACTCGCGATTTAAGTTAATTATATATATATATATATATATATATATATATATATATATATATGGAACTTAAAAAAAGACCAAATTTATTCATGTTAAAAAAATAAAAATGAGCAACTAACCGATTTCGGTCCAATCAGTTCACAGTTTATACTAGGACGACGATTAAGACATCAAAAGAGAAACAGACTCTGAAATGTAAGGGAAAAAAATTGCAGGGAGGGGAACGTTAAATTGTAATCAAATTAAGACCCAATAAAACGTTTGTAAAATTATCTATTTCACTATATATATATATATATATATATATATATATATATATATAGTGAAATAAGTAATTTTACAAACGTTTTCTAACAAATGAGAAAAAGTGCTCTAAAACTGGGCAGAAGAGCAGGATAAAAACTAAAATTAAAAAAAAACACACCCACTCAACTTCCGATAATAGTCTCATTAATAAAAATTTAAGTCATTTTACAAATAATACTATTAGATATATTACAAATAATACTAATAGACTTGATATATCTCTTCTAATGATAGTATTTTTATAAAATAAATGAAACTAGTAGTTCCGAGACTCATGAGAAGTCGAGTACACACACTCACAAACACACATTCGCACACACAAATATAGAAAGAGAGACACATAGATACACGCATATATATATATATATATATATATATATATATATATGCGCGTGTATGTGTATGTATGTGTGTATGCATGTGTGTGTGCATGTATGTGTGTGTGGTTAGAGTCGCATCAAATATTACAAAAACCGACCTTTCGCATTTCTTTTTATTCATATATATATATATATATATATATATATATATATATATATATATATATATATATATAAAGAGTGTCAGGGTTCGTTTTAGTTTTAATGAAATCTTGAATAATTAATTTTTTGAATATTTCAATTTAACCGATTTGAAGTTGTTTCAATTAATTCGAATCATCCTTGAATCTTAAATAGCCAATTAAATGTTTATTTTTGTGTTGATAAATAATTGTTATTTCTAATATTCTTGGTTTTGTTGATTCTGATATGGTTGAAAAGAATATGTGTTTATCAGATTTTTCTCCTCCAAAAAAAGAGATACATTACTTTGATATGAATTCATATAATGGCGTTGCGGAGTCTCGAAGATGACTAAGACAAAGATGCCAGTTCACATCAAGAAGAGAAAACAGTCAGACACGTGGTCACAAAAAATAAAACTAACTTCATTATCGATGTTGCAACCTCCTTTTGAGCCGGTCTAAAAAATAAAAACAAGGTGAATTAAAGTGGTATTCTCAAGTCAATGAAGAAAGATCTATTGTTGAATAATCTGTTGACAGCCGGCAATGAAATGGAAGTGGCTTCCTGCTGCTCTTCCAGTTACTGACGAGCCCTTTTCAAATATCCTTTATTGATGTTTTTAACTGTTTCTCGCATCTGTTGCATTTTTTTCTGTTTGATGGTTAATCAACTTTCGTTGGTTATTTAATTCTAAAGCCATCCTAGTAAAAGAACAGCAGTTATACAATTTAACCCATAGCTTGAGGGGATAAGAAAGTTCAATACTTTCCCAAGAATATTAGTCATAAATTGGACATAATGGCGCGACTGGATCTCGAATTCGTTATTTAGAGCACGCCGTCCAGTTTTTACGCTACTTTTTTTCCATTATGTAGTTCGATAGTTTTCAGTTGTTTTATTTTGCCCGATAAGTATAGAAATAATCCGTTTGCTCGAACGTAACTTTTTCTTTATTTTATATATATATATATATATATATATATATATATATATATATATATTGAGCCTTTGCCGTTGTACATAATATAGGTTGGAGACATTTTATTTTCGAAAACAGTAATGCTTCGATCTTTAATTACCGACCAGGTGTGTTGTACGTTTTTTTACCTGTCTGGAATCACAGGTCGTGCATAGTAACATTTTACTGTTTCGTTAGCACATAATGGATGTGTTACTTCCTGTCATTTTTGCTTGAGATTAGAATATGTAATATGCAAATGATGTTATTTGAATATATACAGCTTTGTAAAAACATATATATATATATATATATATATATATATATATATATATTCTACATTGTATGTATATATGTATATATATATTTTACATATTGTATCTATATACACATATATATATATATATTCTCCATTATATATTTGTATATATGAACATACATATATATATTCTACATATTGTATGCATACCGGGTGGAACGATAAAATTGTCGTCCGAAAAGATAAAAACACTACAACTTTATTTTAAAACTTTCATTGAAAAAATCAATTCAGGTAACTTGATTATGTAGTAGAGCTGACATCAATTCAATGTAGCCGCCTTCAGCCTCAGTCACCGCCTCGATACGGATCTGGGAGCATGCCCTTTCCACAAGCGCCTGCGGGAGCTCGGCGAATACTCGGCGGATGACGGCGATCAGGCTGGCTTTGGTGTTGTGGGAGGTCATGTTGGTGATGTTCTCAACGTATGACCAAACAAAGTAGTCCAGAGGGTTCAGGTCGGAGGAGGAGGGGGCCAGTGACAGAAGGGTACAAAGTCGTAGCACTCCTTCTAAAGCCATTCCTGTGTCTCTTTGGACTTGTGAGCCGGCGGCGAGTCCTGCTGCCACACCCAGGGTCTGCCACCAGTCATCTGATTGCACCAGGGGATCACCATACTCTTTAGCACATCCAGGTACACTTTGGTGTTGACTTTCAAGCCGACTTCGAAGATGTGAGGTCGCATGATGTGGGCATCACTTGAAACCACACCAAAGACCATAGCCGTAGTCAGAAACTTTGTTTTCATCACCATGAGAACGTCCCTGCTATTCGTGGCACTCCAGATTTGGATTTTAAGGGTGCTGGCAATGGTTTTGTTGTCATAACTTGGATTGGTAGAGCGCATGAGTTGTATAGCAGCGCATCTCCGATCTAGCTCGTTGAACATTGTGTCACTTTCAGACATGATAGAAGGCTCTTGTACATAACTGGCCAACTAGTAGATGTTCTGCAAAAAAAAAAAAAGAAAAAAAAAAGAAAAAGAAAACCGGTTTTCATTAAACAGAAATGGAGTCATGTTCTCTTTTCTAGGGCGACAATTTTATCGTTCCACCCTGTATATGTATATATATATATTCTGCATTATATATATATATATATATATATATATATATATACATTAAGATAAGTATTACTGTATCCCTACATAAGGTTATTAAGGAATGTTGTACTTCCCTAAATTATGATAAAATCTGGAGTTTTAAGTTGAAATGTATTTAGAATTTAAAATTTTTTTAAAAATTTAATTTACTTTAATTCCAACCGGTAATAAAAACTAAAAACCGGAAGTAGGCGAAATAGGGAGGAAACTCTTCACTTCTCTTCTATCCCCTCCCACCCTTCCTTCCTGTGTCTATTCTGAATTATTTTATCAATTAGATCTAAAGAAGTTCTGTTATTTTTGGTATTATTGATTCATATCAATACCCATAACAGGATGGAAATAAATCTATAATCCTAATGTGACCGGTTTTTGTTTTTCCTAAAGAAATCATTGCTTTTTGATGTCAGTTACATTGAGCAGTTTACAAGGAAAATTTAAATGTTCATAGTTGAATGATTTTTTGTCCTAACGGAATTACTCCCGACACCGGTTTAACTCGACTGAATAATACACACACTCACACCCACCACACACACACACACACATACATATATATATATATATATTAAAATTTAGAACAATTGCAGCCTCAGCTCCTTCAACAGCAACCTCCAGCTAACTCATGTCTTTTCTGCGATACATTATCTGGGTCTATAATAGATTTTAGAAGCCTTAAAAGAATCTTCACGGGTAATACGAAGGACAAAAGACAGTTACTTTGCTTGTAACGGAAGTGCTCAAACATGACCAGAGGATCACATGTTTTCCAGCGGGCAACTTTCATGGATCTAAATAGGTGACCTTCTGCGGCAATGAAATGTCAGTCAATATATAACAGTCAAAATTAGTTTAAAAATATTAAAATTACCAAAAGATAATCATAAAATAATTTTTATAATTACTTTTATTCCTGATTGTTTTATCACCTTTGCTTATATATATATATATACGTGTAAATAATCTCGCACTATATACTAGAACACTCTTTGTAATCATACCCAAACCAACTGTATAAAAAGGTAAGGTAAGCATATTTGTTCACTTAGTTTAACGATCACATGGCCGTGAAACTGACAGTTACTGAGTTTCATGATTAAAGGTTTCACGTATCGATCATCAGATGAGTTTTATGCGTGGTAATAAACGAAATCTTCAATAATGAGATCACAATAAAAATAGGTGATATTTTTCTTTCTTCTACGCTTAATACTGCTTTGCTGGTCAGCATTTAAGGACTTTTTGTTAGACCAAACATTTAAAAAAACATTTGTTTAATACCATCAGCTTACTATATATACGAGGATCATTAAATAAGTTTCCAGACTTTTTTCGTATGGGCATGTTTATTGATAGTACACACATGAAACTCTAGTCCTCTTCGAAGTAATCTTCTCCGGCTGCAATACACTTGTTGTACCGTTCTAACAACTTCTCAAAAGCCCCATGGATGTCCTCTTGTGTGATCGTGTCAATGACCTTCATCACAGCCTCTTTCATCTCCTCAATTGTCTCATAACGATAGCCTCTGAGCTTAACCAAAAGTTACAGGGAGCAAGGTCGACCCAAAATATACCTTTTTATTTCTATCATTACCCGGGTCACTATATACTTCCACTTAATACACCACACATTCTTGTTTACATTTGTCTTCAAGCGGGCATCTAACCTTATCCCTACGATTACATTTAGCAATCACCTTATTTTTCTCTTTACTTAGTTTAGCTATATTACTCTTATTAATTATGCCATTGATGTTGGGCATGCAACTATAACTTAATTTAACACAATTCTTACTAAATATCTTATGTAACGGGTTCCCACGGGGGAAATTTATTTTTAACAACTTGAAGAATTCTTTCCCTAAGTTATTGACTACCCCCATGTTATAGGGGGGATTAAACCATAAGATTTTTCTAGGTCTATTTCTCCTTTTTTTGCGTATTACTTTCCTCCCTATCCCGATATTCTAATTTGATACTATATCTGTAATTCTTCAATGCCTCCTCATATTCCTGCTTGCTTCGTTCAATATATATATATATATATATATATACGAAGTTCGAGGTCAGTTTGTAAAGTAACGATACTGAGTGCACTTTGTGAGCTATGAGCAAAAAAGAGATAATTGGATTCTGTTATAATCTTAAATGATAACATTGCGAATATGTAACTTAATATAATCTTAGTCCTATGAAAGCATTGAATTTTTTTCTCATGTTTCTTTTACCTCGTCTTTTTCAAGTGGTTCAACTATTAAAATAGGAATGTCTTAGCAGCTATAGAATTAAGAGTTATGCCTCTCTAGTTCTTAGTGATTCCGAGGTAACCTTTCTTATAGAAGGGGTAGATGAAGAATTTTGTCTATCTCTCTATTATATTTTGTTTATGTAAAATGTTACAAAATCGAAGACGTAAATCATCAAATTTCCTTGTCTTCCATACTTCTGCGGGTATTTCGTCGAAGACGGCATATTTTCTGCTTCTAATTTTTGTCAGTACTACATTAACTTTTTCCTCTGTAAACTGTCCTAGTTTGATGTCTAGTATCCAGTTAATAATGTTTGTGATAGGTTTATCATAAAGTTTAGGAGAGTCTTCCAGCAGATTCTTAAAATGTTCTTTCAACATTTGTATTAATTCTTCTTAGCTAGCAGCTTTTAGTTTTAAAAAGGTTTTGCTATTAAATAACACACAAGGCTTGATATGCAATAAAAATAACCAACCAACCAACCAACCAACCAACCAATTGCAATAAAATTTGAAGCAAGAGTGAGAAGAAAAAAAAATCACATTTAAAGAATTATCAACGGACACATAATTGAAAGGAAATTGTTTACAAATTTTAGACGAAATCTTGAGATGCTACAAATGTGCCATATTTTATAAGACTTTATTTAATTGGAGCAACATTTCAAGAGTGATTGCAGCGTCTCGACATTTACTTTAAATGTAGAGAAATGGCTTTAGCCTTCAGGTGAAATTCAGACACAAAACCAATAGCTGATTAAAATCGAATGTAATAATAAAAATGTAATATACTTCGTTTTAAAAATTCCAGGTGTAATTAAAAGTGATTTAAATTACTTCTCACACTCAAGGCTGAGAAGGAAGTACCAGATACCCATGAGGAAAATTAAATAGTCTAACTCCAAATTTGACCAAAGTATACTATGGGGTTGGGATCTGAGTACTGTTGATATCACCCTTATTTTTGAAACCTGTGCACGAATTGATCCGTCTAGGAAATCTTTCACTATTATACAACAATATTATTTATGCGTTTAACATTCATTATATTGAAACACAAATTAAGCAGCCCAGTCAAATCTATGGAATACACCGACTGTAGTTCAGAAGAGAGATCAGACTACCCATCACCAAGTGTTCTGGAATGAAAGTGAACTGCATTTAATAGTAAAGCTCCATTTCCAGAGCTTTGTGGAATGTGGAATACATTTTCATAATCATTCATCCCTGGTCCATTCCGAACTGAATTTGTAGTACTTTTAGGGCCCCATCTATGAATTAAATATTCAACTATTTACAAAGGATTTATTTGTTTATTTGAGACCATATCAGTGCGTGGAAATTATTCATATTATATAGGAATACTTGATAAATAGAATTATTAATGTTAATACTCGAAACTATTTAACTGTGTGCAGAAAAATAACTAATGTCAAGTGGAATTATCAGTGTTTAATAGGAATAAAGGTAACCGTTTAGTCATAAGACATCAAATGATTCATATTTAATGTAATTATTGTTTCTTTTGGGGAACAAATGGACACTAACAACTCGTTTATAAAGAAAATTACTAAACAATTCGCTAACAAATCGTATATATATATATATATATATATATATATATATATATATATATATATATATAAGTAGGATTTGGCCTTATATAATCACAACGGTTGATATGCTGTAAACACCAGATAATATATCAATAGAGTAGCAATCTTATTTTCCATATATATATATATTTATATATATATATATATATATATATATACAATATTTTAGAATTTTCAAACTATTTCACATCGTTACCAACTCCAACCTAAAACTAAAACATTTGTCAGGAAACACGAAAGGATCCTAATAAAACCATATAGACAAAATGTGTCTTTATCATTTAATCAAACATGCTTAAAAGAGGAACTGCTCATAACTACACGCAAACACTCAAACACACACACACACACACACACACACACACACACACATATATATATATATATATATATATAGGGTTTCAATAAATTACATTTTTTATGGTTTTGAATTTCATCTGTAACTTAAACTTTCGATGTTTTCTCTGAGGTAATCAATGAGAAGAAACTATCCTTCCTTTTCCGAGAAGCCTAGATGAACTTAAGCAAAGCATCACAGTCCCACTGGACACTGTTTCCCAAGATATGCCGCAAAGTGTTTGGAAGGAGCTAGACCACCGAAGACATGTATGGATGCACCACGTAAAATATAGATATATGTATCCAGCAAATATGTTGTATCCGATAAGGCAAAAATGTAAACAAACAAAAGCGACTACATAATGCCTTATAATTCTCGAGCTGACCTTGTTCGCTGGCTGGCTGGCTGGCTGGTATGATACTTAGTCTAACGTAAAGTTGGGCAGCAGTTTCAAACGTCCTACGTGTCTAGCCATACTGAAGAGTTGTGATACAAAGAAACAGCGTGTCTTTAGATGACAATATATATATATATATATATATATATATATATACTGTTGGTGTAGTACATTTATCAGTCTGAAGAATGTTGTGTGATCAAATTGTTTTTGTTTTGTTTCGTGTGTATATATATATATATATATATTGTCATCCACAGGCAGACTGTTTCGTTATATCACAACTCTTCAGTTTTCAGTGTGGCTAATATTTGTCGCTGCCTCCCACCAGACACAACTTGACACAAGGTCAAAAGCCCGAAGGCCGATTAAAGTGGGGATAAAGGGGAGGGGAGGTCGGGAACGAGCCGAGACTCGAACCCTGCTTGTCTGTGCTGCTCATCGGCTCACTTAGTGCAATGTGAGCCTGATGAGGCAAGCAGTTTCTCGAACCCAAATGTGGGTCCAGGCACGTATGCCAGTTTGCGGCTTAAACTAGACGCTTGGTCTAGTGCTGTACAAGGGGCTATACATGCAGGACGATGCAAGTTGGGATCGAAACCTGCTTATCTTTACGCTAGACTTAGTATTTTACCTTCCAGCCATTTCGGTGACCGACATCAGCTCAGGAATTATAAAGCATTATGTTTAAGCTTTCGTTTTTTTTTTTTTACATTTACATTTCTACCAGAATTTGGAAGGCTCAATTCGATAGAAGAGCTTTACATTACGGTAGTGGCAGCCGTTAATTCCTTCACCAGGGTGCTTAACCCACGGTTGAGGAGCGTATATATTGTCATCTACAGACAGGCTGTTTCATTCTATTTACCCAACTGCTCTGCTCGGGCAGGATATGATACAAGGTCAGTTTTTAAGCGGAGTTTAACAGGTTTTAATTCAGAGTTTTCCTTCTCCAAGACTAGTTGTCTCACCAAGGCTGAAGAACCTAGTGTGCCCAAATATTTACCCATAGGGATAATAATTGGATTCATACCTTTCCCAAAGGTATTAGTGCTATGTGAAATGCAATCAGTCTCATCCAGGATTTGAACTTGTGTCGCCGAGTCCATTTCCTACGACGATAACCATTACACCACGGGCACCTCCTGACAGGCTGTTTCATTGTATCATAACTCTTCAGTGTAGCTAGACATGCAGTACGATTCAAGCTGGGATAGAATTGTCAGAGCACCTGTTTAGGGAGTGAGTCTCAATTTGGCAGTGACTTGAAAGGTTTGTTTGTTTGCTTATGTGGATTTTTTACTGTGTTGTTTTGAAGAGGCGACCTCGCAAATAAATAGATTGTTTATTTGTTTGTGTTGGTGTTTATCGTTGTCATTTTTTTTCTAGATCAGACAATTAAGTTTAAGATTAAATCCAAATAGCACATAACTTTTCAGACTTTTTGTCTGTTTTTTTGTTTTTGTTTTTTGTTATTGTGTTTTTTTTTCTTTTTTCAAATATTGATTTTATGTTAGTAAATGCTGAAACTCTCGTAAAATCGAAACTGTTTGAGCGAAAATTCTGTTCTACTAAAACTAAATTGATCTGATCCATAGATTTGATCCTGTATCCGTAGTTATTGAGTCAAGAATAAGACAGCAAATATGATTTTCTGCATATTTCTTTTAGCAGCTCATGTATTCCAGTAAAAAAAATTACGTTTTTGCTTCTGCTTTTTGATTCATGGTAAATTTTGAAAGTCTTTTAGGTTGTGAAACTAGTGAATAAGTGGGTTGATTTGAGATGTTTGCTGCATTGGTTGTTCTTGATATTGCAAGATTGGCAACGTTTACTGACTTTTGGTGGGTTTCCTATAAATTTCTTCATTGAATAGTACCTTGTTGCTACCTATCTTTTCCCTGAGGTTATTTGATCGACCATGGGTTTGTTTGGATGGTTCTTGAAAAAATATCTTACACGTTGAGGTTTACTCACAAAATGTTTAAACAGTTATTGATTATTTGGGCTTGAGATGGGAGAATATTGTTGAATGTTGTTACGAAGGGGATGCGCTTCATTATCCCTTTTGCTCTTAGTATTAGGGTGTCTTGCATTGGGGTGGAGATATCTTAGGTTATCTAGTTATCGATTAAAGTATAAGGATATCCCTGTGCAAAGAACTATCGATTAAGTTAATCGCTTTTTCTTTTTAATTTGTTGGCGTCATTGGCGATTCTTCTTAGTCTAATCACTTGTGAGTAGGGAAGGATTGTACTATAGGTAAATACGGCAATTTGCGAAATGTACATGGGACGTTCATTACATATATACATAACGTAGAACGCATAAAGAACATAGGAATCTCGAAATTCGAAAACACGTAACGACTTCTTGTTCAGGTACGAAACCTTTTTATTAACTTTGAATTAAAGGTTAAGACATAAGGAGGAGAGACACAATCTTCTGTGCTGTCTTATTTATTTGGCTCCCATCTCGAGCGACCCCCGTAGGGCGCAAGTTCGCCTCACGTCTGCGAGCTCCAAAAGTCGATCCTCCTTGTTTGGCGTCTAGTATTCAACTCTCTAACTTTCTTTCAATTCTCCACGAGCCTCTGCGCGCTTCCGGTGCGTGACGTTACTCGCACTCCGTCTCCCGTTTCATCTCGGACTATTGTGACATCTGAGTGACACCTTCGTCTGCCTGCGTGCGCCCGCGTTCACACCTGCATCAATGTTTGCACCAAACTAACCTATATGCTGAGCCGAAAGGTTCTCAGCCAAACTAAACTCAAAGGCATGAACTGAAATCCCTTGGCCATTACGTTACAGGATGACTTTGAAATGCTTGAGGTGTTAAGATCTGTAACGAAAATTGGTATGTACGTTGGTGGAGTTTGTCTGTAATTTTGTTTGTTCTTGTCAATATATAACAGAGTATGTAAAAATTCAATTAAATCTGTAGACTTTTTGTAGTCACATTTGATCGAGTCGTGCATCATACTTAGGTCGATTAGGAAAATATTCAGTTTTGCCTTTCCAAAAAGGTATATAATAAATACGTCATCAACGTATCTTGCATAAAAGTACCATTCTAAATTCCCGGGTCGATTTACGTGTTTTCACATTTGTCAATGTGTTGCATTGTCATATGCTACAACTATACACATATACATGCAGAATACATTTTGCCACAATGAATAAAGACGAGCGAAGACTTCTTTAAAAAAAATATACCTCTCACTTTATTTGAAAGGTTATGTGTGAGAGGGAGTTGGAGACTGAACAAAGACTGCAATATATTGACCTCCCCGGCCCCTCCGGACATCGTCATGTGTCGTTCTCGTTCTCCTGGACTGCTCAACCGGAGGCCCGGGGGCTCAGCTTTCTGCTGAATGCTGGCTTTCTCTACCGCATCTTGTCTCTAACGGGTCTGGTCTCCAAACTCAATAGGGGGTCCCAAAGGCCCCTTCTGCCGGGTGGTGGCTTTCTCTACCACATCTGGTCTCTAACTCATCTGATCTCCAACTCGTCTGATCTCCAACTCTATCGGGGGTCCCGAGGGCCCCTTCTGCCGGGTGGTGGCTTTCTCTACCACAACTTGTCTCTAACTCATCTAATCTCCAACTCACTGACTTCCTGTCCCACCGAGTTATATAATAGTTCAAGCGCCCACTCAATCTTTGGAATGGCATGTTTGATCGAAATGAAGCGGGAATAACTGTCATGCAGTTCACAGGTCACTCTCTTCCGGTGCGTCAGTCTATGAGTGTACCATGGGATTTTTACCTTGTCCCATTTTTTCGACCAAACCCGCCAACACGATTTCTTCTCATAACTGTCATCGGAATGTGTCATTTTCTTCCGATGCATCACTTTGGAATGGCATGTTTGGCCGGGTCGAAGGTCAATATACAACTAATATAGATGGTTGTGTATGAATAGGCTGCAAAATTGCGCATAAAGCGTTTTTTTTGTTTCTATGAAGTGTCAATATTTAAAACTAAAATTATTTAATATGTGTCCGTCACATTGGTTTAGTAGGTAGAGTGTTCACCAATGGTCCGGGAGACCTGGGTTCAGTCCCAGATCGGGTCAAAGTAAAGACTTTGAAAATGGCACTCGATACCTCCTAGCTTAGCACTCGGCAATATAAGGTATGTATCGAGGGTAAAGAGGAGCAATCCAGGGAAAGGGGTAGCGCCCTTCCTTACACCACGGTGTATCAGCTATTGAAAAGGGAGCCTTCTGGTTGCCCTTGACTACGGTCGCAAACTTTGCTGCTTTTTGCTTATGTCTTACATTAAGGGAAATCGGATGCTGTAATGGTTAGCAAGCTACACTAGTCAACATTCAAGAGTGAGTTTGATTCTTATTGGGTGCCCCATTCATGCAGCCTTGTGCCACATCTAAGCAAAAAGAACAGTAAATTACTAATCTGTCTCGCAAAAGTATTGTTATTATTTCTGTAAGAGGGTTTTCTGCTATTATTTTGTAAGAGTTTTCCCCCAAAAGTAAAAGTCCATCGTTGTGTTTGATATTAGAAAATAGGGATTTGACTTCCACTCTGACTTGAACCGCATCTGGTGGTATAATTATGATGGTGTTTATTTTGTTTTCTAAGTTCGTCATATCACATATTTAGGATTTTACTTTCTTAGCAACTGTTTGTATGTTGTAATCTACGTATTTGGATTGTTTGGTTGTGTGAAAGTTAATTGAGGAAATTACTGACCTTCCAGGTTTGTTCATTTTATGTATTTTTTGGTTGCAAATAGAAGCAGGCAGGTTTTATGTTGCTGGGTTTTAGCATCCCCGATTTTATTTGTACCGTTCCAACAACTTCTGGAAGGTCCCTTGGAAGTCCTCTTGTGTGAGCGTGTCAATGAACCTCGTCACGGCCTCTTTCATCTACTCAATTGTCTCATAACGACGACAGCCTCTAAGCTTAGGGAAAAACCAAAATTCACAGGGATCAATGTCTGGACTATAGGGACGGTGAGGAACTGTCTTGATGCCCATCTTGGTCAAATAGTCTGTGACAAGGATGGAGTTGTCGACTGGTGCATTGTCCTGGTGGAAATGCCACTGACCAGATTTGAAGAGTGCTGGCCTCTTCCAACCGAATCTCTTCCTGAACTCCCTTAAAAACTCAACATAGTATTCCTTGTTGACTCTCGGTCCAGTGGGAACCCAGTGCATGTAGATCATGCCAGTGCTGTCAAAAAAAGGGATCATCAAAAGTTTGTGGGTGGATTTGCTCTGTCTGGCTTTCTTGGTTTTGGAGAGCCAGCATGTTTCCACTGGCAACTTTGTTTCTTGGTCTCTGGGTCATAGCAGTAGGTCCAGCTTTCATAGCACGGAATTTTTTCCAGGTTTAAAACACAATTTTATTGCATATCGTTCTTCTAAAGTCCAGATTTCAGTTTTGAAATTCACTAGCTGTGATAATCAGACTTTAGCAGGGTGTATTTCAATTCCTGATGTAACTATACATTTGAACATGAAATCATAAGAATTTGTCAGTCATCTCATAAGGTGTATAGCAATAACATACTGAATTGTCAAGTGTCTATGACAATTGTAAATGCCTGTACAAAAAATTATGGAAACTTATTGAATGTAGCACGTATATGTTTTATGCTTTGTTTATTTGCCAAAGTGTTTCGACTATTTTTTTTTCAGTTGGAAGTCTTCAGCAGGGCTTGTAGATGTTGCTATGCGAAAACAACGGAATAATCTTTGTCAATAAATTTTTTCGGACAATATTATTTAAATCTATTATAGTGTCTTGATGACTTTAAATGCTTAGGTGGTTGCTTCTGTTTTGTTGCGATTAAAACCATTGTTTTTCTTTTCTTTTAGCTGGTCTAAAGTGGGTGTTCCCTGTTCCGTTAGTACAAAATGGGTTCTTAATCGATTCTTTTATTTGCCCCGTTGGCGAGAGCAGTAGAATACGCCGACTCATTCTCTGCAGAGGGGTAATACCCTCCAATGAGTGTCCTGGATATGACACTAAACAATCTTATGGTGAGATTCCAGCAAAGTTGGAGCTTTGGGGAATGCGGAGCTCCCCTTTATTGTCATCGCTCTTATGTCCACTCTGGCCTGGGGTGGTAGCACCTGACTAGGGTCCTATCTATGGGTTAAATAGAACTAAACTTCGTACTTATGCTAAACTGAAATACTTGAAATAAAAGTGTTTTGATATTTGAAACGAGCGTTTATGCAAAACAGAATTGTTTAAAATAGAACTGTTTTTGACATTGAAATAGTACTTACGCTAAATTGGATTGTTTGAAATAGATGTTTTCCCATTTAACTGTGTGTGGATAAAAACTATACTTTCACTAAACTGAATTTTTTTAATTTAAAACTGTTTGACTAAACTGAATGGCTTGAAATAAAAATATTTTTGACAATTAAACTGTGTATGCTAAACTGAATTGTTTGAAATAGAACTGATTATTTGCATAAAAATGGATTTCGCATTACATATCCTATAAAGTTTGATATGCCACCAAACCAACCAACCAACGAATCTTACAGAAGAATGATTATGTACGTTTTCCAGCGTGTTGTTATGAAAGTGAAATGGACGGGGGCCAAAAGTGAGGCCTTTGCCAGTACTTCAACTACGTTTATACAGAATTTGTGCTTAATTAGATTTATTATCCGTTCATATAAGTCATTTTTAAATCTGCGAGTCCTTCCAAGTAGCTGCACAAAATTTTGAAATCTATTCTAATTTATAAAATGTTTTGTATCATCCCTCTAAAGTGAATTGGTTGAGCGGTTGCTTCTTTTTTGTATTTTTTTTAGATCTGAATGCATTTATTTGGGTCTGAGTGTCCGTCCCTAAGTTTGTCTAATCAGCGTCTTTCTTTTTTTGAGCTGGTTCAGTATCAATGCTACTATTTGGATTGATTCGTATTATGGGCCCAGGTCTCTTGTTCTTCATTATTTTGAGGATGTCTGCATGTGTGTGTGGTTTGGTTTAAGCTGGTTTTTCCCTGGATATCTTTGCTTCCGTTAACATACTTTTTAGCTGTGATTGTCTATGTTCGATTTTTGTTTTGCATTGTTTTCGGTTTTTTTGTTTGTTTTTTTTTTTGTTTTTGTTTTTTTTTGTGGGTAAGCTTCTGTCGTTTTTGTTTTGAGTTGATGTAGTTCTTTATTTTTTTCTGTTTTTTACTTGGTTATTGCTGTCATGATGTAAAGATATTTCTTTGTCCTCGTTTGTTTTGTTATCATGTCATCCAGGTTAGTTGGTTTGATGGGTTTTATGGCATATCAACCTTTGTAGGTTATTTAATGCCAAATCCATTTTATGTAAATAATCAGTTCTATTTAAAACAATTCTTTTTAGCATGAGTACACAATTTAATTGTCAAAAACATTTCTATTTTAAACTATTCAGTTTATTCAAACAGTTTTATATAACCCTTCAGTTTAGTGTAAGCACAGTTTCAATGTCAAAAACAGTTCAATTTCAAACAATTCAGTTTAGCATGAGCACGTAGTTTAAATGTAAGTACAGTTTAAATGTGAAAAACATTTCTATTTCTAGCTATTCAGTTTAGTGAAATGGTTCTAATTCAGCTAATTCCGTTTATAATAAGTACAAATTATGTTTACACACAGTCAAATGTCAAAACGGTCCTATGTTAAACAATTCATTTTAGTGTAAATACAGTGTCAACGTCAAACAATTCTATTTCAAATAATTCACTTTAGCATAAGCACGCAGTTTAAATGTAATCACGGTTTAATTATCAAAAACATTTCTATTTCAAGCTATTCAGTTTAATCAAACAATTGAGTTTAGCAAAGTATGCCAATAGTACTATTTAACCCAGAGATAGGGCCCAATCAGGTGCTACCACGCCGGACCAAAGTGGAACTGGGAGCAATGGCAATGAAGGGGTGCCCCAGCATTACTTGGACCTCAGCATAAGACTGTTAAACGTCACATCTAGGACACTCATTGGTGGGGATCTTACTCCTCTGAAGAGGTGCAGTCAGTGTATTCTACGGACCCAGCTGACAGGGAAATGTCATCCAGGACTTTGGCTTCAAATTTTGTTTCTGCGATGTTTTCCATGAGGTATGAAGAGTACTGTTTGATTTTTTGTATCAAATCGGTGGAAAATCTTCATCATGGTTACGAATTGAGGTGGTCTCTTCTACGTTGAAGTTAACTCGAAAGGGTTTTTTATACATGTTTTTGGGTACTATAGGTGTAACTCATAACGAATTATTTTGTCATTTTTTTCTGGGAAGTATCACAGCTAGGAGCTCTGTTTCCTAATATATTAGGCTTGCTGTGTTATCATTGTTTTGGATAGCCGTGTTAAGTTTTGCTTTCTGAGAACAATGTGTTCTTTTTCCTGGTCTTGTTTCATTTAATAAAAAGATGAACAAAAGGGATAAGCTAAACTGGAATATATTTGGCTCTTTGCAGATAAAAATGAACTACATAAAAGTAATATCTCTGTTTTATTACTTTGTTTCATTATATATATATATATATATATATATATATATATATAGTGTGTGGGTGTGTGTGTCCAAAAAAATTTGATATCATTTCGCAAACCAATAATTTTGGCAATTCTCGTTGAAATACCCTCAAATTTTCTCAAAATGTATAGAAACAGATTAAGATTTTATATTTAATGGAAGAGAACAGTATGTTCTTATCAAAACGGTAGAGAGGGTTTAGAAAGAATGCATTACAATTTAAGTCCCACGCCACTCTTCCATAACAGTTTTGTGTTTTTTCACTGGAAAATGAGAAACGTTTGCACAAAATAGTGCTCGTCGCCACTTCAGCTAAGCATGCATTTTTCGAATTAACCCGAACGTGTCACATGTGGGTACAAAACCTCGAGGAGGGAGATTAAAGTAGCCTCGAATATTGTCGTTCAATATTGCAGTAAACCGATAATTTTCGTAGGGTAGGAAAGAGAAAGAAAAATAATAAAAAGTCGTATAAGAATAGGAGAAAGGGAGGAGTAACTTAACTATTACCATGGAAATAAAATGCAAGAACTATATTTCTAAGACAATCAAACACTTATACCATTAGAAAGAATTTATTTTGAAGGAAAAAAATTCAACAGATACATTTCCATCAACATTGCTCAAATTTCTCCGTGCGTAGTTGAGTTAAAAACACAACATTTGCTTAAATAGAAAAGAACAAGTCAAAAGGATAGAATTAGAAATTAACTTACTCGACGTTGGACAAAAACAAAAATTTGGTTTAGTTTCTTTTTTTAATGGCATATCAACCTTTGTAGGTTTTTAATGCCAAAGCCATTCTCCTAGAAGAACAGTAATGGTACTATTTAACTCATAGCTGGGAGGATAAGGGGGCTCAGACTTTTCCCAAAGTCATTTGCCCGAAAGTGAACGTAACAACACGACTGGAGTACGAAATAACAAATTACGATTCGGCAGTCCATAGCTTTAAGAATTGCACCACGAGAACACCAACCAGAAACAAAAGAAAAATTGTAAATTACAAAACAATCTTTTACAGCAATAACAAAATGGAGTCTGAATTCAAATTTCTCTTTTCTTATTTCTTTCTTTTGTTTCAAATTTCTGGTTTTCACTGGCTGGTATAATTTTCTTTTTCCTTCGAGTTTTCGGTATCCTTTTCTCCAGAACTTCAAGAAAATTTTGAGAATGGTGTTCTGTGGAATTTTTCGTTAAATTTCTTCCACTGTACCCCTAGACAATTTTGATGATAGTGCTCTGAGAAATTTAACGTTTTTCGTTAAATTTCTACGACTGTCCCTTTTTCTAGAAAAAAATGTCTCCCAAGACTTACTCTAATTGAGTGGGGAGTGCTAAGCAACTTTTTGTTTTCCTACGGAAAGAAACCCCTTTTAGGCTTCCCTTCTGCCGTGGAAACCCATTAACTCCTAGTTAATCAAAGATTTTACACCGTTTTGATGGACAGTGGAATCTATAAAAGAGGTCGACCCTGCTTTCAACCCGGCACAACTGGCTGGCTGGCAGATTGGCTTCAGCTTCCCACTGAAAGTCTATCAGACTGTTCATTTATAGACTTCTAACAGACTGAGAAGAAAAGACTAACAAAAAAAAAACAAACAAAAAAACCCCAAAACGCCCAGTCGTTTAAATACCCACAAAGAGACAGTAATGGTCAAATTTTAAAAAACAAGTCGATGAGATTCGAGCAATTTTTAACTGTTGATTTTAAAATCCCCAAAGTATACAACCCAGATAAATAGCAAATCATGAATATACAGTTCGTTACATTAAATCTTTTTCTTTTTTTTTTTTTTTTTGGTGTTTAAAATCATCAAAGGGTAAATCGACAAAAGTGGTCAATCAATCGTAATATATGGCAGTTTATATATATATATATATATATATATATATATATATATATATATATATATAGAGAGAGAGAGAGAGAGGGGGGAGAGAGAGAGAGAAAAATATACAGTCGACCTATATATATCTATAATGACCATTTTTTTAGACTTTACAAATTCTAAATATGATTATTTTTGTTTTTTTGGATAATTAAGTTGATCGCTTGAATTTTATTAAAAATTGATTAAACTATTTTGACGTTTAATACTTATCAAACTTTTTAATCAACAAAGTTTCATCTGACATCTTCGTGGAGACTTCGTCCCGAGTTGGTTCGGTAAATAATCCACAGAGATTTCGTTATTTGTGCTTAGATGGAATTTTTTCTTTAGTAATGGCTTTCCGTTTTTATAGCAGTTATTTTCGGTTCTAAATTATTACCAAACAGAATTTCTGGAATGTTTACTTTCTTGTATTAAATAAAGGTCAGCTGAAAAAATACTTAGGAATGATTGATAGAAACTCACAAATTGTAGAAATTATTGCTATTTCACTTCTTTTTATATCTTATCTTGTTTTCAAACATTTATTGGTTTCATGTTTTCTTCATGAAGAAGCTAAAAAGGTCTTTTTTTTCTGTTATAAGGGTCAAGTAGAACAGCAATCTGCAATTATAAGATATTAGAAAAGAAAGAAATCAATAACATAGATGAACAAAGATTAAATAAACGACTTGAGAGAGACGAAATCTCATGGAATGGTTTTCTTGTTTACTGTCAAGTTTTTCTTTGCATTGATCTGTGTATATTTTGACCCTCTTTATATTTACAAGGAACTCACGGATGAATTATTTGAGCAAATATTTCATCTGACCCCTCCCCCAAAGGAAACTAATGACATCTAAATCATTCACACATAAACTGTTTCCTTATTTATCACTTTGGGTAATCTATCAATATCTTGCAAAAAAATCTTAACCTTACAGGTTAGTTATTACAAAGTAGTGAGTTCGAACCTCTCTAGATTCCCCCTTTTTGTGCTCTTATGCAAAACCTGAACTATGCTTTATTTTTCAGGAGTGCCTTGAATGGTCGTTTAAACAAATTAGGTTAGCGCAGCATTACATTTTATTTTGAATGTGCCCTATACTTACTAGCCTTGTGCCAAATTAATTAGAGATCAGTATTTAGAATATTTCATTATTCATAAAAGCTGTATCATTTTCGTAAAGGGAGACATCAAAAAAATTTACGCATAAAAGAGTTTTTCTCTTTCTGATTATGGAACTGTTTATTCTCTTTCAAGCACAAAATAAATCTATGCAAAAAAAAAAAAAAAATACACACACACACATACATCGCTCTTAGTGTAACGGCTATCGTTGTAGGAAATGAAATGGGTGATACAGTTTCATCTTAGATGAAGTTCTTTGCGTTTTACTTATTATTAATTGTCAAGTGAAAGGCAAGATTACTTCTATTCTTCTTCACCCATGCATGAATAGTAGGTCAGACTAAGTTCTTTAGTCTTTATTAGGCCACACATTAGGAGAATTAAAACTCTGAAATCGAACCTGTTGTACCCCGCTTAAGAATTGACCTTTTGTCACATCCTAACTGTGTCCGAGGGGTTGAGTAAATATACAAACACACACATACGCAGATACATACGCACCCATACACACACGCACTCAAATATATTTAGCTATTTTCTGACATTATATATCAACAGTATCTCATTAGCAATAATGTTGACTTAATAAAAATCGAACGTTACAATGGTAATCAATATCAATGATCGGAAATAAAGAACGAATGCTCTAAAAAGCTTCCAAACATGACCATATTGTGATCCATTAATAAATTATATAAGGATTGTGAGAAATTAAATTATTCCCTTTGTCTTGATTAATTTTCATTCGATGTTATATTAGAAAACATGTAAATACTTTACTTAAAATCTTCGCCAAGCATCGGGCCAAGGCGGTTAAATGAGTATCGTTATTCAGTAAGCAAGTATCACATCCCGAAAGATTTGTCCCTAAATAAAAGTCACACGTGCAAATGCTTTATCCCTGAAAACCTTCAATTAGAAGAAAAGTCACACATCCAAAACCTTCAATTAGAAGAAAAGTCACACATCCAAAAGCTCAGTCTTAAAAAATATTTGGCTTCAGTTTCTTCGTTTAATGGCAGTTTAACATTTCCGGTTTGTTTACTGCGAAAGCTATCACTGTGGAAAAACATCAGTGATACTATATAACCCATAGCTGTGGAAATGAAAGAGGTCAATACCTCCCCAAGATTATTAATCAGAAAGAGATCATAATAGCGTGACTTTAGTTTGAACTTGTTTATTACGAGTCTGAAGTCCATCACTTGAATCAGTGTGCCACAGGGACCTACCGCAGAAAATTTTCATTTGGAGGAAAAGTCCCCAACTCTACAGGCTTTGTCCCTAAAAAGTTTTAATAGGAAAATTTCAGGCGAATCTGAACCATTTTTCTTTTTTTTTTTTTTGCACCAAGACACATCGATGGATTAGCCAGTGACACAAAAAAATTGTCTCTAAAAATAAATATTTGCAAGAAAAGTCCCATATTACAAAAGCTCAGTGCCTGACAATATTTATTTAGAAGAAAAGTCAGAACAACAAAATTTCATCTGTGATTTTATTGTTCATCGGCAACTTACATCCACATAAGAAATTATTATTGTATATTTAGTAGAATAAGTTATTATCCAGATCCTCTCTTTCTACGTGCAAGAGAAAGCCAACTATATATTGGCATCTCATCCAACCAAAGATTACTCTGTCAGATTTAAGGCGGCAGAGGCAGCTCACACCCACAACCTGTGGACAGAGTAAACAAGTAGCCAATTTATAAGAAATAATCATTCTCAGTTTATAATGAATAGACAGTGGATCAATGGAGTATTTCCGTACAAGAAAAGACAGACATTTTTAAGCCAGTAATTCTAGTTATTATTAAGTCTTTGGAACACGCATCATATTTTCAGGATTTGCTATTAATATCAAGGAACATTGGATCCAGACACGTTTTAATGATAAACAGGTGTAAGATAAGCCAAGAAATTCCTAATAACTGACAGAAAAATAAAACCGTTAAAAGAAAAAAAAACACAAGTACAAGGTTCTATAACGTTCATATTTGTAACCTGAAAATAAAGAAAGGACAGACTTCGTGCTCAATGAAAAGGTTGCTCATGGGTAAATTAGCATGTTTCATTTAAGAAGACAACCATATTTTTACATGTTGATTATGCTTGGGGTGGAATACAAATTTTAAAATTGAGATTAATGGATAATTATATACAGGAAATCCAGATTAAAATGAAGGCAGAGTAGTGCACAATCTTATGTAGAATGCTATGATAAACGATCAAACCCGTAGAAATACCAAAATGTAATTAGAAATAGTCACCAAGATTAAATATTAACATGAAGTATTGAATACTTTATTTATAAGCTACATACACACACACACACACACACACACATTATATATACTTAATCTTTGCAAATTAAAAATAGAAAAAGGCAACTTTCTTTTTATTCTACCGTGGGATAGATCACTACCATGGCGAATGCAGAACGTGTTTAAAAACAATTTTTAAATTAAGTGCACGTCAGTTTACCGATTGCTACTTAATTGAGATACATTTAATAACGTAAACGTTTTATGTGATCTTTTGCTTTTAGACGTTTTCTCACTTGATTTAAAAAAGGATATTTTAGTCACAATCCATCTATCAATCTATGATGAAAAAACATATTAAGAGGATATATTTATAATACGAACAAGAATCATATCAAATCTGAAGCTGGCATATATACGATCCCTTGTACAGGGCGTGATTAACAATTTATTATTGATACTTCACTTAATGTATTTATGAATAACAGATTTGTTAGTTGATAGTCCTCCTAACATACACCACCACCCACTTTTTAAATATCTACACGAACTACTGCTAGTGCTGTTTGATCATCAAAGGTTTGAGCTGTCTTCTAATGTGGCCTATGTACGTGTCCCCATTTTTAGCCTTTTTTCGACCCTCGATTTAGATGAGGGATCCAGGGGAATTTCCAAAAGCATACAAACACGGTTTCTTTTTCCAGGAACTTTGATACTCGTTGATATTTGGAACAAGGTCTTCCTGCATGCTTTTCCGAATTTGGCCGATAGACCTAGCTGAAAGCAAACGCCTGCATATAGCTGATTCCTTGATGCCCAAAAGGTAATTCCTTGAGTACTTTTGGTTTTATTTTCTAGGGTGCCACTATTAGTTCAGTAAAAGGAACAAGAGCGACTTCAGACAAAGAGGATCGACAATGACAGACAAGTTAAACTTATCGATAAGAACAGACTGTTGACGAGTGTGTATGATGGAAATGGATCTCTTTTTAAAGTAATGGATCCGAAACTGTAGATACGGGGATCGTTGCTGTAGTAGATAGTAATGTTGCGATTCCAACACTGTTTTGACTTCCGGTTCCTGTGATACTGTGGCGACAACAGAGTCTTCCGGTTGTTTGCGATTAGAATCAATAAATCTTGATAATGAATCTGCTTGGTATTTGATGGTGAAATCATTTTCCAAAATTATTGTTTGTTAGTGGCATATCAAACTTCTCGGGTTACTTAATGCCAAATCAATCCTTTTAGAAGTAGTACTATTCAGCCCATAAGATAAGGGGGTTCATACCGTTTTCAAGGGTATTTGTCCGCAAGTGAACGTAATAGCCCGACTGGAGCTTAAACTCATGTACTACGATCCCGCTATCCAGAGCTTTAACCATTACCCCACGGGAACATCCTCTAAAAGCATTCAGCTAAACTTTGTAAAT
The DNA here is from genome assembly GCA_963585895.1 of Sepioteuthis lessoniana. NCBI lineage: Eukaryota > Metazoa > Mollusca > Cephalopoda > Myopsida > Loliginidae > Sepioteuthis > Sepioteuthis lessoniana. The sequence continues at coordinate 119,987,970 of OY757910.1, forward strand.
TGTTAGCTGTTTATACAAGGATACCTGTCTTGGAGCTGAAAATATTAACAAGAGGCCTGTTATTTGCTACAAGGGTGAAATGTCACCCATATAACATTTTATGAAACATATGATAGCAAATACGATTGCCAAAGCTTAATTTTAGATTTGGCCATACTTCACACTCAACAGGTGTTTGGAATCTAGATACATGGACTATTGGATTTTTTACTTTCGGCAGGAAAATGGTGCGAAATAACTTATCCGATTCCATAGATTGAAACACCAGGGATGCCATAATACCCATTGCTGAATTGTAATGGTTCAGCTATAATTCGAACCCAGTGAAGACTTAATTTTATCAAAATCGAACAGATATTTGCTTAACTAGTTTTAGGGTACGTCTTTTTTCAAAAGACGATTGAAAGGACAATACACCCGGTGCATATTTGGCAAAAATACACTGTAGTGACTTACTAAACCGATAAAAGTGAGTCGAACGCTTATATAGTCGGTACTGTTAAATGTTGCATAGCGTTAATGTTACATATTGACACTCGAACGAGCCGTCAATCAAGAGATGCACCTGTGTAAATAAGTGGAAGAGAGCGAAACAGGTGAATCCGGTCGAAGATATAGGAATATCACCTTGATCTGTGGACGTGGTTGAATTCGGTGCAGATGCGTACCCCAACGGAACCGGGCTTGGGCAAGTAGCCAATAGGAAGCAGACAACATAACCAATGGAAAGCAAAGAAGTGAGACGTGGGCATAATCATAGTTAACGAAAAAGAGGAATTGCTGCAGGTCACGTGAGAGTCGTAGACTATGTAAGTTACCGAATTTCGACTAAAGTCAGTTGTTCACTGGCTCTTCTGTCTCCCGACAACTCTTTCGTGTGCGCGAACTCTCTGAGATTGCTTTTTTGCTCCACACAAGTATCATCGCCAAAAATAAAAATATAATCTTATATTTTTATATACGTACGTGTTCCTCGTTGTTAATAACCACACAGTATACTATACAACATACATATTTTCTGGATCTGATCCACAACCATTTTTGTCGAAAGAGAATCCAAGATATTAAATAGATGTTTACAAAAATTCACATTTGTCAGCCCCTAACAGAATCTATTTTGCTGTACTCGGCCAAGTACTCGATTAAGACTATGTGAGAGTACTTCTTGATTTAAACTCTTGAAAAATATGCCATTAATGTAAGCAACAAGAGCAGTTAATTGTCAGTTTGGCATGCAGCGTCTGTTGGAATATGGCTAACGCCGAATTTATTCCAAATTGGAAGAACCCTTAATGTTTATTTACAGGAACTCCATAGAATCATCAACTTCCAGCTAAAGTTAGGTCTCAGACAGAACCTATGCTTGTTCAATTTACACTTTTTGTTGTCTCAGAATATCTGATAGCATCACATTACAGTTCTGTTCACGCTAATTATCCGTTCACTTTTGTCTTGTTTCTTGATTCAGAAAAGTTAGTCCAACATTTTGTCCCTAGTTGAAATACGCCCCAGGTTTTATTTTATTTTATTCCCCAGCATTTATGGTGGATTGGATGATCTTATTTACCCCAAGGAGGGGTGTATAAATAATAGATTTGCTTGTTGGTAATCCTCTTTACAAGACTTGCTCTCAATATATATATACATATATATATATATATATATATATATATAATTTTAAATCTCTCTCTCTCTCACACACACACATGTATATATATATATATAGAGAGAGAGAGAGAGAGAGAGAGGTCTTACATGTATGCAATCAACACAATAAATCAAATAGATTAAACTAATGGAAATGATATTTTGCTCATCAAAATTCCATAATAAACCATATTATTCCAACAACTAATTCTTCATTTAGGGTTCAGGGCTTCTTCATCACTGAATTGCACTACTTTTGCTATAAGAGTATTGTAAACTTGAGTGTGAAAGGACGGAAGATAGATGTTCTGATAATTTTTCTTTCAGTTTCATTTTCCCCTCTGTTACTGATGTATACTATTTTTTCTTACCTTTATAAACGACCCACTTTAGTAAAATATAAGTTAATAGATTTCTGGGAATTAACTCATAGATCTAATCGTAAAAATTAAGCAGTAATTTAAAAATCCGATGTTGTAGAGCATTAGAGAAAGAAGTTAGCTGGGACAGGTGCCATGGAAAGTCACCATATAGGAGTTGCTTTTGTTATTATAATTCGCTTTATGATCTGTCTTGAAAGCATAATTATGGGATTACAGGCCTGCTTTTTAATAGTATTCAATATGGAGCTGTGAAAATTCTAAGGAAAAATCAGGACAGTTTGCGAAGAAATTGATCTGCAACATCTATTCGTAGAATCAAAGAAGTACGGGCAAAAAATCTCAAGGCAACACACTTCTTTGTAGATTTCTCCAAGACATTTGATTCCATAAATAATAATAATAATAATAATAATAATAATAATAATAATAATAAACGGCCAGAATTCTGAGAAGAGTCCTGGAGACTTGAGGAGACTTGCTGTCACTCAAACTCCAGTGAAAAACCATCAGCTAACACTGATGTGAAAAACTCTAATAATAATAATAACAATAATAATAATAATAATAATAATAATAATAATAATAATAAGAAGAAGAAGAAGAAGAAGAAGAAGAAGAAGAAGAAGAAGAAATTACTTCTAGTAGTATATGGTGTCCTAATAATATTCAACGGAAATACAAAAGCAATTTCGCTCAATCGTCGGTGACAATGATTTCTTTAGCATCCTTGTTAAAGTCTTGCTAGGAGATACATAAACATTATTTCTATTTATAATCTAACAAGATTTCCTAATACTAACGGCAATAGATTTAATTAGATAAAATAGTTTCACATTTTAATAAAATAACCAGGATCAGACGATATATCTCTTAAATATATCACAGATTCAGACTACACCGAGGATCTAATGCTTCTCACCAATAAACCTGCTCAAGCTGAATGTCTGCTAGATAGCCTGAAGTAGACTGAACAAGACTTTGGACTAAACGAGAACTCGGATAAAACAGAGTCAACGTGTTTTAAACAAAATGTTGCCATCTCCTCATTAGATTACTTAACCCTTTCACATACCTCCATAGGAAATTATATATATATATATATATATATATATATATATATATATATATATCGTTTAATGTTCATACAGTTATATACCACTTTAAGACATAAATTGGTTTTTAAGCCATAACGTAACCAAGTTTTTGGTACAAACCAGATGTAACACCTAAGTGACAAAATGTCGGACGTAATGACATTCGTTAAACTTGAATTTTGTCGAGGAAAGTGTCAAAATGGCAATTTTAACATAGACCGAAATGACGAACTTTGTTCTCGCTTGTAATTGAGAAAAATGGCGTATTATTATTCTACACGTTCAAGCTGCCCGGGAAATTATTTCAAGTATATCTTTATTGTGATTTGAACTAAATAAACTCACAACCTCACTGCAAAATTTTTACTTTTCGAAAATGTAAATTAAGTTATTGTACATTTTATAAATGAAAGTGAGCTCGGCTTTTATGAAATGTAATGTTTTTTTTTTTTAATAAAAAAGAGTTGCGGTGAGTTTGTGGGTCTAATTACTTCAAATCACAAAATTTTTCCTGGTGAACTTGAACAGGTGCACGTGAAGAATTTTGCAGAAAATGGTAATATGCTAACAATTTTTTAAAATATCTTTAAAAAGAGACCCTGATTAATGTAAAGACTTAAACATTTACGAAGCACCGAGTGCATTATTTTTATTTCTTTTTCAAAGATTCAATTTTGGGGGTTTAAACTTTGGTAATTTCTTTCTCATGGAGGAAAAGTTAGTATTTATAAACAACGTAAGTCTTCTTGATGGTAAAACCAAAACAAAAAATAAAATCCAATAAGAACAAAAAAGAAACAAAGAGACACAATACATAAACACTTTTATACAGTCGTTTACTCATCTCTTCATGTTCTTGGGACGAGGTTTAATTTTCGCTGTTCTATTTTCTTCGCTGATTCATTTGCTTCTGTATGCTCTATATTCTAACCCTCTTCGTTGAAATATTCTTTCGCTGTAAATAATAGACACGACGCCCTTTTTTGTGTGCACATATTTTATTCAACTTCAGACTTTTTTTTTTAATTTGCGGTGGTACTAAACCAGGTGATAGCCTTTTGGACATTGATAGAAATAACGCCCAAACAATTTCTGCCGATGTCTCAACAGCACCGGATTGACTAACTTAAAATCTAATTTCTAGAATTCATAACCACAAGATTTTAACATCTTCTAATGAAATCCTACCTGTTAACTGACATCAAAATTTATCACAAGTCAATCACACTTAGTTGACCTTTGTTAGATATAACAAATCTCTCTTTGAGTTTAACGGTTCAATTCTCTTTAAATAATCTACACTTGGATTTAAATGAAAAATTCAATCAGTTATGAAACAATGCTAAAAGTGACCGAAAAAGTAAAATGGTAATGTCGAAACTTGATGATTTAACTCTGAGACTCTCTCTCTATCTATCTCTCTCTCCCTTCCTCTCTCTCTCTCTCCAATTTTTTTCTTTTTTGAGGGTGATGATGGTGGTAGGAGCTTAAAGAGAATTTTCAGTTACTCACTATGTTAGCAGTTTCGCGTATTCTAGAGTAAAACTGCAAATTCGTGCATGGCTCCCCACCAGTGTTAAATGGAAAATATAAAGAATAATGAAAAAAAAAATGAGAATGAAAGAAAACATGTCAAAAGAAATTATACGTGAACAGAATGAAAAACATATCAATGAAGTTAAATAAAAAGTATATATATATATATATATATATATATATAACACACGAAAACATACACACACACACATACACACATGCACACGAATACATACACTCTCTTACATACGCACATACATACATACACACACACACATACGCACACTGTCGCCTGGGGCTGTAGAATACACCGACTGCAGCTCTGTAAAGGAGAAAGACCACTCTCAACGATTGTCCTAGTTATAACTCTAAATTGCGTCTGATGGTAAAGCTCTAGTCTTGGAGCCTCTTGGAATCTAGAGTACCCTTTCATTGTAATTACTCCAAGCTTCCATCTGACCTGGATAACTAATACAATGTTAAATGTTCACTTTCCTTCCAATTTGGGTGCCCCTTTCATATGGCCTTGTGCTACATCTAAGCAAAAAGCTTAGTAAATTACCACTTTCCTTCCAATTTTCTAATTGGGTTAAAGAAAAGAACAATGACAAGAAACCATCAAGAAAAATGCTATTAGTTTAACTTATTTATTTGTAAACATTTATAGTTTTTAAAAAGTTACAATTTGCGAGACCCATTGGTGAAGTATAGCGACAGCAAATTTTGAGAAATTGCGCCTTTATACTTATTAATGTTATTTTTATATGTAAACTATTTGTTCGGTTTTTATTCTTTCTTTTCTCTTTCTTCTCTTATGTTTTGTGTCTCTTTCTCTACCGTCTTTATTTTATTTTTTATTTTTTATACAGTGTAATATAAGGAGTAACATTGAGTACTAAAAATAATGAAAATCAACAGAGATATCAAGTAGGACGTCATTTATTTGATAATTCCAACGTCTTATTATACAATGCAGTTTTACTAAAGATGTTTACTGCTCATATTAATCTTAGCATATATTTATATTTTTTTTAATTATAAGGTGCATTTTTGAATGTGAACAAATCTTTCGACTGCATTTTTACTGAAATACCAGACAAGTGAACGAGAGATTGAGCAAGTTGAACATTATGAAATTATAAATCTTACCTTGCATGCAGATACGTCACTCAATTTGTAAACTTGCTATTCCTTTTCCAAAGCAGCAAAAATGTATTTTAATAGTGGACATATTTTCTATTGTCAGTAGCTGAACGTGATCGAGACAATAATTTAACCCTCAAGCTCAACGTAGAACATCAAGACACAAGTAATAGGTGTATTGTTAAATTCTTATACATGATAATGAGCATAACAATGAACATGACAGAAAATAGATATTAAGATTTTATTAAAATATTATTACCGACGTGTATTCAGTCATAAAAAGAATTTATTTCAGCTTGCCTATCCTGGCTTAGAATACGCTAACTGTATCCGCTGCCTAAGAATAAGACCCCCTTCAAGAAATGATTATCCAGAGTATAAAACTAAACGGTAAATGATGCTGAGGCTCTTGTTTTTGAGATCTGGGGAGTATGGAGTTATACCTTCCTTACCGTTACTGTCAGGTCCTCCCTAACCTGTAGTGGTAGTACCTGTTACGGTCCAATCTATGGGTCAAATAGACATGCGTTAAGAATTATTGGTTTTAGGTTTCCTCTTCTGTCCTTATAAATGGACACAAATACTTTGATTTTCGACGTCTTTACTCGCCCAAATTTCCACGTCAAGCACACGCCCTTTTAGGCGTCCGTTCGTTACGGCGCCCTGGACTGCTGTTTTTAACTCAAACTAACTGACCTGTTCTCACGACTGAACCAACCAATCAGAGAGCAGCTTAAAAGGTCAGCCACGGGTCAATGATATCAATCATATCACTGGTAATTTTTCAATTCTCTTTTACAAACGAAATACTTGTTCATATTTGAATATATGTATTTGGAATTTAACACTAAGTTTACAAAATTAATAAGTGACCAATTATATTGTGTAGCACTTAATATGATATATAACTACAAGGATCATTAAATAAGTTTCCAGACATTTTCGTATGGGCACTTTTATTGACAGTACACACATGAAACTCTAGTCCCCTTCGAGGTAATCTCCTCCAGCTTCAATGCACATATTGTACTGTTCCAACAACCTCTGGAAGGCCCGATGGAAGTCTTCTTGTGTGAGCGTGTCAATGACCTTCGTCACAGCTTCTTTCATCTCCTCAGTTGTCTCATAACGACAGCCTCTGAGCTTAGGGAATAAGCAAAAGTCACAGGGACTAACGTCTGGACTATACAGAGGGTGGGGAACTGTCTTGATGCCCATCTTGTCCTGGTGGATATGTCACTGACCCGATTTGAAGAGTGCTGGCCTCTTCCCAAGGAATCTCTTCCTGAAATCCCTTAAAACCTCATAATAGTAACCCTAACCCGAATCCTTTGGCCTATCAACTCTGGTCTGTTGACTTCCTTACTCCTCTCACACCTCTCATCCTCCCTCTCAGACTCCCTGCCTTCCTTGAATCTCTTATGCCAGTCAAAAACTGATGTTCAATTCATACAAGATGCTCCGAAAGCAGCCTGAAGCATTCCATATGTTTCTGCGGCATTTTTTCCAAGTTTAAAACAGAATTTTATTGCATATCGTTCATCTAAAGTGTCAGATTGCATTTTTTGAAATTCACCAGCAGTGGCAATCAGGCTTTAGTGGGGTGTATTCCAATTCTTGTTGTAGCTGTTCATTTGAAGCTGAAATCATAAAAATTGGTCAGTATAGCAAAAACATAGTGAATTTTCAAGAGTCTACGACAATTTTAAATGCCCATACGAAAAAAGTCTGGAAGCTTATTGAAGGCACCACGTATGTGCCAAAAACTATTAAACAAGTAAAAGAATATATATATAAACCTACAATTAACGCAATTTTCTAACCGCAAGGCATAAAATAAACCAAGACTTGTTGAAATGTCGTTAAAATCAATCAATCAGTCTTAGTGTCTGCGTTTGAAATTTAGAAGCCTTAGGCTTTCGACAAAATGCCACAAACACTTAATACATTATCAATAATATTGAACGGTTGAAATCCAAATATAATGGATAGTACAAAGTGCAAACCTTGGCTTCAATGATTACTACAATAATTTATTCTTCAATGAATGATTGATCCGTGCATGAAGGGAACTGATATCCTAGTATGCAATTGTGCATAAATTATTTGTATCAAATAGGGATACTGAAGCAATACAACTGTGTAGAAAATATTTGTATTTGATAGGAATACTTAATACCACATAATATTGTGCAAAAACCTTTGAGAAATAATTATACAAAAATATAAATAGACACAGTAACACATTTTAAAATCCTGGACAAGACTGTTTGCATTTAGCTTAGCGCTAATACTCTTAGTAAGGGTAAAAATCTAAATTATTTTCTTCCAGCGATCCATAAATCGATCAAATTTGGCTCTTTAAATGTGGTATGTCAATCGATCAATGAGAAAGAAAACATCTTAATCCAAACCAGTGTAACGTTGCCTCACCAACTCGGCACCATCTCGATCATCAATAGACGTTACACTTCTAAAATACAAGACGGACTCGTTGTTTCTTTAAATACGAAACGTCTATTTCTGGTCACATTTCATGCAGCAGTCAGCGATCGAAACACGAGAGAAAGTGTAATATAATGGCCGAGGGATGTCGTTTTATATATCTTGCCTTTTGGTTTAGTTAGGCTGAGAACCTTTCACTTAATAATTAATTTTTTAAGCCATATTCACTATTTCTTATATTCAGATGTTGATTGGTCTTCATACTATCAAAATTTTCATCTAACTGCACAAAGAATCACAACACTCAACATCATAATGGAACAATGAGTTCAACATCAAACCCTTTAAATTCGCCAACAGAATCAGAATTACCAAAACACAATTAAAAGAAATTACCTTTCGCAAATTTGTTTTTTGTTGAAATTAAAATTTTACTCATGTTCTAAATTTAGAAAACGGTGATGAAATACGCTAATAATAAGCAAATCATCTCTTGCAATTTCCTTTTATGGACCACGAAAAGTAAAATGTGTGTACTACGTCATATGTAGTTTTTAGAATTCTTGAAAATATCTATCATAAACGACTTGACTTGGTTCTTGTGTCTGGCACATGTATAGAACCGAGTTTTATTCTTTTCCTTTTCGCAAAGAATTACGAACAACGCATACCGTATCTCGTCATGTTTTATAGTCATCAACTAAAAAGAATGCGATAATTGATGTCACAGCATCATTTACTAGATCTGACTTACACCAGGTAACTGGATTATTGTAATATAATGGCCGAGAGATTTCTTTTTATATATCTTGCCTTTCGGTTTATTTAGGCTGAGAACGTTTCGCTTAGCGCATGGGTTAGTTCGGTGCATCATGAGCGCAGGTGTTTACGCGCGTGCACGGAGGATGTGTCATTCATAGATGTCAAAATAAAAATCCCAGATAGAAATGACCGGGGGATGTAAATGACGACATGTACCGGAAGCGTTCGCGGAGGATTTGGGAGATATGAGAAAAGTCAGTTAGTTGAGTTCAGGCCTCGGAGGAAGAAGGTTGACTTTCAAAGCTGGGCGAGGCCAGACGACTTTGTGCGCTATGGGCGCCGCGCGTTGGTTGGGTTGAGAGCTGACGATGTAAAATCAGTCAGCATAGAAAGATTGTGTGTCTCTCCCCTCATGTCGAAAAAACTTTAAACTCCAAAAGGTGAATGAAAGTTTGGTAACTGAACCAATTTCGTGAATTTCGTGTTTTTAGATTCACTATGTCTAATTCCTACGTATCCGTATCATGGGTATGTTACAAAAGATAAGTAAAAATATGCCTCGAAAAACGCTAAGAGTCTCATGCGTGCGAGATAAAACCTAATACTGACATTACTTTATTCACCCCTTATAGCTACTTCGCCCCAAGGAGCTGTCACAGCTTCGACCTTTAGCTTCCGACTCTGAACTCTGGACTCGACTACCCAACTCAGAACTAAATTATTTCGCTTATATAATATATTAATCACCTCATCCTCTAATGATATAAGAACACGTGTCATTAACTTATATTTGATCTAATCTTATTCTAAGTCAGGTTACAGAATGCTTACTTTTTATTATAAGGCCTAAATCAAGGGTTTCAAAACAAATCACTATGTCATCCCAGGTGAATTCCAAAACAACCTGCCAAATCGATATCCTGCCACACGTTCGACAAGCGCATCATTTGACCTTCACTGACAACTTATACTTCCCTTCAAAATTTTTAGCTACTTACAATTTATCACTTCAAATAAGATAATTAACTAATATAATTAATTATGATCCGTAATTATATTACACCTGTTAAATTCGCTTCGAAATTAACCTTTTGTTTTATCCTGCTCCTATCAATGGAGTCAAGGAGATAAATACACAGAATATACATGTAGAATGAATCAACATGATTCCTTAACCAATAGGCATAAATTAACTAACGTTAAAATATCAAATTAAAAAATCAACTTCTTGCTTTTCCCTAATTTAGGGGGGTGTCCTCGTGGCGTAATGGTTAAAGCGATGGACTGCGGAATCATAGTAAGCGAGTTCGTATTCCAGTCGCGCTATTCCGTTCAATTTCGAGCAAATACCCTTGGAAAAGATATGAACCCCCTTTTCCTCCCAGCTATGGGTTAAATTGTACCACTACTGTTCTTCCGCGGTGTGATGGTTAAAGCGATGGACTGCAGAATCGTAGTAAGCGAGTTTGTACTCCAGTCGCGCTATTACGTTCACTTTCTGGCAAATGCCCTCGTGATGGACTGCGGAATCCTAGTGTTGTATAGTCATATGCTACAACTATACACATATACATATCCATGTGCATGCAGAATCAACGACACAGTAATAAAGACGAGTAAAGACTTCTTAAAAAAAATATACCTCTCACTTTATTTGAAAGGTTGTGTGTGTGAGAGGGAGCTGGAGACCGAACAGAACTACAACATTTTGACCTCCCCTGCCCCTCTGGGCATCGCTGTGTGTGGTTCTCGTTCTCCTGGACTGCTCAACCGGGGGCTTGGGGGCCCAGCCTCTCTGGAACATGTTCTCATTCCAGCATCTTCTCTCTAATTCATCTTGTCTCCAAACTCGCTGGGAGTCCCGAGGGCCCCTCTGCCGGGTGGTGTCTTTCTCTACCACATCTTGTCCCTGACTTCTCTGATCTTCAACTCATCTGATCTCCAACTCACTGATTTCCTGTCTACACCGAGTTATATAATAGTTCAATCGCCCACTCAATCTTTGGAATGGCATGTTTGATCGTCATCAAGCGGAAATTACAATCATGCAGTTCACAGGTCACCCTCTTCCGGTGCATCAGTCTATGAGTGTACCATGGGATTTTTACTTTGTCCCATTTTTTCAGCCAAGCCCACCTACGCAATATCTTCTCATAACTGCCATCGGAATGTGTCACTTCCTTCCAGTGCATCACTTTGGAATGACATGTTTGGCCGGGTCGAAGGTCAATATACAACAGTAGTAAGCGAGTTCGTACTCCAGTCGCGCTATTACGTTCACCTTCGGGTAAATACCCTTGGGAAATGTATAAACCCCCTTATCCTCACAGCTATGGTTTAAATTGCACCACAAGTGTTCTTCTATGAGAATGGCTTTGGCATTAAATAACCTTTAAAGGTTGATACGTCATTAAACAAAGAAACGAAAGAAACGACATCTAATTTAGGTTGAAGACACTATGACAGACAAGGAACAATTGAAGAAGGAGTTATGGTGACAACCGTAGATTCTTGTGTACTATTTTGACTTTTAGAAAATGACTAGAGAATAAAGTTTCCATATTTAAAATGTAATCACATCTTCAGTTCATATTTGCTATGATTTGTACTTAATGCCATTAAGAAAACTCCATACACCATAGGAACGCATGTAAAAATGAAATCATTGAAAAATTCCAGCGTAGAAGATTAAAGAAAAAGTAAACAGTAAATGAAGTCATTAACTCTATGATTGCAATTCTCTTTAATCGAACAACTTGTTGAACATTTGATTTACCATCAACTCTGGCTGGGTCTCAGCTTCCAGAAGGACAAATGGAAATAAATCAGTCTCACTTACATAATCTATCTAGTGAACCAAGACAAATAGCAGATGCAATGTTCTATGCTAAGAATGCAAAGAGCAGAGGGGAAATTTTAAAATGCAGTTATCTTAATGCTCAAGGAGGTTGGTGCTAAATGTATCCATTCAAAATGACCCTTCCTCACCTTTACAATCAATAATCACCAAGTACCAAGTGTTGCATGAATATGCATTTAAGATATATTGCTCTTTACTGGCAATACATTATTTAGCTTGCTTAAATATATACCACAAACAGCCACAAGCATATGTAGCATCTCTTTCACCTCTGACCAAGTCTGTTAAAAAATCACGACTTAATTATCATTGTAGCAGCATCGAGTGTACCTACCTTTCCTCTGCATTCTATTGATAAACGCCTGAAAAATATTACCAATACATAGAATGTTTTTGGTGGCACGATGCTTCTACTGAAAAGATAATGCAGGCAAGTTTTAGCAATTTTTCCACGAACAACAGATATCTATTCTTGATATCTGCCTCGAGAGATTTCATCTTTAACTGAATTTCAGACCGTATTGACTCATTTATTATACGAAAGCAAGAGAACAAAAGAATTTTGGAAATCTGTTGCTTCAACTTGGAACGAAAGTCACGCTTTTAATTACACAAGTATCTGCAGCAGTTAATGCGTATCACGTGTATCACGGGCATCATGTGTATCATGTATCCTTGGTCAACTGTGCTTTCTGTCTGTGAAGCTTTCTATGCACTGATTGTATTACATAGAGAGGAGTAATACTACCTTAAAAAGTGTCCTATCTTTGACTCTATACTGCATCTGATGATGAGACCCAACTGCTGCAGATCTAGGAAGTGTTAGGCCCTCTTTCATTGCCATTACTCCCAAGTCTACTCGAGTAGTAGAATATGTTAGGGCTCTATGTATGGTTGAAATAGAGCAGTTAAATAATTAATCGTATTTGATAGGACACTGTTCCAAAAAACTCTCAAAGAAGAAATTCAGAACAAATGTAAATGGGAACGTAAAATAAATGTCATTTCCCAACCCGTAGGTGTAAAATATCCCTAGACGAGTTCAAATGCCATTAAAACCAGTCAGTCATTTATAATTGCTTGAAACCATATATTTGTTACAATTAAATAGCATTACTTGAAACCATACAATCCTGTCCAAATCATTTGTATCAGAAAGGAATACTTGATATTATATATATATATATATATATATATATATATATATATATATATATATATATATATATATGCCAACCCCTTCCACGCAGGCAGGATATGACACATGGTCAATGTTTTAAGCGGTGTTTAACATGTTTGAATTCAGTATTTTCCTTCTTCTAGACTGGTTGCCTAACCAAGGCTAAAGAACCTAGTCTGCCCAACTATTTATCCATTACTAGAGGGAGAATGATAAGATTCATACCTTTCCCAAGGGTATTAGTGCGATGTGAAATACAATCAATTTCGTCTAGCATTTGAACCTGTCTCTCCGTTCCATTTCATACGACAATAACCATTACACAACGGCCACCTCTCGACATAATATAATTGTGTAAAAAAAAACAAACAGCAACACAAAAAAAGTCATTATAAACATACAATAAACACAATTCCCTCAACTTCAGGATGAAAATAACCTTTGAAGGGTTGACATGCCGTCGAAACGAATCAATTACTCATTGGTCAACTGCACTTTCAGTAGTGCAAACAAGGCAAGAAGACTATTGTCAAATTGAATGTTGTAACCAAAGAGATGCTGACCGTTATCTAATAGAATTATTTATCTTATTCACTCAATCTAACATACCACCACACATATTGCAATGTTTCTGTACAATACATCTATTCTAAAAAAGATTTTACATCACGTAAATGAACGTAGTTTCGACATTAAATAAGCTGCACAGTGCTTGTTGACGCTAGGAAACTGAATAGAATAAAGATATCTCTGATGAAGAGGGAAAGATTAAGAAAGTTCAATATATATATAGATAGATATACATCATCATCATCATGTCATGCCGCTAGCACTGATATCCCTGACCATCTCTCGCCGCTTCTCCCTATCATTCATCGCTTCTGACAGGTCTTCAGGGCTACATCCCGTATCCTCACATAGCTGCTGTATGTATGTTCGAGATGGTCGTCCTGTTTTTGCTTGACCATATGTATGGGTCCATTGGAGTACTTCACTGATGAGTTCGTCCTTGCTTCTCCAGCATTATCCTGAGTTTCTGGTTCGTCTAACTTGTATAGTTTTCGTGATGGGAGGCAAGTGGCCGTATTGTTGGTGCCTAGTGGGGTGTTGCCGCCGGGATTTGTTCAATATTGCTCTCAATATTCTTGTGTAATTGCCGTCTAGCTTCTTCTTCAGCCGTTTAGTTAGCGTCCAAGTAGTGCACCCATATAGCAGTATCGATACGACGGCTGCTTGGAAGAAACTGCGTTTCAGTTTATTGGTCAGGTCTGATTTCCAAATGATCGAGAGCCTATCGATAGCTGTCCATGCTTTCGTTAGTCGTGTGTCGATGTCTTTTTCGGCTGATGAGACGCTGCTTCCTAGGTAGGTGAATTTGTCTACTAGTTTCAGAGAGGTTCTGTCTAGTGTGAAAATGTTGCCTGTTTGGTTGTAACACGTATATTCAGTTTTGGGAGCATTGACATGGAGGCCAATGCCTGCGGTTGCTCCTTCCAAACTATGCAGTAGTGTCTCGGCTTGGTTAGGCGTATTCGCCAGTAACGCTATGTCATCGGGAGTAATAATGGAAAGGAGTCTAATAGTATGGAGAAAATTGAAAAACAATGTAATCCAAAAGTAATGAATTTATTACGAAGGAAAGTCGACGTTAAAACGTTTCGTTTTTGAGAATCTCCATCAGGACTCTGAGATGGTGAAATAAGTGATGATAAACAAACATCGGATTTTTCCACTGTTATTGTATTATATTAAACATTCATCATTGTTCTATCAACACTCGTTTCACCATCTTAAAGTCCTGATGAAGGTTCACTAAAACCGAAACGCTTTAACATTGAATTTCCTTCGTAATAAATTCATCACTTTTGGGTTACTTTATTTTTCAAATTTTTCAATTTTCTTCACATATATATATATATATATATATATATACACACACACACACACACACATATATATATATGAAGTATTTAAAATCTCACCGTATTAACATCGTTTAATCACAAAAGTCTGATGTTTCAATTGTAGAATTGAAGACACAATCTACAGATGAAACGTAATGAGCAAAGGAAATCTAATCAGAAGACTGTGTTTTAGTTAGAATCAGAGCTATACACGGTAGACTGGACGCGTGTGCAGTGTGCTAGGGGGTTTTCTATGGTTGAACCATGAAGCGTGTTTCGATTAAAATTCTACTTAAACGAGGAAAGAAAACGCTATTTTTCTGAATCCAAAAGATCAAAGAACCGGTTTTTAAAAGACGTAACTTTTACTTGGACTCGAACACCAATCTATTGGACCAGTCGGAAAGCAGTCCAAAGCGAGTATTGTTTTCTCTCTTATTAATCCAAAGAAGGTTATTTCTCGGAGAATCTTTAGATTTTATTGTGAACTTGTTCTTTCGATATTATCGTCATGGTGAATTGTTTGAAATTACATCTAATCTCCTTTTTTCGTAAATTCAAACAAGAAAACGACTGACAAATGGAAGAGTAGAACGAAACCATGGTGTAGATTGAGTTGATAAGAAGGGAAAAAAAGAAAGGTTGGATTAATGTCATCTCTTTGAAGAATCGGTTAAGTTTCCTTATTTTATTTACAATGAGCTTCTTAATTTCTTTTAGATCTTTTATAACTGTTGAAGATTCTACTCCTCAAAGAAACTCTGGATATGTTCGAGATTCATTGAAAGAGAAGCAAATAACGTGATGTAGGTTTTCTCCAAAAATATACCTAACTTAATTTTTTTATTAATAATTCCCCGTATTTTGAGGAGATTTTCATAGAGGTTTCTGATATAAAGAATCATGATGTTCAGTTATATGTGAATGCATGAAAAACATTAGGGGTGGGTAATGGTTAAAGTGATGGATTGCGAAGTCGTAGTAAGCGGGTACGTAATCCATTCGCACTATTACATTCACTTTTGGACATATACCCTAGGGAAAGTTATGAACCCCCTTATCCTCCCAGCTATGAGTTAAATAGCACCACTACTGTTCTTTGAGGAGAATACCTTTGGCATTAAATAACCTAAAAAAGGTTGATATGCCATTAAACAAAGAAACCAAACCAAACCAAAAATATTTTTTCTTAATCTACAGCCCTTTAATCCAAAACTTATTTCCTACAAAAAGCTTTCTTTACTTTATCATTTTTAATATTTATACCCATATGGGAGTGGATCAAAATGAACATTGTTGTTTTTACCAACTTTTAATATCAAATTTATTTCATGAACACATTTAAAGAATATCTAACCTCCTCATTAAGATTTTTCTCCTTTGAGGGTTTATTTTCTTTTACACAAGCGTTAGCTGATGGTTTTCCGCTGCATTTTCTGTGACAGCAAGCCTCTTCAAGTCTCCACGACTCTTGTCAGTATTCTGGTCAATCTTAATAATTCTGTAGTCTGAATGATCCCCACTTGTCATCTAATTTCCAAGTCTTTCAGTCTCTTTACCGATCAATTGGAGATGGTTCCAAGTGCCCCAATTTCAATAAGTATCATCGTCACTTTCATGTTCTATAGCTTTTTTTTAGATTTCTAGCAAGGTCTAGGTGCTTGTTTCTCTTTTTGCTTACTTTTAATTTTACTCTGTTGTCTGCCAAGACGGCAGTGTTCACTATTCAGCAGGTTCTCTGTTTTTTGTAGACTATCACTAGGTCTGATCGTCTGGCCGATATTAGGGGATTCGTTTGTATTCCAAAATCTCGGAGAACATTGAGCATCTTGTTCTGCAGGATGGATTCCAGGTTTTGTATATGACACTTGTTCGTATGTTGAAATTTAAATTTCTTGCACACTTCCCAGTTCACCAGCTTTTCCACCCTACATATTGTGCTAAAATGCTGCATTCACTTATCATGTGATTGATTGTTTCGTCACCCCATAACATACATTTGCTATTTATTCTGAGTATGATGGCTGAACTTAGCAATCATGTAATCGAGATGGTCTCGAATCATGATTTGATTTCCACTTCATCCAGTCCCCCTTTTTGTTTATTAGCACTAAACCTGGTTTCAGACTAGAATTAGAGGATCCGTTTGTATCTCAAAATCCAATAAATAATAATAATGATAATAATAATAACAGGGCATGATGGAATACGTGGATTCTGGTTCAAGAAATTCACCTCCATTCACGACAGACCTGTACTAGAAATGGACAGATGCCTAAAAGATGCACAAGTACATGACTGGATGACCAAAGGAAAGACCACATTGATCCAAAAGAACCCAAGTAAAGGAACTGCTCCAAACAATTATAAACCCATAACTTGTTTACCGATTATGTGGAAAATATTAACAGCACAAATAGGGGAAGAGATATACTACTCGCTAACAAGCCACCGATTGTTCTCTGACGAACAGAAAGGATGCAGCAAAGGATCCAGAGGCACAGCAGAGTTACTTGACATAGATCAACGCATCATAAATGAAAGCAAGAACAGACGGAAAAATCTAGCTATGGCCTGGATAAACTACAAAAAGGCATATGATATGGTTCCGCAAAGCTGGATAATAAACTGTCTTAAAATGTACAAAATATCACACGAAATCCTAAACTTCAGCGAAAAAAAAAACATGAAAAACTGGAGAGTTGAATTAACAGCAGGAGAAAAAAGCTTGGCTGAAACAAAGATCCAAAGAGGGATTTTCCGAGGAGATGCACTATCACCGTTACTATTCATAATTGCCCTGATGCCACTAAACCATATACTCAGAAAATGCACAGCCGGATACAAACTTAGTAGATCGCAAGAAAAGATCAACCACCTAATGTACATGGATGACATAAAACGATTTGCAAAAAATTAAAAATAACTGGAAACCCTAATACACACAGTTACAATATACAATCAAAACATAGGGATGGAATTTTGCATCGAAAAATGCACTCCGCTCGTCATGAAAAGTAGCAAACGACATCTAACTGACGGAATAGATCTACCAAATCAAGACAAGATCAGAACGCTCGCAGAAAATGAGACCTACAAATACTTAGGAATCTTAGCGGCTGACACCATCACATGAGTGGAAATGAAAAACAAAATTCAAAAAGAATATCTCAGGAGAACTAGAAAACTACTCGAGACAAAGATCTCTAGCAGAAACCTTATCAAAGGAATATATACTTGGACTGTATCTCTTGTTAGATACCCGGGACCCTTTCTCAAGTGGACCAGAGATGAACTTAGACAAATGGACCAAAGAACTAGAAAACTAATGACCATGCACAAAGCATTACATCCCAGAGACGACGTGAACAGACTATATGTACCAAGAAAAGAGGGTGGAAGAGGACTTGCCAGCATTAAAGACAGCGTTGACACATCCATACAACAACTCAAAGACTACATAGAAAAACACGAAAGTGGACTGATTACGACCATCAGAAACAATACTGACAACACGATAGGTAACAGAATGACAAAAACTAGGAAACAAAAAAGGGGAGGAAAACAACTCCAGGGGCGTTTTAAACGACTAATAAACAACATCTCACACGACAAAACCTGGACAAGGCTAAGAAAAGGAAACTTTAAGAGAGAAAAAGACTCTCTCCCATTGGCAGCACAAAACAGCGCCATAAGAACCAATCATATCAAAGAGAGGATAGATAAGACGCAACAATATAGCAAATGTAGACTATGCAGTGACAGAGATGAAACCATCAATCACATAAGCGAATGCAGCAAATTGCCACAGGAGGAGTACAAGGCTAGACACGACTGGGTGGGCACTGGGAAATGCGCAAGAAATTTAAATTTGACCAAGTCAGCAAATGGTATAGGCACAACCCAGTACCTGTCCTAGAAAATGACACACACAAACTCTTATGGGACTTTGATATACAAACGGATCACCTAATCTCGGCCAGAAGACTAGACCTGATAATAATCAACAAAAATCAGACCTTATAATAATCTGCAAAATTGTCGACTTTGCTGTCCAGGCTGACCACGGAATAAAACTGAAAGAATGTGAAAAGAGAGATAAGTACCTCGACCTTGCTAGAGAATTGAAAAAACAATGGATCAAGAAGGTGACAATTATACCAATTGTGATTGGTGCTTTTGGCACGGTAACTAAAAGATTTTAAAAGGGCATGGAAGACTTGGAAGTCGGCAGCCGAATGGGGACCATCCAAACAACAGCATTATTGAAAACGGCTAGAACACTGAGAAGAGTCCTTGAGACTTGAGGAGACTTGCCGTCACTCAATATCCAGTGAAAGACTATCAGCTTACGCTGATTCGAAAAACTTTAATGAGTAGTAACAATAAAAATAACAATAAATAACTGGAAAGTTTTCTAACACCAGTTAAAACTGAAGGTTTTTCATTATTCCATAGAATATAGTTGATAGCAAATTTTCTCGGGTTGTTTTTTTTTTTCGTTTTGTTTTACGGCGTATCAACCTTTTTGGGGCCATTTAACGCCGTATGAAGTCATTTTGATAAAAGTTTCAAATAATTCAGTTGAGTATAAGTACAGTTTTTAGTTTACATTCTGTTAAATGTCAAAAAGATTTCTATTTCAAACAATTCAGTTTAACATAAGCACACAGTTTAAACACAGTTAAATGTAAAAACAGTTAATTTTAAACAATTCAGCTTAGTTCTATTTGACTTGTAGGTAGGACCCTGTCAGGTGCTACCATTCCAGGCCAGAGTCGACCTGGTAGCGATGACAATAAAGGAGTACTCGGTATTCCCTAAAGCAACAGCATTACTGAAAACCTCACCATCAGATTGTTTAATGTCATATCTACGATACTCATCGGGTGTGGGGGTCTTACCCCTTTGCAGAGAATCAGTCGGTGTATTCTACGGCCGCAGCTAACTGGGCAATAATTTTCTCGGGTCTCCGGGGCTCTTCTAAGCATCCTACCCAATTTTTGTAGTGCTGCCGTCTAAACGATTTGGGTACATCTTCTAATCTCCAGTTCATCCAGTTTCTTTTCCGGGTTCTTGGGGATTGTTCTAATGGCTCACAAAACGATTGATATCACTGTCAGCTTCATGTTCCACATTTTTATTTCTATAGCAAGGTTGAAGTATCTACCCAACTTTTCGTCCAACTTTCACACAAACTCTGAACTTTGCTCACACAGCAAAACCCAGCGGACGGCAATTTGTTTTTTCTTATTAATTCATACTAGGTCTTGTCTTTTGGTAGGAATCGGGTATTTGTATATCAGAGAACTTCATGCGTTTCATTTTAAAAGACAAATTAAAGTTAGTGCTTATATTCTTTACATGGCTAAATCTCTCACACTTCTTACTTGATTATATTTTACACTCAGAAATAACGACTCTATCCATATTTACTAACCCCTCCGCTCGGACAGGATATCACACAAGGTCAATTTTGAGAGAAGTTTAACAGGTTTGAATGCAGAATTTTCCTTCTCCTACACTAGTTGCTTCACCAATGCTGAAGAACCCAGTCTGCCGTACTATTTACCCATAGCTGGAGGGAGAATAATTGAATCTGTACCTTTCCCTTGCGTATTAGTGCTATGTGAAATGCAATCAGTCTCGTCCAGGATTTGAACTCGTGTCGCCGTGTCCATTTTCTACGACGATAACCATTACACCACGGGCAACTTGCTGTATGCTGTATCAATTTGCTGTATTCACTTATTGTGATTCACTGTTCCATCTATATCACCACATTATCAACACTTGCTATTATATTGCGTATCAATGATTCTTTCTTTGGTATAATTAGTCGTTATGGCATTAATTCGCACTGCTATTAAAAGATTTCATTTCTCTTTTAAAGTTTCCCTTAATTAGCTAGATCCAACTCATCTCATCTTCAACATTCTTAATTTGTCCCTTAATGTATCAATACATTTGATATTCTTCCAATGTTTGTTTCCTAGATTTACGTTTGTTACTTTCCTGTCTGCACTCAAATTAAATCTGTGAATGTTTATGTTGTTAGTTGTTGTTATCATCTTTTCATTGTCCTTATTTTACTCTAAACGGCCTTTTCACACCAATTTTAACAGGTGCTTTTCATTAAAGTCTAAGTGACTGCAAATCTCCACAGTTCACCAGGACTCTTTTAATTTAAGGATTGATCTCTGCAATAAAATAGTTTGGGTGCTCTCAAATTATCTCCTAATCTCCAGTTTTTTCAGTCCCTTTTTTTTTTAGGTTCTTTAAGACTGTTTATAGTTTCCCTATGATGAGTTGTATTACTGTTACCTACAAGCTTCATTATTTATTCAGTTGTCTGGTAAGGTGTTTAACGGTGACAGTGTTCGACAATGGCCGGGAAGACCTGGGTTTAATCCCAGGATGAGTCATACCAAAGACATAAAATGGTACTTGGTGCCTCCTTGCTTAACACAAGGCAATATAAAGTAAGGATCAAGGATAAAATAGGTCAATACTCGGAAAGGAGTAGCGCCCTACCCTACACCTTAGTGTAGTAGCTACTGGTAAGGGAGCCTTCGGGTCACCGTCGACTACGGTCGCCAACTTTACTTACTTTACTTATCATCTATTAGGATGTATCAACATAATTTTGTCTGATACATTCCTTAAATTCAAAACTTAGCTTTGATATATATCCCCAGATTATAGGTATGTCTACTATAGTTTTATTATTATTATTATTATTATTATTATTATTTGAACGTGTGGAATTACCACGGAAAACATTGCATAATTTCAGAGTCGAGATGAATATGCTATATGCATCTAACTCGATGAGTATCTGCTTCTAACGTCAAGTATTGAATTAAAAATTCAGTGTTTTCTATATTTGAGAGAAACGTATACGGTAAATTTAATTAAATTAGAGAATTGGAGAATAAGACGCACAAAATTCTTTGGCATTTTGAGATACAAACTGATCACCTGATCCCAGCCAAGAGATCAGACTTAGCGATCATTTATTAAAAAAAAGGAAAAAAAATGCATTGGAAAAGATTTCGACATCCCAATGGATCACAAAGTGAAAATAGAAAAAAAAAGAAGACAGACCGTGCCAAACAACTGGGAAAGCTGTTGAACATGAAAGTGACAGTGATACCAACTGTACTTGGAACCATTTCCAAAGTGTTGGTAATCAGAGGACGAATAAAGATTATCCAGACAACAGCACGGTTAAGATCGGCTGGAATACTCAGCAAAGTCTTGTAGATCTAAGTAAACCTGCTGTCACTTAGATTCCCTTGAAATACCAACAGCAAACGCTGGAATGAAGAACTCAAAAAGAAATGAAATAATAAATAATCACATTAGAAACTCCGATATAACTTGACTCAGCATAAAATCATGTGCAATCTGAGAGTAGAATAATGAAAGATAACCCAATTATAGTTTCAAAGTTATATCAGACCAAAATAATTTGTATAAACAATGACTTTATTATTCTATTTTCACCCAGATTGACAATTCCAACCTTCTCTTATTTCACCTCTCTTTTCTTTCACTCCATTTTCTTCAGCACCTTTTCTTTTACTTCGTTCTTTTTCCGTTTCTTCTTCTCTTTTCTCATCTCCACTTTCCCTCTTCTCTTTCGATTCATTTACTCACTCTGGCATATAAAACCCCACCTCTCACATTACTTTCTTAGACCTTTATAAAGTTGAACACTTTATAACAGCAGCTGCATAAAATGACTGTTAAGATAATGGAAATGTATAACGAAATGTTTAGTTTGGTTTAGATTGGTTTGGTTCAGTTTCTTGGCATAATGGCTTATCAACCTTTGTGGGTTATTCAATGCCAAAGCCCTCCTTCTAGATGAACAGTAGTGGTCTTATTTAACCCATAGCTGGGAGGATAAGGGGGTTCATAACTTTTCCAAGGGTATTTGTCCTAAAGTGAATACAGTAGCGCAACTAAGGAAATGCGTGACACACACTAACGATATATAGGTATATGAATACAAATAAGTTATTTGTCGCTGCCTCTCACCAGACATAACTCGACACAAGGTCAATGATCCAAAGGTCGATTATAGTGAGGATTTATGGGAAGGGAAGGTCGGGCACTAGCAGAAGCTCGAGCCCTGCTAGACCATGCTAGTCATCAACCCACTTAGTGCAATGTGGGCCTGATGAGCCTAGCTGGTTTTGGACTCAAATCAGGGTCCAGGCACGTATGCCTGATTATAGCTTAAACTGGACTGCAAGATCCAGTGCTATACAAGGGGGACAAAGGTGTCAATGTTGCAGCTTGCCCACCTAAAGGTGGCCATGCCGAATCCAGAGGCCTTTAGGCTTCGAATCTGCGATTGGTTAAGCACATCAGTCGTATATATGTTTGAGTATACAAAATAAAAAATATATATTTAGCAGACTTTTAATTTTTACTCTGGGTACAATTTTAAAGGCTATGATTCTACTACTACTAACAATATTTTTTCTCACTCAATGTAAATTTTTTACACCAGTTTTAACTGGAGGAATTTCTCTGGAGTCTGCTTAATTATAAGTCTCCTTAAGTTTCAAGGACTCATCTGAGTAGATCTTAACATTGCTGTGGTTTGCATGGTGTCGATTCTTTCTTTGATCTTCGATTCTTCCAGACTCTTTTACAAGCTATTGGGGATAATTTCAATCGTACCAACAACAATTAGTATCACTAACACTTTCGCGTTCAGAAATTTTTTTAGCTCAGTGACAAAATTCAAGTGTATATCAATTTATTTCTTAAAATCTTATTTTCACTTAGTTGTTCGCAGTAATGGCAAAATCCAATAGATAACAAGTTATTTTTCTCTTGTTGATTGACATTCGGTTTGGCCTTCAAGTTGAGATTAAGTGATCCATTTGTATGACAAAATCAAAGAGAATTTTATGCATTTTATTTTCCAAGAGAGATTCTGATTTGTGTTACTCTTTTTCAAGTTTTTCACACTGGTGATAGCCAGTGGTTTCTCACTGGATTTTGAGTGACAGCAAGTCTCTTCAGGTCGCCCCGCCTCTTCTCGGTATTCTGGCCAATTTCAACAATGCTGTAGTTTGGATGGTCTCCACTCGTCCTCTTATTTTCAAGTCCTCCGGTCCCAGTACCCATCCTTCCCTTACTGTAACAAGGGCACCAATTACAATTGGTATCACTGTCACTTTCCTGTTGCGCAGTTTTCACAATTCTTTTTCATTTTCATTTCTTCTTCTTCTTCTTCTTCTTCTTCTTCTTCTTCTTCTTATTATTATTATTATTATTATTATTATTATTATTATTATTATTATTATTATTATTCACTCATTTGAGCTTTTCACATCAGCGTTAGCCGATGGTTTTTCACTGGAGTCTGAGTGACAGCAAGTCTCCTCAAGTCTCCAGGACTCTTCTTAGTATTCTGGCAGTTCTCAACAATGCTGTCGTTTGGATGGTCTCCACTCGTCCGCCAACCTCCAAGTCCTCTAGTCCCTTTAGTAATCCTTTAGTTACTGTTCCAAACGCACCTATTACAATTGGTGTAATTGTCGCATGTATGTTCCACAGTTTTTTAGTTCCCTAGGAAGGTCAAGGTATTTATCCTTCTTTTCACATTCTTTCTGTTTTATCCTGTACTCTGCCGGGACAGCAAAGTCGGCTAATTTGCAAGTTCTCTTTTTTTGTTGATTATTATTAAGTCTGGTCTCCTGGGCGGGATTAGGTGATCCGTTCGTATATTAAAGTCCCATAGGAGTTTATGCGAGTCATTTTCTAGGACAGGTGCTGGGTTGTGCATATATCATTTGTTAGTATGGTCGAATTTAAATTTCTAACACATTTCCCAGTGAATCACCTTACCGACCCAGTCGTGTCTCGCCTTATATTCCCGCTGTGCTAATTTGCTGCATTCGCTTATTATATGATTGATGGTTTCATCTCTGTCGCCACATAGCCTGCATTTGCTATTTTGTTGTGTCTTATCTATTCTCGCTTTGATATGATTGGTTCTTATGGCTCTGTCTTGTGCTGCTATTAAGAGATATTCTGTTTCTCTCTTAGAGTTTCCTTTTCTTAGCCATGTCCAAGTTTTGTCGTGTGAGATATTGTTTATTAGTCGTTAAAAGCGCCCATAAAGTTGTGTTCCTTCCCATTTTTGTTTCCTAGTTACTGTCATTCTGTTGTTCATCGTGTTCTCAGTTTCGTGTCTGGTAGCTGTAATGAGTCCTCCTTCGTGTTTTTGTATATAGTTTTCGAGTCGATATATGGATGTGTCAACGCTGTCTTCAATGCTGGCAAGTCCTCTTCCTCCCTCTTTTCTAGATACATATAGCCTGTCAACGTCGTCTCTGGGATGCAATGCCTTATGCATTGTCATTAGTTTTCTTGTCCTTTGGTCCATTTGTTTAAGTTCCTCTTGGGTCCACTTGAGAAAGGGTCCGGAATATCTAACGACAGGTACAGCCCAAGTATTTATTCCTTTGATGAGGTTTCTGCTATTGAGTTTTGTCTCGAGCAGTTTTCTGGTTCTTGTGAGGTATTCTTTCTGGATTTTTTCTTTCATTCCTGCTTGTTTGATGGTGTCAGCCTCCAATATGCCCAAGTATTTCTAGGTTTCGTTTTCTGCGAGTGATTTTATCTTATCCTTGTTTGGTAGTTCTATCCCGTCAGTTAGATGTCGTTTACCACTTTTCATTATAAGCATTGTACATTTTTCTATACCAAAATCCATTCCTATGTCCCGGCTGTATTTTCTAACTGTGTGTATTAAGGTTTCCAGTTCTTTTTCATTTTTTGCAAAAAGTTTGATGTCGTCCATGTACATTAAATGATTAACTTTTTCCTGTGATCTGGCGAGTTTGTATCCGGCTGTGCATTTTCTGAGTATGTGGTTAAGTGGCATCATAGCAATTATGAATAGTAAGGGTGATAGAGCATCTCCTTGGAAGATCCCTCTCTGGATTTTTGTTTCAGCTAATTTTCTTCCTCCTGCTGTCAGTTCGACTCTCCAGGTTTTCATAGTTTTGTCGATGAAGTTTATGACTTCGTTTGATATTTGAGGCTGTTTATTATCCAGCTATGTGGAACCATATCATATGCCTTCTTGTAGTCAATCCCGGCCATAGCTAGATTTTTCCGTCTTGTCTTGCTCTCATCTAGGATGTGTTTATCTATGTAAAGTAATTCTGCTGTGCCTCTGGATCCTTTGCAGCATACTTTCTGTTCGTCAGAGAACAATCCGCGGCTTGTTAGAGAGTAGTAAATCTCTTCCCTTATTTGTGCTGTTAATATTTTCCATATCATTCGTAGGCAAGTTATGGGTCTGTAATTGTTGGGGGCGGTTCCTTTGTTTGGGTCCTTGTGTATCAATGTGGTCCTTCCTTTAGTCACCCACTCGGGTACGTGCGCTGTTTGTAGGTATTTGTTCATTTCTAATACAAGTCTGTCGTGAATTGAGGTGAACTTCTTTAACCAGAAACCATGTATTCCATCATGGCCTGGCGTTTTCCAGCTTGATACCTTTTTAAGTGTCGTTCTGAGTAGATCAGTATGTATTTCAGCTTTCGAGCCTTCTTCGAGTTGTTCTAGTTCTCTTGTGATATGGTTTATCCATTCAGCCTTTTCATTATGTTGTTTTGGTTGCCATATTTTAGTCCAGAACCGTTCTATTTCTTTTGCATTCGGCTGTTGATGTGTTTTATTGTTATCCCCTCCTAATTGTTGATAGAATTTTTTTTCATTGTTCTGGAATGGCCTATTTTGTCTGTATTGTTTTACCCTTTGTCGATATCTCTTTAACCTTCCTTCTTCTGGTGTATTTCTTCAAGTTGTACCGTAAGTTTTTCCTGTGTTGTCTTCTCTTTCCTATTTATTTCAGCTTTTTTCTTTTGTTTTACCACTTTCAGTTGTTTTCGTAGATTTTCAATCTGAGTTTCTAGTCGAAATTCCCATCCTGGTTTAGACTTTGCTTTCGTGTTTTTTGAGGGGATCCCAATGTTTTCGCAAACTAATTTTGCTCCAGCATAAATAAGTTCATTTGAATCGGTTATGTTATTTGTTGGTATATATGTCAGTACTTGATTCACTTTATTTGTCTCTGCCTTAACTATTCTCCATTCAATGTTTCTTACTTATTATTATTATTATTATTATTATTATTATTATTATTATTATTTACTCGTTTGAGTTTTTCACATCAGCGTTAGCTGATGGTCTTTCACTGGAGTTTAAGTGACAGCAAGTCTCCTCAAGTCTTCAGGACTCTTCTCGGTATTCTGGCCGTTCTCAATAATGTAGTAGTTCGGATGGTCTCCACTATTATTATTATTATTATTGAATTTTTTAATGTTAGATATGAAAGTCTATATGATCTATTTTCACTTTTTACAGATCATTATTAGAAAGCTTATTCCTTGTATACAACTAAAGACTCGCTGTTATTCCGATAGATCATTATCGCGTGAGTTCTTTTAATTATTAAGAAATATAATCAATTTAGATATAATAACCAGATAAAAATTGAATCAATGAAAAAATGTTCCTTACTTTCAGTATCTTAATGCAATCGAGTTGGAAAATTAAAGATTTGAGTATAAAATTCTTTGGATCTAAGAGAAAAATATCTTGGAGTTGCTTTCCTAATACAAAAAACATTGTAATGTAATCAGATTATAACATGAAGCAGAAGAGTGTTTATGATACAACGTCCATCGTCGAAGCCAATACCTATTTTCGTATACGGTTTGCAAACTTCAAATCACCAGGGCCAGACTAGCTGTGTTCAAGCAGAACAGGAAAATTAACAGATACTGCTCTTTGTTTATTTGCTGGAGCAATCCTCTGAATGAACTCAAAGCGCTTAGATACCTTAGTTTGATCTATGACAGAAGTGCCTATCATACATAAATAATTTCTTCATTATTATGGGAGCTATGCTAGGATAAATTATATATATATATATATATATATATATATATATATATATATATATATATATATATATATATATATATCACTCAAATTGAATACTCCAACCTTAGAATTTCCTCCACAGATTATATATATATATATATATATATATATAGAGAGAGAGAGAGAGAGAGAGAGAGTGAGAGATTAGAAGAACTTTGAGAGAGAGAGAGAGAGAGAGAGAGAAAGAAAGATAGAGAGAGAGGGGGAAGCAGGCAAGGGGAAACGACAGAGAGAGAGAGAGAGAGAGAGAGAGAGAGAGTCTTAGTGATCAAACACTTTTATTAGCGTGATAACATCTGCATATATCAATTTAATAATCAGTTCAAATCAATTATATGTCATTCCTCCTGAAAGCCCTCAGCAACGTAGTATGTTATTGAGATTACTTTGGTCAACCACCGCATCTTACATCACAACAGCCTTGCAATAATCAGCATTTGATCAATAAAATTAATTTCTATGTACAAAATAGATGCGAATCGCTAAATTGCATCATTCCTGGTAATATAATTTCGAAAATGTCATCAAAAGTATGCAAAGACCTTCTCCCAGAGAACCGGAAAATCTTCATCATTGATTCGGCTTATTGGTAATTTATTTTATACGGGTTTGGTTCTGGTCAAGGGTCAGTAAATATACAACTCTATTCGTTACATATTAGACATTTCTGTTTCAATGTTTTGGCTTTACTTATTGGCTTTTACAGTTGTAGAAAATAACCTTTATTTGGTTTTTGGTATTTGAGAGAGACGTGGAACCAGGTTCTGTCTGCATGCATGAAGCGGGAAAAAAATTTATAAAAAAAAACGATAAGGAAATGGGCTTGGTTCTGGGGATCCCGAATCCGGTGTAGCACATCCCTGATGTAGAAAAGTGTAAGGTCGGAAAATTAAAACGCCTGAAATCAGATCACACGAACGGTAAAATATTTTCGTTTCCCTCACTTATATGTAAGAACAACTACGTTAAAATAGCTTTGAGCTAAAGGTTCATTTGTGGCGGAGAAAATAGATATTTAAACATTTTACAATTGATTTTGATTGCATGTCAATCTGTCCTGGGTCATTTTATATCTAAAGTTTGGCGATTCCATTCATCTTACGTAATATCTATATTTTTAGTTTTAGTTTCTAAAGAGTTGATTTTCTTGTATAAAGTCCAGAAGATGCGATCCTAACAGGTACTTAAAGTCCACATTAGAGTGAACCTAGGGGTAATGGTAGTGGATTGTCTACATACGACAGAACTCTAGATGGGGACCCTCGTCGTCAGATGTAGTTAAGGGATTTTATTCTTCAGGAGAGGATTTAGCGTATTCTAAGCCTCACCGATAAGGCATTTGGATATTTCAGTCCTTGATTTTACCAGTCATGAATAAATTAGCATAGTTCAGGTAAAATTTATGTCTGAGAGTGAACTTTTGTCAATGATCAGAATGAAAGATCTGTGTACAATGCCTGGCTTCAAGTAACTTGTCTTAATACAATTAATTTACAGTTATTGATCTTAAGGGTAGAGTGTTCCCCAATATTCTGGGAGACTGGGGTTCAGTATCAGATCATACCAAAGACTCAAAAAATGGTACTTGATGGTGCCTTGCTTAACACTCAGCATTGTAAGGTACGAATCAAGGATAAAATGGAGCAATCCAGGGAAAGAAGTAGCGCCCCCCCCAACACCTCGGTGTCGTTGCTATTGAAATGGCAGCCCTCGAGTCACCCTTGACTTTACTTTCTTACTTATATGGCATTATGTAATCCTATTAAATGCGAATAATTTTCAAACATCTTTTTGACCCTAAAATGGAATTCTATCACATTCTACAACTCCGTTTTAGAGTGGACCGGGGAGTAATGGCAATGAAAAGTACTCTATACTCCTACTGGTTCTAGAATTAAGCTTTTACCATAAGATGCAGTTTAGTGTCGTAACGTCGGCACTCATACTTCTTTTTTTTTTTGTATGTGTGGTTGGGGGGGGGATCTTATCCCTCTTCACGGGATAAACTCAATGTATTCTGCATTCTTAACTAAGACAGAGTACACAGCTTCCATACTCTTATCGTAAAAAGTTGTTTAGGACAGGCGAAAAATTAAAAAAAAACAGAAAATGTCACACCTTTATAAAGAGATAATTACTTGTTCCTATAAATATAATTATTAGATGTATTCCTAAATCACATGTAATAACTTACAAGAAATTTTCCTAGTCATCGTAAAAAGGTTAACATTAAAATGGATATTAAGTGAGCTGATTATAAGATAACAGATTATTAACTACTTATCAAACAACTTATAGATGTATATATATGATTAATAAATTTTTATCAGAAATAAATGGTTATAACTAGCTTGCTAATTATAACGACACAAACAGTATTCAAAATTATATAATTACAAAACGCAATTAAGAATAACATAAAATATGAGTATGTTTCAGTTTTTAGAGACGTTTATCGTAACGCTTATTTCATGTGGACACTTGAAGACTATCTTTGACTCTAAGATACATTCGATATTATCATCATATTGTTGGAATATCAATCTTTTCTCATTGGACCACTTCTTGAAGCCCAAAGAAATGACGTGAACGAGATCCTAAACTTAACCTAGAGTGAAAGAAGACAGTGTTTTTCGTGAAAGCTCGAGCACCTGGTGTCCGTGCCAGATGAAGATATAAAACAAATAGATTAGATTAAGGAGTCCTTCTCCATAGGCTGCAACTGGCCCTTCCTCTCTAAAGAGGAAGGAATTGGGTTTATTTGTGGCGCTTCTGAAGGAGAATGCTGACAGAATATAAGCTATTCCTTTCTGTAGGGCCCTCTATATTATACCAAGATTGGCTCACATTTTCTCCTCATTGAGTAGGGGTCAAATGAATATACATGGTATTAGCTTTCTTCCAAAGGCCTTAACCTGGATAAATGTACAAGAGTTGTATTTATTTTTACATTTTTTTCTCAGTTTCCATGCTGGATACTTTGGTAATAAATAGTACTTAATAACATTCGTTTTGACTGTATTATGAGAAATAATAAAATCCTTTCAGCTCAGGTTCAGGAAAAAAATTTTTCTTTTGTTTTAGTTGTTAGTTACTTGTTTTTTTTATGGCATATTAAACCTTGTGGGTTATCTAATATCTAATCTTGGTTATAGATGTATATTATAAATATGATTTGTAAGCGAATAATTCGTAGGTCACATTTTTAAATATGTCAGAGCTCATTTGTTTGCACACAGTTAAAGCGTCCCAATATATCGTTATTAATTGTTTGCACATATTCAAATAATTTAATATATTGCTATTTTACACAACAAATATGTCTATTCAACATTATTCATTTGTTCGCACAGTTGAACAGTTTCAGGTATTTCTATGTAATACAAACATCAGTTAATTTTTGCACAAAGATGAATGGTTTCATATACAGAAAGTGATTAGATATTTCTATCCGACCCAAACATGGGACCCTAACAGGTACTACAACTTCGGTTCAAAGTAGATCTGGAAATATTGGCAATGAAGGCGCATTCCACATTCCCCAAAGTTCTAGAACTAGAGCTTCACCATCAGATGCAGTTTTGTTTCATGTCCAGGATATTCATTGGAGAGAAGGTAATACTCCACTACAGAGATGTAGTATTCTAAACATCCGTCTGTTTGGGCTGATTTTGTTTTGGACGTGCATTCATCTATGGGTGGTTATATAGGAGGACCAATAAGTTTCCAGACTTGTTTCGTAAGGGCACTTTTATTGATAGTACACTCATGAAACTTTAGTCCCCTTCGAAGTAATCTCCTCCAGCTGCAATGCACTTGTTGTACCATTCTAAGAACTTCTGCAAGGCTCCATGGAAGTCCTCGTGTGTGAGCGTGTCAATGACCTTCGTCACAGCTTCTTTCATCTTCTCAATTGTCTCATAACGACAGCTTAGGGAATAACCAAAAGTCACAGGGAGCAAGGTCTTTATTATAGGGAGGCTGAAGAACTGTCTTGATTCCCATCTTGCTCTAATAGTCTGTGACAATGATGGAGTTGTGGACTGGTGCATTGTCCAGGTGGAAATGCTAGTGACCCGATTTGAAGAGTGCTGGCTTCTTCCTAAGGAATCTCTTCCTGAACTACCTTAAAACCTTAACATTGTAACCCTAACCCTTATAGCGGGAGAACAAATGGATTCATGTCTTTCCCAAGGCCATTAACGGGAATTGAAACGCAAAGAGCTTTGTTCGGGGTTTGAACTCAGGCCACTTTTTCCATTTGCTATTTAAACTATCTACGTGGTGTATTCAGTAAATTCCCAGGCTTTTTTTTACAGGCATTTAAAATTGCCGTAGACTCTTGACAATTCAATATATCATTGCTCTACATCTTATGAGATGATTGGCCAATTTTCATTATTTCAGGTTCAAATGAACAGCTACAGCAGCAATTGGAATACGGCCGTCTAAAGCTTAATTGTCACTGCAGGTGAATTTCAAAAATGCAATCTGGACATGAGGACACTTTAGAAGAACGATATGCAATAAGATTGTGTTTTAAACTTGGAAAAAATGCCACAGAAACGTATGGAATGCTTCAGGCTACTTTTGGAGCATCTTGTATGAATCGAGCATCAGTTTTTGAGTGGCATAAGAGATTCAAGTAAGGCAGAGTGTTTGTGAGGGATGATGAGAGGTGTGGGAGGAGTAAGGAAGTCAATACACCAGAGTTGATTGGTCAAAGGATTAGGGTTAGGGTCCCTGTATTGAGGTTTTAAGGGAGTTCAAGAAGAGATTCGGTCGGAGGAGGCCAGCACTCAGGTCAATACACCAGTTCACAACTCCATCCTTGTCATAGACTATTTGACCAAGATGGGCATCAACACAGTTCCTCAGCCTCCCTATAGTCCACACCTTGCTCTCTGTGACTTTTGCTTATTCCCTAAGCTCAGAGGCTATCGTTATGAGACAATTGAGGAGATGACAGAGGCTTTGACGAAGGTCATTGACACACTCACACGAGAACTTCGATAGGTCCTTCCAGAAGTTGTTGGAACGGTACAAGTGCATTGCAGTCGGAGGAGATTACTTCGAAAGGGACTAGAATTTCATATGTGTACTATCAATAAAAGTGCCCATACGAAAAAACTTATTTAATGATCCTCGTTTAAACAGGTAGTTTAATGACAAGGAATATACTGTGAAATAGCTTCTCATCTTTAACTTAAAATCAATTTACCATCACTAAATTTATCGTAATATAAAGCCTTACTAACCAAGCAACGAAATTGGATCCTTCTACTTACCATAGGTAAACCAATGCATATATATAAGATTGCTTTACCTCATGTTTCATGGGGAAAATTCAAAACAGAAAATCATGAATCATAATCTAACGCTAGCCATAGACGTATAAATATACATAAAGTGAAATTCTACGAAAAACTCACAATTCACTATTTTGTATGTTTCACCACATAAAGATGTTAGACAAGTTAATCGCCAACGAAATTCTATCTAGTCATCTTGCCACTGAACAGAGGTGACAAAGGTCAAGCATCAATGAATTATAACAGAGTTTCAGTTTCTGGCAGGTCTAAGCTACCTATAACAGGCAACGTTCCCTTGGCATATTCCAAAATTAGATATAGTAGGATTGCGACTGGCTATATCACCGAGGTAAACTTGCCATATCTTACTTGTAGGTTATTCCTCTTTAGGTAATAACTGCACCCAATGATCGATATTGTGGATAATCTGAATATATCTGTGGCTTATAAATCTAAATAGGTCATTGGTATCGTAACCTGGTGACATGAGAAGAAACCGGAGTGCTGGCCAACGGATGGGATCAGAGCCAGTTTTCACCGATTCTTCATACGAATATGAATCAAATGTTTTGCAATATTTTGGTAACATGAGGTACAATTTGTCAGCTTCGGATGTTTTTGCTGTCGTTGTAAAGGTGACGAACCACACAGGTTTTTGTGATGCTGTATCTCGCCTGATACTCTCTGACGTCTACTCGCTGGATTTACAATATCGAGCCTGACCTTGGAATCCACGGTTTTACGCCTACCTGAATTTGACGGATCATCAAGATTCTTGCAACCCGAAGAAAATTTCTTAAACAATGGAGTTACTGTATTGTAAACAATTGCACATTCACCGATCCATATTTACCCAACCCCTCTGCTCGGGCAGGATATGACACAAGGTCAATTTTTAAGCGAAGTTTAACAAGTTTGAATTCAGAGTTTTCCTTCTCCCAGACCAGTTGCCTCACCATGGCTGAAGAACCCAGTCCGTCCTACTACTTACCTATAGCTGGAGGGAGAATAATTGGATTCATACCTTTCCCAAGATTATTAGTGCTATGTGAAATGCAATCAGTCTCGATCAGGATTTGAACTCATGTCGCCTAGTCCATTTCCTATGACGATAACCATTACACCACGGACACCTTCACATATAACACAATGATTGGTTTTAGTTGCTTGCGAAGCGTAATTGTCCAGTCCGAACTCGAAAAGTATATGTTCCCAAGTTAAACGTTCCTTTGTCTATCTTTCTGTTGTGGAACAATGAAGGGTCCGGAACAATAACACAACTAGGGTTTACGTGGAACAAAGCATATTAACGAAGTATAATAAAACATATGTACAAAAGAGTTAGACGTCCGACTATCAAATGTTAGGCGGAAATAAGTACAGTTCCACCGAGACGACTGTTCTGCCGGTATTAATAATCACGGAAGAGTTCATTACCGTCTGCAGGTGGTTACCATAACACTTTCATATCTCACACAGAGTAAAAAATTGCACAATGTGTCAGCGTACCAACTACCATGATACAACAAACAACAGTGGGTAGCTCCATGGCTTGAACTGCTTTAGTTACATAATTTACATGATTCAAATTAACACGTCCCAAAATATTGCAAAACCCACTAAAGTCTGTTACACTCCAATGTACAAATTCAAAACCTCAAAGAGACGATATGATACGAGGTTGACGGTATCTAGCTTAAGCGTACTATTTGGCTCCTCACGAGACAAAACTGGGAGACAAGATCATTTTAGTATCGTGTTATGCAGCAGGAATCAAAACTCGAGTAAGACAAAGGTAAAAATTGCTTGGTCAGCTTTCCCTTTCAAGCACCTATCAAGCTATGAGCAATAAACCCAACCCGTATCCTCTTTAGCAAGAAGGCAGATGTTGCCTGGGGAAGAAGCCCTCTAGAATTTCATCTGGCTTATAACAGTGTATGTAAAGAATATAAACATTTGATTAAAAAGACAAACCATTGATAACGGTCAATTGGTCTAAATTATGAGATCATAGCTGTTGTTATATATTGACCCTCGACCGAGCCGTCTATCAAGAGATGCAACAGTGTAAATAAGCGGAAGAACAGCGGAAGCAGGTGTACGTGAGACAATAATATAACCAGGTGCCCGGGGCAGTTGGAGTCAGTTGGAGGCAGGATGCCTGCGGAGTGACAACCAGCTCCAGACAAAGGGCTTAGGGTCCTCAGTGACCCACGGTTGAGCAACACAGCCAAGAGGAAAAAGAAGTGCTGCTATGGTCGAAGAAGAACTTGGGGTCAATATAGCAGTCTGTCCCCGTCTCCAACTCACCACTCACAAACAAGAAACATCACTATTTCGAGAATAAAGTGTGAGAGGTATATTTTTATAAAGAAGTGTGTTCGTTCGTTCATTGAAGGTCATATATTATGTTTGATTATGTTTCAACATATATTTGTATATGTATACGTGAAGATCTATTACGGCTATAGAACACTGTAAAAGGTAAACTGCAGGACATATAGCGCAACGGTTATAGGTGTTGGTTTCCTAAGCTTATAAGGAGACAATCATCTGGAGGTTGCACGTTCAATCCTGACTGCAGGCGAGTAACAATACAGGACTACTTAACACTTGAACCCGGTTATGGCTAACGCAATCAGAACAGGCGACCACCGTGGATTCAATAAAGGACGTAGTTTGAAGTTCCGTGAAAGTTCCCGATTTCGACAAACAGCTGAAGAAGGCCGGTGGACATATCGGCTGACGCGTTGTGGAAATAACAATAAAGGTGAAGATGATAGTGTGAAAACCCTTAATGATAATAATCATGAATACTGTAGTTTTGGGGGGTTTTTACGGGGGGGGTAATTTTCACCCTGTTTTCCAATCTGCCGTGAATGTCCAGTGAATAAACCGACAATAATAAAAATGATAATAATAAAATTGAGACAGACATGGAAGAGTTGATCATATAATGAAGCAAATGAACACAAAAAGAATAATTGACGTGACCCAACTGGGTGGGAAAGGTAATCCACAGAGAATCATGCAAAATATTAACATTTGACCATGCTAACAGATTATATATGCACAAACCAAAATCTGCGGAACAAAATGAAAGGCAGACTCTTCTCTTCGACTTGAGATACAAACGGATCCTCAAATCCCAGATACAATACCAGATCTAGTTTGGATTAACAAACTATTTTTGACTAGATTTTAACCATACTTTCAAAAACTATTAGAATCATTCCTGGAA
Organism: Sepioteuthis lessoniana; assembly: GCA_963585895.1. NCBI lineage: Eukaryota > Metazoa > Mollusca > Cephalopoda > Myopsida > Loliginidae > Sepioteuthis > Sepioteuthis lessoniana. The sequence goes on from OY757910.1 coordinate 120,024,464, forward strand.
AGATTTTTAAATTGACTCAGTATCTAATATCTTAAAGTTCATCTCGCTAAAGGTTTTTTTTTCTCATGCCAAGTGTAGGTAATCCACTCACTGGTTAATCATTACAAGAGATCGACAACTGTTAATCATGACAAGAGATCGACCATCTGTTTAGTTGCCTAGTCTAAAATAAGGCGTAGAAATCCTACCTCATCAAATCTGGAAAATAACAAAATTAAATATCTATCAATCTTTTGTTGTTAACAAAGGTATAATAAATCTCTAAAATGAACCTGTAGCTGTGTAAATGATAAAAATGATAAAAACAAATATTCTTAAAATAATTACTCTAAACTATAATAAAAGCAATTATGGCTTATTTTTAATAATGACTATCTTCCAACGTAGGTCTTATATCGGTAAGTAGTACAAGTAAGGCTAAAACCTAAACTAATGAAAAACAGATAGAAATAATCAAATGATGAAGATGCAGCAAAAAGTTCTTGTGGGGTCAACATTTTAACACCCTCGGCCACTTTTTAAAAAATATACAAAGTTAATTTTCTTCTGAAGTAAAAAAAGCAGGATTTTATTTAAAGCAGAACATTACACAATCAAAATGGATATTACCAGTTGATTTTAAGGGCATATCAACCAGCCAAAGGTTATTTTAAATGACAAATGCTTTTCCTCTTGTTATTCCAATCTTGTTAGTGAATTTTGTAGTTTCAGCTAATTACAGAGTGAAAATGAAAGAAAATAGAAAATATCAAAATACTTGGATCTTGCCTGAGAGCTAAAAAATCGTGTAATATAAAAGTGACATTAATACCAATTGTTGTTGGAACACTTTTAATGGTCCCCAAAGGCTAGGAAAGAAGATTAGAGAAATTCAAAATCAAAGAACAAGTGGATACCATTCAAACAACATTTTAAAAATCAGCTAGAATACTTAGAAGAGTCCTGGAGACCTGAAGAAATTTATAGTCGTTCAGACTTTAGTGAAAGACATCCCAAAAACTGTCCTGAAAAAAACTCGTAATAATATTAGAAAAGATAAATGGAAAGAATAATCTATAATAGCAAATGTACATCATAAGGTGAAAGAGACGAAACGATTAATCACATGATAAACAATAGCAAAAGGAAGTATAAGACGAGACACGACTGGGCGGGAAAGGTGATCTAGAGTGAATTGTGCAAGAATTGGAACCTAAAGCATACTACCAAATATCACATGCACAAACCAGAATCCATTATAGAGAATGAAATGCATATAATTTTTTGGAGATTTTAAGCTACAAATAGATCATCTTAATCTGGCAAGAAAACCAAAATCTAGTGATGATTGACAAAAAATGAGAACTTACTGTACAATGGACTTGGTGGTCCCAGCGGAATACAGAGTGAAATACAAAGAAAACGAATAAGAGAGACAAGAAATCTGACCTAGCTAGAGAACTGAGAAAGCTGTGGAACATGAGTATGACAGTGTTACTAATTATAATTGGCGTACTTGGAAAGGTGTCCGAATGTTTGGAAAAGAGGTCGGACGGCAAATCAAGATCATCCAAAGTACAGAATTATTGAGATCCGTCAGAATACTGAGAAGAGTCCTGGAGACCTGAAAAGACTTACTGTCATTCAGTCCTCACTAGTGGGAAAAACTCACAAGAATTAAAATGATAAACGAATTAGAATCACTCGAAAAATTCCCCGAAGTGAAAATACACCTGGACTTTCTTAGAGCAACACTCAAGATAATACGAAATCGTAAAACGCTAGCACATGATGGCATACATGGATTATGATTTTAAAAATTCACATCCATCCTTGATAGACTACTAATGCAATTGCGTGTTAATGCCAGGAAACAGATATTCCCGAAGGGATAACGAAATGGAACAATACCCTGATCCACAATTACCTCCAAAAGGGACCATCCTCAGCAACTATAGACCGATAACTTGTTTACCGATGATGAGAAAAATCCAAGCCGTACAGATATGAAAAGAAATATATCATTCACTGGTGTACTGCGAAATTTTTCCGGAAGGAAAAAACATGCCACAGGCGGATAAGAGAAACAAATGACCTGCTATTTATAGACCAACATATTCTCAAAAAATCCAAAATGAGTCAGTAAAAGTAACCCTGATATGGATTGACTAAAAGAAGGCCTATGATATATTCCTCCAAATCGGGAGTGTAAAAATGTAAAAAACATCCGACAATAAGAAATTCATCACAAATGCCACGAAAAATTGTAGGATAGAATGGATAGAGAGAAGTTAAACCCTAGCAGAGTAAAAATCGCAAAAGATATATTTCAATGTGACACGCTCTTGCTACTGCTATTCGATATAGCAATGATTCTACTGTTACGTTCCAAGGAAGTGCACTGGAGGCTATAAATTTTCCAAATTACAAAAAAAGATCAATCACCTTATGTACATCGACGACATAGATATATATACAAAGAAAAAAAGAAAGAATTGTATACTCTACTCCAAATCATAAGAATATACCATATTTACCGACCCCTCCACTCGAGCAGGATATGACGCAAGGTCAATTTTTATGCGGAGTTTAACTGGTTTGAATTCAGAGTATTCCTTCTCCTAGACTAGATGCCTCACCAAGGCTGAAGAACCTAGTCTGTCCTACTATTTACCCATAGCTGGAGGGAGAATAATTGGATTCGTACCTTTCCCAAGGGTATTAGTGCTATGAGAAATGCAATCAGTCTCGTCCAGGATTTGAATTTGTGTCGCCGTGTCCATTGCCTACTACGATAACCATTACACCACGGGCACCATTATTAGAATATACAGCCAGAATATAAAAATGGAATTTGGCATAGAAAAATATGCAATGGTTATAATGAAAAGTAGAAAATGAGAAACAACGAAAGGAATTGAACTGCTAAACCAGGGAAGGGTCAGAATGCTTGGAGAGAATGAAAACTTTAACTACTTGGGAATATTAGAAAAGGACACCATCCAGCAAGCAGCAGCCAAAATAGAAAAAAAGAAAAGAGTACTTCAGAAGAACGAGAAGGCTTTTCGAAACCAAGCACTGCAGCATTAATCTCATAACAGAATAAACACCTAAGCAGTTTCCCGGGTAAGACATTTTGGTCCAAACTAAAAATGGACCAAACTAAAAATGGACTGAACGACTACATTAGAGTTGTGGCGGAATCAACCACTCTCCATAATACCGGAAAATGCAGCAATACGAAGTTAGTCTAGATCCAGAAGGTTTTCGGTTGACATTCGTCAGGTTTCGGTTTTCAGTTGACACTCGTCAGGTTTTCAGTTTTCGGTTGCCACACCAGTCGATAGTTCACACTTTGTTCTTGGATCTGGCCGGGTGTGGCTTGTTGACTGGAGATTTCCTCCAGCCTCAGCGGCCTTCCCCTCAAGGCTTTTACCCCCTTAGCAGGATTGGGTTTATTGCCTGGCGTCTGAGGTGCCCCTAAAAAGGGGAATGCCGACGGGGCTGTAGGTATTTTTAGAAAATTCCGGGCGTTTGTGGGCTCCGGTCCTGTGCCAGGACCCACCAAAAAATGCTTGTGCCGCAGTTGCCCGTTCAGTGGGGCGTGCAACAAATACAGTCTAGATCCGGAAGCTAACCTCGCCCTCGCGCGGTTATGCCGACTAGCTTACCGTCCTATGTTCTTGTAACCATTCTTTGTTCTAGTAAATATATACCTATACTATTAGCGTGGTCTTCTGTTCTCTTTGTGACCCCTTCCAGGCCCATAACAATTAGAAAGAGCGAAGAAAGATAAATCATATCATCAGCAATATATGACCAGATTGAAAAACAGCAAAAAGAAGAAAACAGGAATAGGAAGCAAAACAAATTTAGAGATATTTCAAGAGACAAACGAAATTGCATCAGAGAATATCTGGACAAGGCAAATCTCAAGAGAGAAACTGCATCTCTTGATAGAAAATACTAAGATTCCTATGGGCCAAAGCAGATTTACTGTCACTCAGACTCCGATAAAAAAAAACAACCAAAAAAATCGCAAGGGGTGAAATAACAGTAAACTCCCCTGGGATTTTGAAATACAAACGGATCACCTCATCTCGGTCAGACGATTATAACCGTTACACCACGATTGCCTCCTCAACATTCCTATTCCAACACAAAGTTCAGATAGGTGCAATTTTAGGAAAACTTGAAAATAAATTGTTTCAAGGCCACATGAAACATTACATTAAAAAGAATGTCACTTCCACTCCTAAAGTATTAAAAAATCCTAATCAAATTCCCAAAGTTGTTAAAAGTGGAAATTTATTATCAAAACAAAATTAAAAAGAAAGGACGAACTTGTTTTTTTTTTAATTATTAAATTGTGAACTGCTACTGATTACAATAGAAAATAAAAACTGGAAAATCTTCTGTGCGTTTCTTTTTCAGCCTGTTTTCTCTCCGATCTTCTTCAGGAGAACAAGAACACTGAAGAGAAAATTTTTAAAAAGTTGATAATTTGTTCAATATTATCAGTAATGCAAAAAAAAAAAAAAATAACTGAATGAAATTTGTTGAAAATAATTGCGTGCTAATATATTCTAAAATCAAAACTCAATGTATGCAGACGCACAAAGGGGCTGTAAAAGGAATAGCTCCTATTTGTTTCCACAGTGACTTTAGAAAACACCGACTGTTTCTCTGCCGAAGAGTAAGATCCACCACGAATGTCCTAGTTATGACACAAAACAGTCTGATGGTGAGGTTTCAGTATTGCTGGACCGTTGGGGAAAGCAGAGTACCCATTCATTGCCATTGCTCCCAGGTCCACTCTGTCAGCAGAGGTGGCACCTGATAGGGTCGTATCTATGGATCAAGTAGGACTAAACTGTGTACTTATGCTAAACTTAACTGCTTGAAATAGAACTGTTTTCCATTTAAATTGCGTACAAATGCTAAGAAGAATTGTTTGAAATAGAACTATTTTTAAATAGAAATAATCTATTTACTTAGAAAAAGATCTGTTTTTGTGCTTTAAACTGTGTACTAATGTTAAACTGAACTTTTTGAAATAGAACTCTTTTTGACATTTAAACTGATTACTTATACTAAACTGAATTGTTTGCAATAGAACTGTTTTAACATTTAACTGAACTCTTTTAACCTTTAACTGTTGTAAACAAAAATTATATTTATACTAAACTGAATTCTTAAAAATTCAATTCGACGCTAAATGACACAGTAAAACCAACTAGCCATCCACAATTAATGGTAGTAAGTAAAGCAAAGTTGGCGACTGTAGTCGAGGGCGACCAGAAAGCTTCCTTTTTAATAGCTACTACACCGAGGGGTAGGGGAGGGCGCTACTCCTTTCCCTGGATTGCTCCACTTTACCCTCGATACTGTCACGTGGTCTACCACTGAGAGGAGAGAAACAAGAAATTTCCCCTACCCTCCGTATTTGAATTGACAGTCCCCAAAGTTTGACCGTTAAAAGAGGAAATTCGAATGTTGGTCAAGTTCTCTGTACTCCATAACCTCGCGCGGGTGGATAGAGAAGGGGGACATAGAGGTCCGTATAGTAGTCCGAAGGAATCGCCTGACAGGGTGAGGAAGAAGAAAGAGGCCAAATGATTGGCCAGAACCCTAAAGCCGGAAGTAGCACCCTTTTGTCAGAGGAAATAGGAATAAACAATTCAGTTTTCAGGACGGAGGTTGCCGTGAGAGGACGGTGATCTCATGCCAAAACCCCGGGACGAAGAAGCACAGCTGGGTTTCAGGATAGCAGTTGGCGTGACAAGATGTATTGGTACTGTCGCCGAAACTCTGGCGAAAAGCGGAATGAATATTGGACAAGAAGATAACCGGTGCCTTCAAGCCAAGCTGTACAGAATCCCGCTAGCCCGTAAAAGAGAAAATACTCTCAGAAGAATCCCGTCGAAAAGCTAAGTAAACCTTAAAATCGTTTTCTCCCTCCGCCCTTCCTAAGTATTGCAATTGTATGCTCTCCCTCTCAATTTAAAGAAAGAAGCATAAAGAATTATATGCATGAAGAAAAAACAGATATAGAATGAAAAGATTAATTTCATGAACTCTAAACATCTAAATAGACTTTGCTACCTTCTCAAGGTTCAAGAGAAAAGACAGAAAAGAGAGAGAAAAAAAAAGGAAAGAAAGATATTGTGTTTAAGCCTTGTCTGCTAATAATATAGCCAGTGCCTTAATTATTTGTTTGTCCGCACGTATTAAAACCTTGTTATATTTTAAATGTCCCCTCGTGTCGAAATTTATTCGTTGTTTTGTTTGCCTATCAGTTGCCTTCTTTTGCATGTTCCTTTTCAGCTTCATTCGCTTCAGTTTATTCCCGCTAAATGTCCTATTCGCCTTTAAAGATATTACACGGGAAATTGGAATTGTCGACTACGATAAATAATAATATTATATTTAAACCTAGAGGCCCATTTCTTCTATTATCCTCGGGGGAGGAAGACGAAGTGATCTGATGGGTGTGTGTAACGTGAAAAATGGAAACCCCTTGCCAGCGGCAGTCAGTCTAGCCCCAAGTTAACCCCCACATTATCTGCCAGTTCCCATGTGCCCGAAGAAGGAATCTTAACTAGGACTTATTTTGCGATGGATCAAGTGCCAGGCAGCCCCGACTTCGCACATGTGAAAAATAAACTCCCGTCCTGGGATAAATATTTTATGCCACGTCATAATACGTACATACAGCAGTTCTGTGAGGATACGGATTGTAACCCTGAGGACATGCCAGAAGAGATGAACGAAAGGGAGGAGTCCCTTTAATAAGTCTTTTTCTCACTCTTTATGTTGTCTTTGATTCCCTGTATCAATAGATGTACCGACGCTATCGTCAATGCTAGGGAGTCTCCTTCTTCTTTTCACGGCACATATTGTCTGTCTAGCATTTCACTGAAGACTATGTGACAGCAAGGCTCTCCTCGGGTCTATTGAACATTTCTGAGTATTTTAGCCAATCGTAACATTGTCTTGATAGTATCGTTTCGTACTCCGATTTCCAACTCTTCCAGCCCTCTTTATCAAGCTATTGAGAGCTGTTCCAGGTAAACCAGTCCGAAATGGTATTACCGTCACTCGAACGTTTTACAGCGTTCTCAGTTCTCAGGTTAGATTCAAGTACTTTCCTAACTTCTCTTTCTTTGTTTTTTCTCTGTGATACGCTGGAACGGCAAAGTCCACTTTACGGCGAGTCCTCTTTCTTTTGCTATCACTCGGACTGGTCTCCTGGTAATCGTTTGTATCTCAAAATTCCAGAGAATGTGTTGGGTATCACCCACTTTTAACCATACAATGAACTAGTCCATCTGCCATATATAGCAGTAGCTACTAATATCAGGGCAGACTAGAAGGTGAAGAGCAGCTTCTTATATGAATAGTATTAGAGCGTTGGAGACTGGAGATCGCACAAAATCACCTAACTTGCTACCGTAATAACGGAAGCCAATACTATCGTTGGACTATATCTTTATTCTGTATACACTAATCCTATGTTCTTGTCTACTACTATTTTCTCTATTGTATATACTTTTTTCCTGAGAATATATCTCTATTTCCTCTCATATTGTGGTTTGTCATTTATTCAATATTACAAGCGTTCATCAACCAGAACACAACAAAATGTTATTTTCCTCATTCTCTAGGATAGATTCTTGTTTGTGTATATACCATTTGTTTATATGGACAAATTTCAGTTTCTTGCACATTTCCCAGTGGATCATCTTCTCCACGCAGTCGTATCTATCCATATACTACCTTTGTGCAAGTTTGCTACATTCGCTTTTTAAGTAATTAATCGTTTCGTCTTTGTCACCACATTGATATTATTATTTGACTTTTGTCAATTTTTCACTCTAACGTTAGGAGATGGTTTTTCACAGGAGTTTGAGTGACAGCAAGTCTCCTCAAGTATCCACGACACTTTTCAGTATTCTGGCTGACCTTATTTATGCTGTAGTTTGGATGGTCTTCACTTGTTTTCTTTTTTTCAAGTCTTCCTTTACTAATCCTTTGGGGATTGATCCAAGTGTACCATTTACAATAAGTATCACCGTCAACGTCACGTTTCACAGTTTTTTAGTTCTCTTGATAATTATCTCTCTTTTCGCTCTTCTTTAATTTCATTCTGCAGTCTGCCGAGATGGCTATGTCCACTATTAGGCAGGTTCTCTTTTTTGTTTGGTTTTTGTTTGTTTATTATTTTGTTGTTGTTGTTGTTGACTATCACCAAGTCTGGTTGTTTGGTGGAGATTAGATAATTGTTTGTATCTCAAAATTCCAGAGAACTTTCTGTGTCTTATTCCAGGGCAGATTCTGGGTTGTGCATATACCACTCGTTCTTATGGTCAAATTTAATCGTCTTGCTCAATTTCCAGTCGATCACCTTCCCCACCGAGTCGTTTCTAGTCTTTTACTCTTCCTGCGCTAATTTGCTGCATTCACTTATTATGGGATTGATCGTTTTGCCTCAATTACCATATAACCTATATCTGCTATTTTGTTGCGTCTTGTCTATTCTTGCTTTTACATAGTTCGTACTTATGGCGTTGTTTTGTGTTGCTATTAGAAGAGGTTCTGCTTTTTTCATAAGGTTTTCCTTTCTTAGTTATATCCAAGTCTTTTCGTGTGAGATTTTGCTTGTTTGTCGCTTTAAATATCCGTACAGTTGTTTTTCTTTACATTTTTTGGTTTTCTAGTATTGTTTCTAGTCACTGTAATAAGTCTTTCTTTGCTCTTGTTTTTTGGTTTGACTTTCTATTTAATTCAAATGTATTATTTTGTGGAAGCTGAATCCCTCAATCCTTAAGTGAGCGTATTTTATATGGCAAGAAAACACAATATCTGTAATATCCGCTGCTGTTACGCTATGCTATTTTTCTTTAAATATCACGGATTCTAAAATGTATCTAAATTTGCACGACAGTTAAAGAATTCATTTTATTGAATTAAAGGACAAAATTCCTTCTAACTGTAGGACTTTATTGAACTGTTGGCAGTGGAATAATAGGTGCAGTCAAATGTCTTAATTCAAGTCTTTATCCATAAAACCGTAATTCAAGTGTTTATCCATAAAATTGTATCGCGTGTGTCAATATCTAAGAGATATTTATCCAAGCTTTTTGTTGATAATCTCTCTTTCTCTCTCTCTCTCTCTCTCTCTCTCTCTATCTATCTATCTATCTATCTACATTTTTTCTCTCTCTATCGCTCTCTCTCTCTCTCTATCTCTCTATCTATCTATCAATCTACATCTTTTTCTCTCCCTCTATCGCTCTCTCTCTCTCTCTCGATATATATATATATATATATATATGATCAATAAATATATATTAAATATATATATTTAATTCATAGAATTTAGACTGTTTTTGTTTTGCAAAAGACTCCATGAAACACAGGGGTCACAGTCTAAATTCTATGTATTAAAAATATATGTCTAATATATATTTATTCATTATTATTATTATTATTATTATTATGTAATAGCTCTATCCTAGATATTGAGCACTCTCCTTATTATATTGCACTTGGTTCGACACAAACCTACAAAGTGATTTAGTGACAACCAGGACTGTTATAATATATATATATATATATATATATATATATATATATATATATATATATATATATACATATATTATATTATATTACATTAAAATATATATATTATATGGAAACATAAAATATTTTAAGAAAAGTAAAGAAGGATTTTTAAGTTTTAAAAACAGTTGATACTGAATATCCATTCATTTGATAGAAATTATTTTCTGGTATCCTATTTTTTTCAATTCACTTATATATATATATATATATATATCTTAGAAAACTGATACCAACCTCTTTCTTCTTCTTCTTCTTCTTCTTCTTCTTCTTCTTCTTCTTCTTCTTCTTCTTCTTCGTTTGTAATATCACATCAACCTTCAAGGGTTATTTATTGCCAAAGCCATCCTTGTAAAAAATCAGCAGAGGTTCTATTTATCCTATTGCTGGAGTGATAAGAGGATTCGTACTACGTTCAAGGTTATTACTTTGAAAGTTAACATAATGGAGTTCAAAGTCATTTACTTCGAGGCTTCAGTCCAGCAATTTAACCACTAAGCTCTCTATTTGGGAGATATATTTTAAGCACAGTAGAGATTTCAGCTAATCCTTGACTGTTTTGTTTGGACGTATGTTTGTTTAGGTGTTCATGTGTCAACCAGTATCAGTCCATCTTATTTCAAAGCAGTATTTTTGAGAATGGTTTTGTTTCATGTCAAAGTCATTTCGGGTAAGCGTTTGACACTGGAATCACCAGAAACAGATTCGTCATGTCTTCTTTACTGCAGAACTCTGAAAAATTATAGTATTTGCATAAAATTAAAAAAATAGAAAATAGAAAATGGCATAATAAAAACCATTTAATCTTATAAGTTTTAAACATCACGTGTAAAATCGTCTTGAGATATTTAAAGTATGTTTCAGATTAATTGATTGATTTTAACGGCATGTTAACGAGTCGAGGGTTATTTGTTGTCTTATAAACCCATGGTTATATCGCTCCAAGTATTTAAGCCTCATTTATATTAAAGAATATATTTACCAACCCCTTCGAAAGGGTAGAATATGACACAAGGTCAATTTTTAAGTTGAGTTTAATTGGTTTGAATTCAAAGTTTTCCTTCTTGACTGGTTGCCTCACCAAGGTTAAAAAGCCAAAACCGACCTTCTATTAACCCATTACTGGATTCATACCTTTCACTGTGCCATGTGAAAAGCAAACAACCTTGTGCAGGATTTGAACTCGTGTCACCGAGTCCATCTCCTACGCCGGTAATCATTACACCACTGGTACATATCTAAGAATTATATGATTTTAAGTAATTATTTTTATACAATAGTAGTCGTTTTTACACAAAGTTATATTGTTTCGAATAACTTCTAATAAACCTTTGTAAACAATCATAGGTCCAAGTAACTATTGTTTAGGCAAATACAGTCATATGACATTAAGAATTAATATCGAATTCAAATAATTTCATACAGATCTATTTTTTTCATAGAGGGGGCCGTAAGTGGCCCTACCACTCCCGAAAAGGATGGACCTGGGAGTAATAGCAATGAAGGAGTACTTTACGCTTCACAGATCACCAGAACTGGAGCCTCATCATCTGATGTATTTTCGTGTCACAACCAGGACCCTGCCCTCCTCTGTGGATACAGTTAGTGTATTATAAGTCCTGTCCATTGGTATGTTTCCTAATGTAAGTAGTCAGATACTTGATTTCTGAGGAACATATCTCCAAAGAAAATAATTATCGTGACTGTTTATTGGTAGAAATTCAAGAAGTAACATTTTTTAAGCCGAGATTCTTTCACACACACACACACACACACACACACACACACACACACACACACACACACACACACACAATATATATATATATATATATATATATATATATATATATATATATATATAGAGAGAGAGAGAGAGAGAGAGAGAGGTTACAACAGAAATACCTCCCACATTTTTAACTGTCAAATTGTGGTGCAAGGAAAATGAGGAATATAGCAAATATACGTTCATCCTGCTAATCTGTTCTTTATTTTTTACAGATACAATTACTTATGATCATGGCTTGCAGTGACCACATTTTGAAAAGTTGACGAAAGACTAAGAGTCATGTCTAACGACATTTCTTCTTTTTTGGCGAATAGAATCGTTTAACTCTTCTTGGAGATTTTTTTTAATCGATAGATCTGAGGTTCTGAAATATTTAACTCATATCAGTATTATAACACTATGATTAGGGTCAAAAGTTGTCGGATGATATTGATAAATTACATTAATTAACGAGAAAAAAATTATTATAAGTAATCACATTGCTTTTGATAAGGTAATGTAAAAAACAGATTCATCATTAGACTTATTGAATAGTTGAACCTTAAAAGGTTACCTAACTAGCATGGAAGCTAAGGGTTCAAAAAGTTCAAAGTTAGATTGTCATCGATACAAATTCTGGGTGGTTTAGGTTGAATTATTAAAACATAATTATATTTGAAAAGGTCATAGTTTTAATTTTGATTTTAGGTGCGCGGAAATGATTAGTTTGAAAGGTCAGGATTGAGACAAGATTAGAATAATAGGAACTTGACGGCTTTTAAGCTAATGGTGTGACAGAAGGCCATGATACAATAATAGAGTATCATTGTCTGGCTCACGTATTTGATAAAAGAGGGTGGAGCTTAATCCCTCTCCTCGAGATGTGCAACACAAGGCCATAGTTTTGATTGGCTGAGCAATCAAATTTGGGCCCTTTTCTTCCCTTCACCGATGATTACAATACGAGACCATTGGTCCAGGGATTTTATTGGCTGGCCAATCGGAGAAGTTCAGAGGGGGTTTGGACCCCCTTAAAAGAAGATACCGAAAGGGGAAGAGCAAGATCGAAGGTTGGTTCCATCGTTCGAAAAACAAACTCCTTACCGCAGGTTTTGCCACCCAAAGTCCTCAACTTGATCATTTTGACGAAGAAATATGACGCCCTAATATATTTGGCCGTCAGCGGACGATTTCTTTCAAAACTACCTAAATAGCGAACAGACTTGAGGCTAATTAGTCATATGCAATATCACCAATCAACTTGATATCTTCAACTAAAGAATCCCCCAATTCGGGAGATTGTAGCCTTTAAATAGAAATCCTTTGTTGTATAAACATGAGTTTAATCATCGTATGATGAATAAAAGTTTGTTTTAATTACACCTGTTAACAATCGTTTTGCAGTTATTGAAGGTATTAACAACACTGGTGAATTTGATCCTCTACAAACCCAGTCAGAAGTAAGAGGAGTCCAAACCAGTTCTTTCACGACTCATCATTGATTTTCCTGCGGATCTATCAACACAATGTGGGCGTGGGAAGTCCGGACGAATAGGCTCACTGGAGACAGACTAACCCATTAGTGGCCCGCAACGCAATACGCACTCATAAGATGACAGTATCAACTTTCTATCATTCCATATTAACTTGAAATAGGCTCGAAAATATTTCTGCGCCGCAATTCAATTTTCTGAAAAAGAATGTTTCAACTGCAAACAGCCGGTGTGCATCGGTTCAAGCCATGATCTTAACTGATTCTATAAGAAAGAATTGATAAACTAATTGTTAGAGTAACCATTGCTTCAATTTACTTTCACTATACAATGACAGTTTAAAATAAGGGAGGTATTTCTGTCAATACCCCCCCCCGCTAAATATTTATGCATAAATCACGAGATTATCTTAATCCGGAAAACTTGAATCTTCACCGAGTTTATTGAAAAAAAGGAAAGAAAAAAACGAATAGTAAAAATAGTTATTCATTGTTAATCTAATTTTTAAATAAGCTATTCTGCTTCTTCTAAGATAAATGATATTTAAAGAAAAATATGCAAATTTTCTGACTTGACAAGAGAGATTTTTTTTTATCGTTTTCAATATACAGAATGATCTAAAAATCTGTTAACACTCTTAAGAAAGTTTCATAATTTCATTCGGGCAGGTTTTGAGCAGACGTTTACATAGAGCATTTGGTGTATGCAGCTTGGTTAGATCAAATGCTTGGATTACGATCTGTATGTTTGGGTCAGTGAATGTGGCTAACTAGGATTTCCTTGATTCGAATGACCATTATTGACCGCAGATGACTACTTTCCGTCCCATTTCTCCACAATATTTAAGCTTTATGCTTAATCATCTATATTTTTCGAACATTTGTTGGTTGGTTGGGTTTTATAGCATATCAACTTTTGTAGGTTATTTAACGCCAAATCCATTTTCATGTAAATAATCAGTTCTATTTAAAACAATTAAGTTTAGCATGAATACACAGGATAATTGTCAAAAACATTTTATTTCAAACTATTCAGTTTATTCAAGCAGCTATACATAACGATTCAGTTTAGTGTAAGAGCAGATCTTGTTTACACACAGTTAAATGTCAAAACAGTTCTATGTTATACGATTCAGTTTAGTGGGAATACAGTTTCAATGTCAAAAAACAGTTCTATTTGAAATAATTCAGTTTAGCATAAGCACACAGTTTAAATGTTACTACGGTTTAATTGTAAAAACATTTCTATTTCAAGCTATTCCGTTTAATCAAACAATTCAGTTTAGCATAAGTATGCTGTTAGTTCTATTTAACCCATAGAATGGGCCCCAACGGGTGTTACCAGGGCGGGCCATATTGAACATGGGAGCAAAGGCAATGAAGGGGTACTCCGCATTCCCCAAAGCCCCAGTATTACTGAGACATCGCCATCAGACTGTTTAGTGTCATATCCGGGACACTCATTGGGGTGGTCTTACCTCTCTGCAGAGGTGCAGTCAGTGTATTCTACAGCCCCAGCTGACTGGACAATCGAATATTTGCGTTGAACAAATTAGCATCACAATATAAAATACATTCATGATAAATTTAAACACCCTTATCTGAGTCACCAGCCTTCAGTCACGCTGAAAGTATTGGATTCCACTAGATCACCGAACTTAACCATCGATAAGCCTGTTTAATTCTCATATGGGTAACACCTTAAGTAAAATGAAGTCTGTTTGCCATATCAAACCAAAGTTTAGTAAATAATATCAACTCTACGAATGTGCCTTTAGGATGTAATTTCTAACAATCTACACGTGTTACGACCCTTGTTGACATATCCTTGGAATCTCCCACTTCATTAGAAAAGTTGAACTGATATTAAAAAGATCACATGAGAAAAATTCTTATATGTTGACAGGGATGATGAACATGAAGACACTTTAAAATAATAAACTCCCATAGAAATGCTTTTGTATTTTTGAAACTCAGTTCGACTCTAAATTTTATATATAGCGAACATCGGAGGACCTTTTGGACTTACACGAAAATAAAAGACTGACACAACAGCTGCGGGTGGTTTCTTTGTTTAATGGCATATCAAACTTTTACGTTATTTAATGTCAAAGGCATTCTCCGAGAAGAACAGTAGTGGTACTATTTAACTTGGAGGAAAAGGGGATTTATACCTTTCCCAATGGTATTTGTCCAAAAGTGAACGTAATAGCGCGACTGGAGTACGAACTCACTTACTCACGCAGTCCATCGCTTTAACCATTACACCACGAGGACACCTCTACAACAACTGGGATATATATATACATACATACATGTATATATGTATATATTGTTTTCGGTTTTTGCGTTGAATGCCATATCAAATTTCAGAGTTATTCAATGGCGAATCCGTTCTTGTAGAAGAACTGTAACAGTACGGTTTAATCCAAGGTGTATTAATCCGAAAGGTTATTAATCCGAAAGGTGTATTAATCCGAAAGGTTATTAATCCGAAAGTGAACGTTATAGTGCAACTGGAGTTCGAACTCACTTTCTTTGAATCTGCAGTCCAGCACTTTAATCATTACTTGACGAGGACTCTCCTTGAATTATTTTTGTCTTAATTTACAAGGTAAAGAAAAGTAAGTCAACCAGGTTGCGTTAGCTTTGTTGGTATACACATATATATATTCAGCACTTTCATGATCTACATGCACTGAGTTCCCATTGGACAGACAGTCAACAATGAATACAATGGTGAGATTTTAAAGGAGTTCAGGAAGAGATTACTTGGGAAGAGGCCAGCAGTCTTTAAATCAGGCCAGTGGCATTTCCACCAGGACAATGCACCAGTCCATAACTCCATGCTTGTCACAGACTATTTGACCAAGATGACCATCAAGACAGTTCCTCAGCCTCCCTTTGGTCCAGACCTTGATCCCTGTGACTTTTGCTTATTCCCGAAGCTCAAGGAAAACCTTACGGTCTGTCGTTATGAGACAATTGAGGAGATGAAAGAGGCTGTTACGAAAGTCATTGACATGTTCACACAAGACGACTTCCATGGGGCGTTCCAGAAGTTGTTGGAACGATACAACAAGTGCACTACTGCCGGGGGAGATTACTTCGAAGGGGACTGGAGCTTCATGTGTGTACTATCAATAAAAGTGCCCATACGAAAAAAAGGCTGGAAACTTATTGTGTGCTCCTTGTATATATATATATATATATATATATGTGTGTGTGTGTGTGTGTGTATGTGTGTGTGTGTGTGTGTGTGAGCGCGCTCGCAAGTGTATGTGTGTGTGTCTCAAACAAAGTTAAGACAGCCAGGAATTCTATTTCTTATCTCTTTAGCGTTTATTAACAGTGAGCCATTGTAAACAACATCTTTCGATAAACTATAATTTAGAGACACAAGAATAAATTTCTTTTTTGTTGGTTTTGTTTTATAATTTGAAATCGTCTCAAAAATGTTTTTTTTGACATTTGATACTGTTTATAGTTTCAGGAATCTAATTACTAAAAAGCATTCTCAATATTTTGATTAATTTTTCCTCGTACTAATTACTGTTTCCTTTTTTTTTATTCTGACAGACACAAAAAAGAGGAAATAATAAGTAGAAAGTGAAAAAAAGTACTTGGAATTTCTACTCTTAGACTTTTGTCAAAAACTCTTTAATTTTAAAAACACTGAACGATTTCTTTAAATAGTATTTGTTTTGGGGTTTTGATATTTTGTTTAAAAAATATCCTTGTTCGATTTTATTAATTACTATGACTCAATATAAAAGTCGATAATATTGAAAGGAAAAACGCCAACGAAGCAGGTCTTTAAATGTCACCATTTGGTTAATGTAATCTGCAATGTAAGTTTTACTTTAAACAGAAAAATATTGAATTAATACACTTAGTAAACTAGTACACTTTGTACTAATGTCATATTGAAAAACTACGAAGGAATAGGCGGTAGAACTGGGTTCTTTAGGCTTTCTTTGGTAACCTGTCTAGGAGAAGGAAAACTCTGAATTCAAACCAGCTTTACTCTGCTTAAAATCATTGATACTGTGTCCCATTGTAGCCGTGGTAAGTAACAATACAAATTGCCATTTCCAGTATCAGAATGATAAGTATTTACTATAACCCTCCCTTATTGAGAATTTGTTACTCTTTGGCTGGAATCACAATAACCAAGCAAGCCACCCTTTTTATCCGAAAACAAAAATATGGCTCTCTTTCCAGCTCGAAGAAGATTATTCAACCGTTAAAATGGCATGTATATCATATTTGATTTGAAGCTGAAAAATCTATACTTAGATAATTCCGTCATTTTTGGCGGGAAATTTGCAAGTTATTTATAAAAAAGATTTACTTTCAGTGTTGACATTTCATTGAAGCGGCAGTTCTTTATTTTATCATTTTCAGTTTTTCTTATTATATTATTATTATTTTTTTTTATTTATTTTATTTTTGTATGATCATCAGTATATGTTATTATTGCTATTAATGTAAAGAAGAGACAGTTTGTCTTTAACAGTGTTTGTTTTTAAATTGAAAGAATCAAATATATTGGAAAAAGAAATGTCTTTTGTGTTTTGGGTTAATTAAATTTCCTACCCAATATAATACCAAAGCGTAATTTTTTTAAGATTTCCAATCAGTATATCTTCAATTCACGAATATCCCCAAACTATCGCTATTGAATCCTATTGTTATCTCAACTGATGAATCATTTTAGATCTGAAAAATTTATAATCTACATTCATTTCTGTCCAACTTTATACTCTAAATTTCTCAACTTACGAGGTGCCTTCAATAAGTTTCCAGACTTTTTTGTATAGGCATTTAAAATTGTCGTAGACTCTTAAAATTCAGTTTATTATTGCTATACATCTTATGAGATGACAGACCAATTTTTATGATTTTAGGTTCAAATGAACAGCTACAGCAGCAATTGGAATACACCCTACTAAAACCTGATTTTCACAGCTGGTGAATTTCAAAAACCCAATCTGACACTCTAGAGGAACGATATGCAATAAAATTGTACAACAAGTGCATTGCAGCAGGAGGAAATTACTTCGAAGGGGACTAGAGTTTCATGTGCGTACTATCAATAAAAGTACCCATCGAAATAAGTCTGGAAACATCGTTTGCACCTCGCTTATCTAGACGTCTACCTAATGAGAAGATGACACCATCTTAATTAAAACTAATGAAATCTGTTACCAATTTAACTTGCTGTTTGCTCCAGGCAATGCAACAGAGATTCGGCTTAAGCAAGTGTATCAGCAAGAAGCGTTGGATGATGTGCGTACTTTGCATTTGCAATTCTTCCTGCGGGATATCTTTCATTTCTTACTTTGTTTTTTCGTGTGAAGCCGTTTTATTTCATTTCATTTATTGATTTTCGTCGTATGTAATAAAGAGATTATGATTATAAATGATGCCAATGTATGGCGCAATCTCCTTTGAAATTTGCAGACTAAATCATATACATAAGAGGAAATATCTCATCGACTGAAATCGATGTCAACATACACGTAGATAACAGCTATTGACTGGTTAACGACACCAGAGAAATTTGATCTCTCGGAAAAATAAAACAGAAATTCATTTAAGCTCAAATACTGCATGTCTGTACCAAGTTCTGAAACTAGCACCCTGCAAAAGAGTAGTTGTATGGCCACTTGCCAAGCATCTCACAAACCATCCAAGATGAGAAGACATTCTTGGTTCTCCTGAAAAAGTAAGAGCGAACTCATAGATGACTTTCTCTTATTGACTACTCCACATGGACACAATAATATTGGCCGAGCATTAAAAAATTTTATACATCAGCTTTGTGCAGACACTCTGTCCTATCTATATAACGTAACAAGAGCGATAGCCAATTGGGATAGATGGCGAGAGTGATTTAAAAAATCTGTGATGTTGGGACGCATCGTTAAATCTTAAGCATAATCATGATTGGATACACAGACACACACACACACATATATATATATATATATATATATATATATATATATTGGCATAATAGTTTGAGTGTTCGCCAAAATATATATATATATATATATATAAATATATATGTGGACCGAGAGACCTAGGTTCAATCCCAGGTCGAGTCATACCAAAGACTCTAAAAATGGTACTTGATGCCTCCTTTCTTAACACTCAGCATTATAAGGTACGTATCAAGGGTAAAGTGGTTCAATCCTGGGAAAGGAGTAGCGGCCTTCCCTACACCTTGGTGTTGTAGGTATCGAAAAGAGAGCCTTTAGGTCACTCTTGACTACAGTCGCCAACTTTTTTTTTATATATATAAAACCTCGTATGTTATTTTATGCCAAAGCACTACTTGTAAAAAACAGCAGTGATGCAATTTAACTCATAGCTGGTAGGATAAGGGGGTTCATGCATTCCCTAGCGTATATATATATATATATATATATATATGTGTGTGTGTGTGTGTGTGTGTGTGTAACGTGTATAAGGAAGATTTCGAGGTGCCCGTGGTGTAATCGTTATCGTCGCAGGAAATGGACACGGCGACAGGAGTTCAAATCCTGGACGAGATTGATTGCATTTCACATAGCACCAATACCCTTGGGAAAGGTATGAATCCAATTATTCTCCCTCCAGCTATAAGTAAATAGTATGGCAGACTAGGTTCTTCAGCCTTGGTGAGGCAACTAGTCTAAGAGAAGGAAAACTCTGAATTCAAACCTGTTAAACTTTGCTTAAAAAAATTGACGTTGTGTCATATCCTGCTCGAGCGGAGGGGTTGGGTAAATATGATAAGGAAGATTTCGTCATGACTTAATTTGCAACTGTCTTCTGTTCTATCATTTATTCATTTTCTCTGTCTCTGCATGTTTAAATTTATTTTCTTAATTCCCTGCCAATGCTTTTATCAATCAATCTTTTGATTTTTTTAATCATGTCGTTTAAAAATATTTATGAATATTACTTCTAGATAAAACATAATGAGCTGCTTTCTTTTATTGGTAAAAGTTTGTATTGATTATTTCGTTAAAAATCGAAAGTTAAAAATATACTATTTTTCAAAAATATTGTATTATTTTGTCGTCCCTTTCCCTCTGCCAGCCGGTCAAATATTTATTCCTAGGGGGAAAACGACGTATATTTAGTTTGTTTGCAGGTGAAAAATAAAAAAGAACACACACCCAAACCCTAACAAGAGACACATACGATAGTTAATAGCAAAAAGGTGGCAGAGATCTATTTTCTTTTATTAGGTAAATAAATAAGAAAAAAGCATAAAGTAATTTTTTTTTGAAAAGAAAGGATATTCCTGCACACACCAACGCCTGATCTTCAGTTAAGAGTCCTCATTTAAAGGGAAAAAAGAAAAGAAAAAGAAAGAAAAAATTCCTTTACTCTCTGTACATTTCTCAGCATAGCCCCCTTAAGATATTTTTAGAGCTCAAATATGTTCCTTATACGTGGGTTTCTCGAGCAAAACGTTTATTTTCCCCTATCTTTTACTGACACGGATAACTGGCGGTTCATTCTTTTTTACTAATTGGCTCTTTCTTCAGCATAATCTTTTTTTTCCTTAGGCTTCATAGTTCTTTCTGAAGCAATACGTGTTACTCTGGTATGGATATGTGGGAATGGAATTCAAACAACTCGAATAGCCAGCTTAAAAAGATGAAGCAACTGATTTTTTTTTCCGTCCAATCATGAGTCAATTATCGCTCTAAACCCTTGAAATCTTCATCTTCCAAATAAAGGTCTTTATAATTCTCTCGGGCAGGCAAAATGTGACTACCAGTATCTGCTTCATTTTACCAACTTGTCTTCCTTTTACGCGTGACCACTAAAGTGTTACAAAATCACAAATTACTGATCACTTTGCTTTGCTATGGTCGCCATATATTAGTTTATCTTCAAGTGATGAGTTGGATTGGTGCTAGCCAGGATATTCAGATGAGTTTCCACTCACTAAGGTTCAATATTAACTTTTCTATATCCTCTGATAGGAACACTGAATAAACGAAAGGAAAGACGAGATACGCTCATTGGCACATATAGAAGTATTCATTTATTGTATGCATCCAAGAAATATCAACATGGATACACAAAAGCATCCTAATTGATAAAATATGCCCACATTGCTCGTCAGACAAGCACTTTTAAAAGGGATGCAAAAAAGGGAAAAGTGTTTCTTGAATTTTTGGTCGCGATAACTATGTGGGTATTACGTTTTAATAAGGATGTGAGAGACGAAGGTCTTTAGCATGAGTAAACGAAAATAGATAAAAAGGCACGTTCTATCGGTTCAAAGAACAGAGGTAAAAAGAGACCGAGATGGATTCCAGGCTTCTCACAGGATCACAGGGAGAACCAGTGGAAACACCCCCAATTATTTAATAGAGAAAAGGATTTATTTCTTCCTGTTAAATATATTCTAAAACATGAGCAATAATAACCATTTTGTAAATATACAACTTTTATTAAAAAGATTTATTCAAGAGTTAAAAACAATAAATGCTTGCTTTCCTCTCTGGAGTCAAATACATAAGTAAAGTTGTTGACCGTAGTCGAGGGTGCCCTGACGGCTCCCTTTTCAATAGCAACTAGACCAAGGTGTAGGGTAGGGCGCTACTCCATTCCCTGGATTGCTCCACTTTACCCTTGATCCGTACCTTATTATGCTGTGTTAAGCAAGGAGGCATCGAGTACCATTTTTTGAGTCTTTGGTATGACACGACCTGGAATTAAACCCCGGTTTCCTGGGCCATTGGCGAACTCTCTACTGATTAGGCCAATGACCCGGAAAGTAAAGTTAGCGACTGTAGTCGAGGGTAACCCAAGGGCTCCCTTTTCGATAACTACAACACCAAGGTGTATTGGAGGGCGCTACTCCTTTTTATCAGGATTGCTCCACTTTGCCCTATATCCGTACCTTATAATGCAGCGTGTTAAGCAAGGAGGCATCAAGTACCATTTTTTGAGTTTTTGGTATGACTCGACCTGAGATTGAATCAATAACCATTATGCGAGGGGGTGTCCTTGTGGTGTAATGGTTAAAGCGATGGACTGCAGAATCGTAGTACGCGAGTTCGTACTCCAGTCGCGGTATTGCATTCACTTTCGGGCAAATACCCTTGGGAAAGGTATGAACCCCCTTATCCTCCCAGCTATGGGTTAAATAGCACCACTACTGTTCTTCTAGGAGAATGGCTTTGGCGTTAAATAACCTAAAAAGAGTTGATATGCCATTAAATAAAGAAACCAAACCATTATGCCATTATATTCATTTTCTAATCACCAACAAATGTAAAAGTCTGAAAGTTTACACCAAAAATAACAAGCATCATTTGCTTATTTCCAGTCATGAAAGTGTTAAAACCGGGACTAATTTCGCTAGATACTCAACTATTGTAAAATTAGTTTGTTGCTTAGTTGGGTTTTATGGCGCATCAAACTTTGAAGGTTATTCAACGCCAAATCCATTTTTTATACAAATAGTGCTATTTCAAACAATTCAGTTTAGGATGAGTACGCAGTTTGAATGTAAGTACAGTTTGATTGTGATAGCCATCTTTATTTCAAGTTATTCAGTTTAGTCAAGCAGTTCTAATTCAGTTAATTCAGTTTAGTATAAGTACAGATTTTGTGTACACACAGTTAAATGTCAAAACAGTTCTGTATTAAATAATTCAGTTTAGTGTAAGTACAATTTCAATGACAAAAAAACAGGTCCATTTCAAATAATTCAGTTTAGCATAAGCACGCATTTTAAATGTAAATACGGTTTACTTGTCAGAAACATTTCTATTTCAAGCTATTCAGTTTAGTCAAACAATTAGCATAAGTATGCCGTAAGTTCTATTTAACTCATAGATAGTGCCCTAGATAGGTGCTATCAAGCCGGGCCAGCGTGGACCTGGGAGCCATGGTAATTAATGGGGTGCTTGGCATTCCCCAAAGCCTAAGCATCACTGGAACCTCACCATCAGATTGTTTAGTGTCATATCCAAGACACTCATTGGTGGTGGGGTCTTACCCCTCTGCAGAGGTGCAGTCGATGTATTCTACAGCCCCTGCTGACGGGGCAATGCACAGAGTTAATGTCAAAAGAATTTTATTTCAGATAATTCAGTTTAGCATCAGTACACAGTTTAGACGTCAAAACACTTCTATTTCGAGCAATTCAGTTTATCTTAAGTATATTTTAAGATTAGGTCACCTCTGGTGGTGTACTGGTTAACAAGCAAAACTAGCAAGCCTTCAAGAGTGAGTTTGAGACTCATTAGGTGGCCCACTGCCTTATGCCACATCTAAGCAAAAAGCTTAGTAAATGACAGTCATCTTCCTTCATTCCGAAAGATAACGATGAAGATATGATAGGATTAATCATTGAGAATTTAGATAGTCATTTCCTTAGAAACAAAACGAAAACAAGTAATATAGGATTGATTGATGTATGAACGAATGGATGGTTTGGTTTCTTTATTTAATGGCATATCAACCTTTGTTGGTTATTTAATGCCAAACCTATTCTCCGAGAAGAACAGTAGTGGTACTATTTAACCCATAGCTGGGAGGATAAGGGGGTTCATACCTTTCTCAGGGGTATTTGCCCGAAAGTGAACGCAATAGCGCGACTGGAAAACGAACTCGCTTACTACGATTCCGCAG
The DNA here is from genome assembly GCA_963585895.1 of Sepioteuthis lessoniana. Lineage (NCBI taxonomy): Eukaryota > Metazoa > Mollusca > Cephalopoda > Myopsida > Loliginidae > Sepioteuthis > Sepioteuthis lessoniana. The sequence goes on from OY757910.1 coordinate 120,047,986, forward strand.
TCCATCGCTTTAACCATTACGCCACGAGGACAATGAATGGATGACTGGATGAATGAATTTTTATACCTTTTCAACCCATTAAGGGTTAATTTGTGCCAAGTGGTTTGGTTTCTTTGTTTAATGGCATATCAACTCTTTTTAGGTTATCTAATGCCAAAGAAGAACAGTAGTGGTACTATTTAACCCATAGCTGGGAGGATAAGGGAGTTCATATTTGCCCGAAAGTGAACGTAATAGCGCGACTGGAGTACGAACTCGCGTACAACGAATCCGCAGTCCATCACTTTAACCATTACGCCACGAGGAGATCGAATCGATGACTGGATGAGTGAATTTTTATACCTTGTCAACCCATTAAGGGTTAATTTGTGCCAAGTGGGTAGAGAATCGCATTCATTGTACATTTATACTTACCTTTTCTGAAGTTATTTCTTAAGAATTTTTTAAGCATTATAATCCTGCACAATTTCTATATAGTTACAAGGTTTCAATAATCTTATCTAATACTAATCATCTGATATACACTTATATGATTTCCAGCTACTATTTCTATTTAATAATTATAATGATAATTTCTTTACATACAGTTATATAGTGTCTAGAATTTCTTCTAATACAGTTCGTATATAATTATATGGCTTCTGTATTCTTTTCTAAGATGAATAATTCATCCATAATTATATTGTCAGAAGTAATAACAGGGTGTGACAGAAATACCTCCCATATTTTAAACAGTCACGTGTGGTGCAAGTGAATTTAGGCAAGAGCTAGGAGTAGCTGCTTCTTGCTAATGTCTAATCTTTTTTTAGATACCCACAGTTACGATCATGACTTAAAACAATGCAAATCACGTGTTGGCTATTTAAGACTGATGACTCTGTAATTGGTACAAAGAGCTTTTTTTGCTTATTTCATGTTACGTCGGAATGATGCTCTTCTGGGTAGAAAATCGATACTTCTAAGGTTTGAAAATATCAAATCTACAAGTCCAGCAATAAAAAGAAAGTCGCTTGAATAAAAACTGTAGTCCTTAATTGAAATATCAGTAATTTTTAATATTAGTAACCTTGATCCTGATGGCAAGCTTTAAAAATATAACCGATCTAAGCCATTGTCATAACTGATCGGATCTGAAAAAAGTAATAATGCATAATTGAGAATGAGCTGCCATTGTTACAAGTCTAAGTTCACGTGCTCCTTACAGTTTAGAATGTAAGAGGTATCTCTGTGTGGTATTTTGACCTTCGACCTGGCCCAAAAAATGCTATTCCAAGGTGATGCACCGGAAGGAAGTGACACATTCCAATGGCCAGTAATCGAAAGAGATCGCGTGGGCGAATTAAGGCTGATAATATGGGACAAGGTGAAGGTCCCACTGTGCCACTACAGAGTGGTGCACCGGAAGAGAGTGACCTCTGAACTGCATGACAGTTATTTCCGCTTGATGACGATTAAACATTCGATTTCAAAGATCGAGTGGGCCTCGAACGATTATATAATTCAGTTGAGTTCGACAAGCCAGTTGGGTTCCGGCCAGTTGAGTTGAAGATCGGACGCAGTTGGAGTCGAGATGTGGTAGGGAAAGCCACACCTCGCCGAGGGGGGGGGCTCGGGAACCCCGAGGGGGCCCTCGGGAACTCCAATGGAGTTTGGGGACCTGAGAAGTTGCTGATAAGATGTAGCAGATCACCCAGCAGAGTGAGCTCCTAGGCCTCCGGTTGAGAATCAAGAGAACAAGAAAGACACAACGTGACGGCCATAAGTGTGAGGGGTCAAAATATTGCAGTTATGTTCGATCTCCAGCTCCCTCTCACAGTAAAACCCCACACAACGTTTTCGAACCCTTGCAATAAAGTGAGAGGTAAATATTGTTAAAGAAGACTTCCTGCGTGCGTCTTTATCATTGCGTCGTTTGTCAGTACGTCTTAATTATTGTGTCGTTGTGTCCCATCCAGCATTTTTATTTTATTTGTAAGCAAATTAAAGCCTATACCAAACTTCAATCTTCACTAGTTGTTCATATATCTAAAGAAATTGTTAGTTATGCTTGTTTAGCATACTAAGCTTAGATTTTGCAGAAATGTTCCCTATATTCAAATCTCACGTAAATATTTGTAGAGAAGAAGTCCACGACCGATAATTTACTCATTAATATGAAGGTAGCAGAAAAACATAATCCAAATAGGTGAATATATCATGATGTAAAGTCAACGTTAACGTTTCGGTTTCAGTAACCATCATCAGGACTTGGATATCAAAATAGTTCACATAGCGATGGCTGGTGAAGGTTACTGTTGTGGCGGAATCACCACCTAATAGACTCAACCACTCTCCATAATACCGGAAGACCCTGCAATACGAAGTCAGTTTAGATCCGGAAGCTAATCTCGCCCCCTTGTGGTTATGTAAACTAGCTTACCGTCCTATGTTCTTGAAACCATGCTTTATTCTTGTAAATATATACCTATACTATAACCGTGGTGTTCTGTCCTCTTTGAGACCACTTCCAGGGCCATAACAGTTAATGAAACCGAAACGTTAACGTCGACTTTACATCATAATAAATTCACCTATTATGGATTATGTTTTTCTGCTACCTTCACACTGTCGGATTTTAATCCTTATTTACTTTCACTCATTAATATCAAAGGACAATTTTCTTTGCGGGGCGAACTTATTCACATGTTCATTTTAGTTTGTTGAAAGATACGCCTGAGTCGATGCAGAAATAAGAAAAAAAAACAGTCAAAATCACACGTTACGACTGGTTCTCACTTACCAAATGAGATATAAGCAATATTCATTCAATAACTGTAAGAAAAACTTCAGTAATTTTCGGGAGATTGTGAATTGAATGACCACGACCAGAAAATACAACTGAACCACCAATCCACATCGTACACGAGGGACGCCAAATTAATTAGTCACGGTAATTTCGCGGCCAATTAACCTATATGTGTCTTGCAAGTTACATTCACACTCTTTACAGAGGACACGGTCACCTCCAGGGCCACGTCTTCCCAAGAGGTTTGGAAATATGCATCCGCGTATTTCCTTACAAGACACATTCAGGTTAATTGGCCGCGCAATTATCATGACTAATTAATTTGGCCTCAATTATTGGTGATATGCATTGATGGCTCTGTCGTAGATTTTTGGCTCTGTAATCTGTGGTCACTGGTTCAATTTCCAGTGATGAAGATCACGATATACACTGCTGATGAAACCTAATAAGGTCGAAACAGCTGTCCTGTGTTTCCGTATGTCGTGCGTAAATGTTCGCCGGATTTTCTGGTCGTGGTAATTCTATTCACTATATAATTCCACTACTTAAAAAAAGAAAATGTACAACTTTTCAGGAGATATCTGATAAAATATACTCTGAATGACAATATGAAAACTTCGTTACTGGCCACATGGAAGCCGCAGTAGCGTGATTAGCAACCTAACCCAGAACCAAATTTAATGTTTCATTGGTGTTTCTCATAGTTAAGAAAAAATATATTACAATAAGATAATTTTAACAACGATTAATAAGCGAATACGATTAATAAACTTGTATTTTACTTAGATTTTCTATAAAAACCCTTTCAAAAAATTAAAACAGTTTTACAGCGAAAAATACTTACGCATTTCATTTTCTCTTTCATGAACAATTGCTGAGATAGATGAATGTGTTTGCAAACTTCATAAGGAAAATAGATATAACGTAGAGTATAAGGGTTCTGAAATCGGCGACCCGATTTTAAATCCAATAGACTTCACGCTGATGTTCTTGGGGAGATCATGAATCCATTTTGTCTTCCCCAATAATAATAGGACAGAGATTTAGTATTTGTTTGGCAACCGGTCAAGGAGAAGGAAAACTCTGATTTGACACCACCCTTCCGCTAGGTCCCCCGCTTAAAAATTGAATTTGTGTAGGATCCTTCCCGTGATGGGCGGGTTGGATACATACATACATACATACATATAACAAATCCCATTAATTTTGAACTACGCCATACGACAGACACTTAGAATTATGTTGATTCTGAATACCTAGTGAAATAATGCACATCTACGTCCAATTCGTGAGCTACATTTGAATTCAAAATGATTAGCACCCTCCCATAGATCTGCTATCGAGTAACTATTCATCCGACCTGGCACTGTGTTCTGCAGGAATTTGGCCGGTTTTGTCTATTTGGCAGAGATTTTTACGGACTGAATGCTCTTTCTTGTAGCCAAATCTCCATATGAAGTATTTTGCTTAAATTCAATCTACTTCTCATAGAACGATTGACCTATTATGTATCCCCTTATTTTTAACTGGAGAGAAAGAATAGTTGGACATTTGCCCTTCTTCATGGAATTAACAAGGTGAAACCCAAATAGATACAACTATTATTTCAAGTTCAATTACTACTATGATATCTTTCATAATCGCGGTGTCTTCATGGTGCTTATCTCAGGTTGACAGTTGTAAACTGAAGTTTTATGACGATGGAACAATCTTTTGTCTGGGTGAGTTAAAAAATTAAAAGGAAAATAATTGAACATTCATTTTTCGTGGTTTCATGCAATTTTCTGTTGTTTTGTAGAAAAATGGAGAGTTTTAAATGATACGCAAGAATTTCCGACTTTTGGGGAAATAGACCAAACACATATTGGTTCTGCTTTTGTTTGTTATTTTATTGCATTTCATTATAGAAAATTTGCTGTGCTATTTCTACCAATCAGATCGCTACGTCAGCGGAACTTAAAATAATCTGCGTGTATCTCCTGAAGAAGGCAACACCTTTGCCAAGGGCCTTCCCTATGCATGACACTAAAGTATATCAAATGTTAAATCTCCAATTCTGGAATTTTTTAGAGTGTTCAGTACTCTTTCATTGTCATTAATCTCAGGCCAACTCTGATACATCAACATCATCATCATCATCTTGCAGTGCCAGCACGGATCTTCCTGACTCTCTTTCGTCACCCGTTTCTATCGTCCATCGTTCCCGGAAGGTATTCAAGGCTATATATTATGCATCGTGACAGAGCTGTTGTATATGGGTTCTAGCTGGTACTGTTGTGATTTCATCTTTAATACATGTTATCAAATCACTGCTTTCTAGGTAGGTGAACATGTCTACAAGTTTCAGAGAGCTACTGCCTAAAGTGGAAATGTCGTTTTGTGTTCATTGAAATGGAGGTTAATGCCTGCGGCAGCTCGTTCCAAACTATGCAGTAGTGTTTCGGCGGGTGTATTTGCCAGAATCGCTATGTCATCGGTGTAGTCGGCGTCGGTAATTTTTTTTGCGGAGTACCTTCTGCTTCTTTTCTTTGTCAGCTCGAAACCGTTTTCTTTGATTTTATCAATCGATGTTCAAAGCACGTAGTCTAGACAGATGATAAAGAGGTATAGGGCTAGTGTGTCTCCTTGCATTACTCCTGCAACTATGTTGAAGTAGTCTGTCTTCATCCGGAGAACGTACTTTCACTTTGGTGTTTCTAGAGAATCGTTATTGCTGCGACGGTCTCTTTTGGTATGCCGAATGCAAGTAGAATTTGTTCCATCTTCCTTCTGTGAATGGAATCAAAGGCCTTGGTAAAGTCGACAAATAGTATTGTCGCCTGTAGGTCTTTTGCTTGTACGCCTTCAAGGATTCTTCGGATAATCAATATTTGTGCGGTCGTGGATATTCTTATTAATTATAGTTACTTGAAGTGATTGTTTACAAAGGATTTTTATTATTTGTAAATTGAAATCATGTATCAGCGTAAACAAATGAACAATATTATATAGAAGTGGTTACTTAAATACGTATAATTGTGTATAAATTATTGATAAAACATAGAATTACTTGAAACGATACACGTTCGTGTATTTTATTATTGTTAGATAAGAATACTTGAAAGCATACAACAGTGTTCAAAGTATTTGTATTAATTAGGAATACTCAATATCATATAAATAAACGGAAAATTTTAATGGAAACAACCGCTCAAAAAATATAAATATTAATTTGGTATTACCTGTTCTTATCTATAGGGGAAATAGATCTGTTTAAAAATTGTAAAAATTATTCCAAAGGAATGTTGATGCCATGCAATTGTAAATTACGTGTATTAATTATATGTTTTAATCATTGTTACTTAAATCATAAGAAAAAACTATACAAAAAAGTAAACATAAAAATATCAGGCACCTTTACATAGAACAAATGAACGAAAACCATAAAATTATAAGTATTACATTGGAATACTTGAAACCATTCAATTGTCATACGAGCCGGTTGGGGCTGTAGAATACACCGACTGCATCTCAGCGGCGGGTTAAGAGCCCTGCCCCAACAAGTGACATTAAACAATATGATGTTGAATCCCCTGTAATGCTGGAGCTCTGGGTAATGTGGAGTACCCCTTCATTGCCATCGCTCACAGGCCTGGAGTAGTAGCACCTGATAGGATCCTATCTATGGATCAAATTACTTGAGCACAACATAACGAGATTTCTCTCAGAGAAATATGCCACAACCCTTGAGAATTCGGTAATTTTCGGTTGAACTTGTTATCAATTATAATTTTGCAGCATCTATATTATCCTCAACGGCCTTTTTGAATCATTCAAATTCTTGACTTGGTGAATATAACGATGCGATAATTATTACAATCCTTAATTCTAATCGAAATAGTCCCTGTTGTGTAATGATTTTAAACAGAGTGAACTGTTACCAGGAACTAAGTGTTGTAAAGTTGCTAGCATCTCTTCAGTACTCTCCAAAATGATTAATATTCAAAGTGATCTTACTTTGTTTGGCTATACAGCATTTTGACCCTCTATTCCTTGTAAGTTGTCTTGTTAAGTGTTGTAACTTATTGTACTGTGCGTTTATATGTATCCGTTACCACCAAATACTAGTGCTGAATAAATATATTAAGTACTAATTCTTCTCTGTGTATTACTCACCTCGATGTTACAACAGATTGGCCGCCAAGATACGGTAAATTACAACAGATTGGTGACGGGATTCAAGAAATTGCAACAGAAACAGGATTGACTACGATAGCAGCAACTGACGAACAAGGACGCAGAAACATTTTTGGAAGAACAAAATTACAAATTCTACTCATTTACAGAAATAGAGCATTTTAAAAATTGCAGGCTGGAATTCTTAAGACAACAAGAAATTTTACGCAAACAGGAAATGAAAAAAATTGAGAATCAACGTCGAGAAGACTTGGAAAAAATCAAGAACTAACATAAAAAAAAAACTTAGAAAGATACCAAAAAGAACTAGAGCAATATGCAAAAAGGTCTTCAAAATTACAGGAAACTTTCTCAAAAAGAGAAAATGATCCAGGCAGTTCTTAAATTTTTTTTTAGAATTCCGTAATCAACTCGATCAGTGAATTTGTTTTTATATAAACCAGAACTACATCACAGTCGGAGCTTACTTTCGAATGTATGAAGAAATATTCCAAAACGACTGTGTAACATAGTCAGATGGAGAAAAAAAATTACGATTATTACTGGATAAAGTTCGGCATTATCATCATCATCATCATCATATCGTGCTGGCAGCACGGATATCCCTGACCCTCTCTCGCCACTCCTCCCTATCGTTCATCGCCCTAGGTAGGTCTTCAGGACAACAACCTGTATCCTCACATAGCTGCTGAATGTACGTTCGTGCTGGTCGTCCTGCTTTTGCGCGGCCGTGTGTGGAGATCCATAAGAGTACATCTCTTATGAGTTCATCTCTGCTTACGCAAATTTTACACTTCCAACACATCCCAGAAAAATTTCATACAAATATTGACAAGACGATGCTTAAACCTTACAAAGAAAGAAAATGATTACACGACTTTTGACAGTATAGTCAATAGAGAATGTGAGAAATTTAGATTGAGTGAAATAACACCAGATATATATATAAATATTTAACTTTCGTTCAGGGTCTGACTTCATCAAAAGATTAAGAAATAAGATCGAGATTGTTAACGAAATTAGATCAAGACCAAAAGATAAGACTTCAAAATCTTGCGGGTGAGCGTCAACGTATTTTAGACTTAGGCGCAGACACGGCGAAAATTGAGGAACGAAACATTAGCCATATTTATGCAGTTCAGAATAAGCCAAAGGGTAGGAAGAAAGAATCTTCTTTTAAAAATAATCCCTGCTTTGTTTGTGGTGAATTACATTTATGTAAAAATTCTCCTTTTAAAAACAAAGAGTATAAAAGTTGTGAGAACAAAGGACATGAATTTTCCCATCGTAGAAAAACAAAAACAAAAGTAAAACGAATAAAAAATTTGGTCCATTGTACTATTAAACAAAAAGCAGTCAAGACAATAAAACAAAAATATATAAATGTTTGATTAAATAATAAAAAAATTAAATGTCAATTAGGCAAAGGTTTGGATTTAACAATCATAATAAACCTTGAAACCTGGAAAAGATTTAACAGACAAAGATTGATTACGGCTAAGAAATTGCCAGAGGGGTGACAGTGGGTAAACTATTCTTGGGCGAAAATCTTATAAATTTTTTTTTCTTGGCAAAGAGAAAAAAAAATTAAATGCATTTGTCATGGATCGATCACAAAGAGTCTTTTGTACGGACTGGATGGAAGCGTTCAACTTGTTCAACGTACCAATAAACACGTTTTGAAATAATGTTGACGTATCATCAACAATCACCGAAAAACTGAAAAGCAAATTTCCCCGAAATTTTTTGAGGGTCTTGGATTTTGCTGTAAAGTAAAAGCAAAATTCGAGCTAAAAGAGGATATGACACCAATATTTCGACCAAAAAGGCAAGTACCATTTGCAGCATTGGCTAATATTGACAAAGAACGTGAACGGCTGGAAAAATTGGGGGTAATCGAAAAAGAACCCGATTATAGTCCCTGGGCAAGCCCGACCGTCGACTTAAAAAAGAAAAACAAGATAAGCGTCTGAGCATATTATTCAACAGGACTAAATGAGTGCTAAAAACAAACGAATTATCCTCTCACATCGTCAGACGGATATTTTCAAAGTTGGATTTATCGGAGGCCTTTCTGCAAATACGAGTGATTTGAAATATTAATTAATGATCAACACACACAAAGGGGTCTATAAATTCCATTGATTACCTTTTCGAATGAAGAGTAGCACCAGCAATATTCAAGCAGGTGATAGACACTGTGCTTAGTTTTCTAGACTTTTCAATGGCATATCTAGATGATATATGAATAAAAAGTAGAATCCGAGAAGAATATGCCAGACATGTAAAGTAGTTTTTAAAAATAACTGGATTTCAGCTGAGTATTGAAAAATGAGATTTTTTTTACTAAAAATCAATTATCTGGGATAGATCCTTGTTGGGTATCACCTACTTTTTCAGCATAATGAACTGAACTGGCAGTAGCGGAGATCAATCTGAGAATAAACCTTAGAGTCAGACCAGAAGAGCCGTTCCTATTGTTGAAGTATATCCTTACTCTATCACTAACCCTATGTTCTTATTACTAACAGTCTCTCTCTTGTAAATACTCTTTCCTGTAAATATAACTATTTTCCTCACATATCGTGGTTTGTCTTACTATTACTGCCACTAGTGTTCACTAACCAGAACACAACAATCATAGACAAAAAATATGTAGGAGGCCTTATTTCAGTCGTCCGAACGCAATAAAGAACATGCCTGCTCCAACAAATTTAGCGCCGTTACAACCGTTTTTGGTGTTTAGTTAATTATAATAGCAATCACATTTTAAATATACATACATTAAGTGTTCCTTTAAATTAAAACGACATTGGCGTCTGACGTAACTCACACGCATTACGACCCTAATATGGAGATTTAAGGAGCAAGCGATGCTAGGTTTGGAAGTCGCACTCGTACATGAAGAAAGGGATGGTCAGTTAAATACTCTACATTATGTTGAGAGGACTATGCTTCCAGCAGAAATTAATTATTCACAAATGGAAAAAGAGAGGTTTTGTCTGATATTTGCTGTTAAGAAATTTCAAAAATACATACATGGAAGCTATTTCACTCTTCAAACTGATCACTGCCCTCTACTGTTCATATTCGGTTCGAAAAAAGGAATTCCTACACATTCATATAATAACTTACAAAGATGGGGAACCACTAATTAATATTACTCTTTTAAAATGGAGTTTTTACCATCTAAGAAAATGCCATATGCTGATGGTTTGTTTACATTCATTCCTAAAATAAGAGAACCATTAGAATAGACAGTTATAGCTTCACTGAGTTCCAAAATTAATATAAAAAATCTTCTGTATAACATAGTAAAAGAACTATTAGTAACTTTGGAAGGAATAAGGTTCAAAGCCAAATTCAACAAATTCATTACAGAGAAAAAGAATGAGGTAATTGACTAGAAGAAAAATAAAAGAAATAATATTTTTTCATATGTAACGGTATCTTGTTATATGAAGATCGGGTGGTTATAGCAGCAGTTTTAACAAAGAGAATCTTGAAGAATTTTCATATGGAACATCCTGGAATATCGAAGATGAAAGTTCTCATATGGAGTTACGTTAAATTTTATTGCAAGGAAAGGAAATTAAAAATCTCGTAAAAAAATGCAAAAAAGAGTGCGTTGGTGCATAAGGTGTCACCTGTGAAATCCAATCCCTGGCAAAAGTCCGAAAAGCCATGGTCAAGGTTACACATTGACTATGCTGGCACAATAAAGGGAACTTTTTACTTCATTGTGGTAGAAAACTTCATAACGTCACCGGAAGTTTTTAGATATAAACACCAACTAGAAGAGTCCTGATAGATTTTTACACTAATTATTCGCTAGATTTGGCGTACCAGTAACTATCGTTTCCGACAACAGTACATTTTTTTTTCGAGGGATTATGAAAATGTTTGTAAAATCCATTCAATCGTACACTTAACATCTCCACCCTACTACCCCAGGTTAAATGGAATGGTGGAAAGATATGTTGACATGTTCAAGCGAGCAATTAAGAAGTCAAACGGAATCGAAACCTTAAACGAAGGATTACAAAAATTCTTACGCTTATATCGGATAATTCCTAAATTAAATGGTACCAGTCGAACTCATGTTGTCAAGAAAAATCCGTTTGGCTCAATAAACTGTGACCCACAGAAAAAAAATGGATGAAAGAAAAAATACCAAACATAAACGACGGCGAAAAAATATATTTTAAGAATTATAAATTTGGAAAAGAAACGTGGTAAGAAAGGACCATCGATAAAAGAATTGGCAAAATGTTGTACTCGATAAAACATCCTCAATGGTTGATTAAGAGATACGTGGTGCATTCAATACGTTTCCAGACTTTTTTGTACAGGCATTTAAAATTGTCGTATACTCTTGAAAATTCAGTATCTTATTGCTATACATCTTATAAGACGACTGAACAATTTTTATGATTTCAGGTTCAAATGAACTGCTACAGCAGGAATTGGAATACACCCTGATTTTCACAGCTGGAGAATTTCAAAAATGCAATCTGGACGTGAGGACACTTTAGAAGAACGATATACAATAAAATTCTGTTTTAAACTTGGAAAAAATGCCACAGAAACGCATGGAATGCTTCAGACTGCTTTTCGAGCATCTTGCATGAATCGAGCTTCAGTTTTTGAGTGGCATAAGAGATTCAAGGAAGGCAGGGAGTCTGTTAGGGATGATGAGACGTGTGGGTGGAGTAAGGAAGTCAGTACAATCGAGTTGATTGGCCAAAGGGTTAGGGTTAGGGTTAATATGTTGAGGTTTTAAGGGAGTTTAGGAAGAGATTCCTTGGGAAGAGGCCAACACTTTTCAAATCGGGTCAGTGGCATTTCCAGCAGGACAATGCACCAGTCCACAACTCCATCCTTGTCGCATACTATTTGACCAATATTGGCATCAACACAGTTCCTCAGCCTCCCTATAGTCCAGATCTTGCTCACTGTTATTTCCTAAGCTCACAGGCTGTCGTTATGAGACAATTAAGGAGAAAAAAGAGGCTGTGATGAAGGTCATTGACACACTCATACAAGAGGACTTCCATGTGGCCTTCCAGACGTTGTTGGAACGTTACCACCAGCGCATTGCAACCGGATGAGATTCCTTCGAAGTTGACTAGAGTTTCATGTGTATACAATCAATAAAAGTGCCCATAAGAAAAAAATATAGAAAGTTAATTAATGATCCTCGTATTTAAACCAGATAAAAAAGATATACGGTGGACGAAGATCAACACAAGGAGAAAACGATAACCCTTGATGAAACGGTGATTTACGATATGTTAGACTTATCAATGCCTCAAACAATTCAACAGCATTGATCAAGTGAGCGAAAACAAATTCCAACGGACACTATAGAAATAGACCCTTAAAGACAGAAATATGTCGTCCAGAGGACATATTGTTGAGAAGCTAACAACCCTTCAGCACTCTCTCTGATTGACTGGGTCATAGCCTTAAAACAGTTTGGAACTTCACAGCTTATTAATAAGTCGATATTAAGCAAATTAATATTTGGAGTGCTCTTGCTTCGTTTGGCTCTACAGCATTGTGACCTTCCTCTGTTACTTTCAAGTCTTCTTCTTAATTGTTTGTAACTTATTGTACCGTGTCTCTTTTGTATGTATCCGTTAACACCGGATACTGGTGCTGAATAAATATATTAAGCACTTATTCTTCTTTGTGGATCAAGTCAGCAAGTTCGAACTCCAGTCGCGCTATTACATTCGCTTAAGGACTAATGCCCCAGGGAAAGGCATGATCCCTCTCATCCTCCCAGCTATACGTTAAATAGTATCATTGCTGTTTTTGAAGGATAGCTTTCTCATTAATCAACTCGAATATTTATATACCATTAAGTAACCACATAACCTTATCTTTATAGAAGGATCAATATTTTCATGGACCGTTGTTACAATGAAAACACAACAGGTTCACAGTTCGGCAAGTTCCTTAAAGTTTTTGAAAAATTCCATGAATACATTCTTCATTATTCAGTGCTAGGTTGAACGTGAATCGTATGTTTTCATCCAATATTTAGCCTTAAGAATATGGGAAAAAGAAAATCAAAACTAGATAAAAGAATATAAAATTTAGATTTAAGAACTCGTACCTTTTTTAAGCGGATCTTTTTGCTGACAGTAAGAACGTTCAATCCTATTCCTGGTATCATATCGACACCATACCCGTCATCCATTTGTGCTAATGAAATATGCAAAAAATAAAACATTCAAAATTGTACTCAGTTCTTTCGCTGTTCACAAATCCTGATGGGTATTTTTTCTCTTTGCCTTCTCAAGATTATGAACAAAAACCCTACGTGTATAAAGATAGAAAAATAATAAGCACAGTTTTTCTGTCCCCAAAGAAAGATTTTCAGAGATCTGTCAATTATCATATCTTGATAGTACTACAAAGGATGTCAGGTTTTCAAGGACAAGTCAATTTCTCAGCAGCAAGACGACGGGTTCTGAAGTTTTTCTATGTTTCAAAAAATTCACAAATTTAAAATTGGTTGAAAATACGATGCTGAGTCAAAAGCTTCACTATATTTTTACACGAGATCAAATTTTTTTATCACATGACCAAAACAGTTCAACTGTGAAAAGTGCCTTCTGTGAAAGGTTGTATAGTAGTAATCGGTGCGCTGACAGATGCATTGCTTCAATCGGTGTGTGACTTGAAATTCCCAGAGATTATCATACAGTCTAATTTAAGAAATCATTGACTACTTATTCGAACCGGGTCATAACGCTGTTGAAGATGGCAAAATATTTGTTTTGCAAAAGGTAAAGGCAGATTGGATCATCGTAGAGCAATCAAATGGTTCAAGAAAATTTGATTGACCTTTGACTCACTAAATGTACAATTCAATTCAAAATTGAAACATTTTGATACAAAGTGCAAAGGAAATTGAAATTGCGTCTCATTGGATTCGACTTTCTATTTGAAAAGTATGACCGTCTATTCGTATGCCAATAGCCATAAAAAATTATATTTCATTAAATGCTTCAATAGATTTACATAAATAGAATTGGATAAAACAAAAAACAGCTGATATAAAACAAATTTCTAAACAAGTGATGACAATTGATGTACTTTATGACAAGTTAGAATGATTCATATCCACTTAATATTTAGTAGGGCATCCATTAGCAAAATCTAAATTCTTTTAAATGGCAAATGATTTGTAATTTGAAAAACATGAAAATACAAATTTATGCAATTGTTGTCACATAGTTTTAAGTGAAACATTTAATTTCCACTTATCTTCAAGTTATGATGTTGCAATTTCCTGTCGTTTCGTGCGCTAACAAATTTTGTATCCTCAGATTCAGTGATTTTTTCGTACAACCATGATGTACTTTTGTTATATAATTAAGGAATTATCTTTTAATATTAATCATTTTTCATTAATTATATTTTTTCATTCAGTTTGGTTGGGCTTTGAACTATTCGGGTTAAGAGTTCAGGTGCATAGCATTGGGTACAGTTTACGCTTGCGCGCATAGGATATGACAATCACCATTGTCATAATAAACCCCTGAGAGGAAATGGGCTGGAGTGTGGATGACGTCATGCCCAGAAGAGATGGGCTGAGAATTTGAGGATTTTGAAAAACACGCCTGTTGAAGATTTGAAATTGGACCATGCAGGCAGTTAATTGAGCTTCTGCCATTGGGGCAGAGAATTGAGTTCTCTGCCATTGAGTTGAGTTTTCTACCGTTTTGGCGACGGTTAAGTTTTTCGGGTGGCGACCAGCGGAGATGAATTGAGAACTAAAACATCACGAGATGGGCCGAACGTTGGGGGTGTTGTTAGCATAGTGTAATTACGAAAGACTTTTAAGAATTGTCTCTCTCCTCGTGTCGAAGAAGCGAAGTCAGAAGTTAATAATAAAACGTTCGTACCTGAACAACAGAGAGTCCACCTGTTTCATATGTATGTGAATATTTATTTGTAGTTCTTTCTGGCATACCAACCTTTGTAGGTTATTTGATGCCAAACCTATTCTCCTAGAAGAACAGTAGTGGTGCTATTTAACCCATAGCTGGGAGGATAAGGGGTTCATACCTTTCCCAAGGGTATTTGCCCGAAAGTGAACATAATAGCGCGACTGGAGTACGAACTCGCGTACTGCGATTTCGCAATCGATCGCTTTAACCATTACACCACGAGGACAACCCCTTGTATTTGTAGTACCGTTGGATTGATATCATTACGATCATCATTATGTTGAGTATACAACACTTTTTTTTAATGATAATTTCCATTTTTTAAAATAACTTTTTGAGAAAAACATCAATGGATTAACCATGAAAATTTAATTTTCTAAGGATAATGCATAATCATCGTAGGCCCCAGTTCAAAGTTTTTTTTTGAATTCAGGCAACAACTCATGAGCCATTATGAAAGGACTTATAACAAAATTTGAATTGGAAATCTTGAAAAGGAAAATTCAAAGAATTTCTTTTTAAATTTTGGTATTTCTTAGAATTTTACTTTTAAAAAATCATGAGTTTTTGCAACAACGAAGGAATTTTGACAACATAATTAAGGAAAATAATCACTTCCTACGTGTGTCTAAGCAATTAAGTTTTCTTTAAAATTTGTTACAATGATGAAAAAGTGTTCAGGTTTTTCACTGATTTTTTTTGTTTCTAATACTATATATATATATATGCATCCTCCCTTTCCCTAAGAAGGGTGACCTCGGAAGAGTCAGGAACTACCGAGGTATAACCCTTACATCCATAGCGGCCAAGATCTATCATGCTTTACTACACAATCGCATAGAACCAAAAATTGAGAAAATACTTTAAAAAAACACAATGGCTTTCGGAGAAATCGATTAACGACATCACAAATTTTGACTATCCGTCGAATTCTAGGTGTACGTGCAAAAAAACCTTGAAACAACAATTTTATTCGTCAAATTCTCCAATGCTCTTTAGTCCATACACAGAAGGGTGATGGAGCAAATTTACGCCTATGGCCTCCCCAAAGAAATCGTCGCAGCCATAATGATGCTATATAAAAATGCAAAAGTAAAAGTCCTTTCACTGGATGGAGACACAGACTACTTCGACATTATAGTAGGTGAGCTACAAAGAGACACATTAGCCCCATACCTCTTTATCATCTGCCTAGACTACGTGCTTAGAAGATCTATGAATTTAATGGAAAAAAAAAACAGTTACAAGCTGGCAAAAAAAAGAAGCAAAAGATAACCGCACAAACAATTACGGACGCGGACTACACCGATGACATAGCGCTTCTGGCAAATACACCCGCCCAAGCCGAATCCCTGCTACAGAGTCTGGGACGATCAGCTGCTGGCATAGGCCTTCCCATTAACGTAGACAAAACGGAATACATGTGCTTTAATCAAAGGCAACATCTCCACACAAAAGGGAGAGCTTTTGAAATGCGTGGACAAGTTCACCTACCTAGGAATAAGTGTCTCATCAACCGAGAAAGATATCAACATGCGACTAGCAAAGGCATGGAAAGCTATGGATAGGTTATTGGTTATGTGGAAATCAAACCTGACCGATAAGATAAAACGCAGTTTTTCCAAACAGCGGTCGAGTCGATACTGCTATATGTATGCACTACATGGACGCTAACTAAACGTATTGAGAGAAAGCTTGGCAATCACAGAAGAATCATCCGTGCTATATTGAACAAGTCCTGGAGGCAGCACCCAAAAAAACAGCAGCTGTACGGCCACCTACCACCAATCACGAAAACTATCCAAGTTAGACGAACCAGACTTGCGGGACACTGATGGAGAAGTAAGGACAAACTCATAAGCGATATACTCATGTTAACCCCTTCACATGGACAAGGAAAGGTTGGACGACAAGCTAGAACCTATATACAACAGCTCTGTGCTAATACAGGATGTGGCTTTGAAGACCTCCCGGGGGCGATGGACGATAAAGAACGTTAGCGAGAGAGAGAGACAAGGAGAGTGACATGATGATATATATATAATCATTGAAAAACAAGAAAATCCATGAGTATATTCTATTATAGATTTATTTCACCTGTTTTTCGGTATCTTCGGATGGGATTTATATATATATATATATATATATATATATATAAATTATATGTATATCATATATGAATTCATAATAGAATATATTTATTGGTTTTCTTGTTTTTCACTGGTATTTTGCTCTACATGAGCTTATTTATATATGTTTACATATATTGTTCTTCATAGGCCTGGACAGCTATCAATAGGCTATCGATCATAGGGAAATCAGACCTGACCGATAAAATGAAACGCAGTTTCTTCCAGGCAGCGGTCGTATCGATACTGCTGTATGGATGCACTTTTAGGACGCTTACTAAACGGCTGGAGAAGAAGCTAGACGGCAATTACACAAGAATGTTGTGAGCAATATTGAACAAGTCCTGGCGGCAACAACCCACAAAGCTCCAAATATACGGCCACCTGCCTTCCATCATGAAAACTATCCAAGTTAGACAAACCAGACATGCAGGACACTGATAGAGAAGCAGGGACGAGCTCATAAGTGATGTACTCCTATGAACCCCACATATGACCGGGCAAAAGCAGTACGACCAGCTCGAACATACATTCAGCAGCTATGAGAGGATACAGGATGTAGCCCTGAAGACCAGCCAGAGGCGATGAACGATAGGGAGAAGTGGCGAGAGAGAGTTAGGGATATCAGTGCTAGCGGCACGACATGATGATGATGATGACATATATAATAAACTTTACATTGAGCACTCAAATGGATAATTCCGTTTAAGTATATCTAGAATCTATTGATAATATATATATATATATATATATATATATATATATATATATATATATACGGTGTGTCGGAAAAGCAACGGAACTAGTGTCACAAAAAAATTATTGCAGTTCTAAACATCAAATTGCACGTTCTTCTTTCAGACTAATCTCCCATCCATATCTAACACGATTTAATATATTGTCGAAATTATTCTTAAGAAATTCACTTCCGTTCTGTCGTTAGGGTCCTTTTAATGGCATTTACGCCTTCAAAACTGGTTCCCTTGATGCTCTCAATGAACTTGGAGGAAAAAAAATGTAACAGGGACCAAGATTAGGTCAAAAGGGAGATTCTTACAATATGGTCAGGAACTCCCGGACGTTCAGCCAAAGCTCAGATATAATCTTCCAAGAACTGTCGTCTCCAGCTGACTTGTGATCATTTTAACAGTCAACCAACGATCATCAAACACCACCAGCTTTATCTGTTCGAAGTTGGCCTCAGTCTTGTTTGTTGAAGGCGTCCCGCTCCTGATGTCATCTTTTACACTTGGTGAAGCATTACAAGTGTTGGTGAGTTTTTTCTTAGCCGAAAGAAAAATTCCAAATTTATTTGTTCCTCAATGTTTATCATTCGTTCATCAATGCTCATAGTTGAGCAACCCGAAAAAGATGCAGTTGAACCAAAACACGTGAAAAAATGTAATGATTGCAGAAAACTAAAATTACAATTAAACACTCCCAAGATATGTTAATGATAAAACACACCAATTATCTCTTTTTCAGCTTCAACTCAAATAAAACGCAGTCTCGTTACTTTTCAGACATACCTCGTATCTATATTTGGAGCAGACTAAAATATTTAGAAAAAACTCTGTTTTAATTATTATAAATTTTCTACAAGAAGCACCTGTATCAACGACATATTAACGAGAATATTCCCCTGAAGGGAATGAATATTTTCGAAAGTGGATAAACTTTTTTGTTGGAATTTTATAAAACCAAAAAGTTTCTTCAATAAAAAAGATGATGAGAAGGGAATAAAGAAGGAAGCAAATAAAGAGAAAAAGAAAAAAGAAAAAGGAAAATGATCTAAAACATTAAAAACTTGACAAAAAAAAACAGAAAAAGAAAAAAAAAAGGATGCAGAAGTGTTGAAAGAAGAGAAGGAAGAAAATGAGAGAAAAGAAGAAATGAAAGACTTAAAGAAAAAAATCAAGGGAAAAATGAACTGGACGAAAAAAGAAAAGAGAAAAGCATTCGGGAGAGAAGAAAGAAAACGAAGAGAGAAAAAAAAAGAAATGAAAGAGAAAAGGGAAAAAATTGATGAAGGAAAGAAAAAAAGAATGTAGAAGAAGAGAAAGAAAATAAAGAGAAAAAACGAGGTTTAGTTGAAAATTTCATAGGCTAAAAATTTTATATAATGATATCATTGCTTTTGATGACTTTTTTACTAATAAGATGTAAGCACAGAAAAAGTAATAGAAGAAATAGGTACAATGTTCAAAAATAAACTTCATTAGGCTACATTCCACGTGTCGATGAACATCTTCAGCCTATTCTCGTAAATATGCAACCAGACATACTCATTTACATATCCGTTGATCATAACGGTTACTGACCTGGAACATGTAATTGGTGACTGAAGTTCAAATTTGGGAAGAATTCGCTTGACTTTTTTCTTCGTGCTAATGTCCATGGAAAGAATACATGTCTCTCACCATCTTTGAGTAAACAGTAGGAGAATCTGGGTTCTTTAACCTTGGCGAGGCAACCAGTCTAAGACAATAAAAACTCAGTTTTACTCTGCTTAAAGAGAGACCAAGTAACATTCTATCCATGGCGGAGATATTTGGAAAATAAATGCATACATCTGAGTAAGTATAAGTATATATATATATATATATATATATATATACGAGGATCGTTAAATACGTTTCCAGACATTTTTCGTATGGGCACTTTTATTGATAGTACACACATGAAACTCTAGTCCCCTTCGAAGTAATCTCCGTTCCAACAAATTCTTCTGGGAGGCCCCATGGAAGTCCTCTTGTGTCAGCGTGTCAATGACCTTCGTTAAAGCCATTTTCATCTCCTCAATTGTCTCATAATGACAGCCTCTGAGCTTAGGGAATAACCAAAAAGTCACAAGGAATGAGGTCTGAACTACAGGGAGGCTGAGGAACTGTGTTGATGCCTATATTGGTCAAATAGTCTGTGACAAGGATGGAGTGGTGGACTGGTGTATTGTCCTGCTGGAAATGCCACTGACCCGATTTGAAGAGTGTTGGCCTCTTCCCAAGGAATCTCTTCCTGAACTCCCTTAAAACCTCAACATAGTAACTCTAACACTAACCCTTTGGCCAATCAACTCTGGTGTATTGACTTCCTTACACCTCCCACACCTCTCATCAACCCTCACAGACTCCCTGGCTTCCTTGAATTTCTTATGCCTCTCAAAAACTGGTGCTTGATTCATGCAAGATTCTCCAAAAGAAGTCTGAAGCATTCCATACGTTGCTGTAGCATTATTGCATATCTTTCTTCTAAAGTATCCTGACGTCCAGGATTGCATTTTTCAAATTCACCAGCTGTGACAATCACGCTTTAGTAGGGTGTATTCCAATTGCTGCTGTAGCTGTTCATTTGAATCTGAAATCATAAAAATTGGTTAGTCATCTTATAAGATGTATAGCAATAACATACTGAATTTTCAAGAGTTTACGACAATTCTAAATGCCCATACGAAAAAAGTCTGGAAATTTATCGTATGCCCCTCGTATATATATATATATATATATATATATATATACATATATTCCTGTGTGCACGCACACTTATGTATGTTTCTGTATACTGACGAAAACGTGTCTACATAATTTTGCATAACGATTAAATTAGAAAGCTTTTAAATCTAATTAGAGGCATTGGCCTCTACTTAAACTCAGATATAACAGAGTCCATGTGTTTTGATCGTTAAATGGGAAGTTAATGAACCAGTTCAGATATCTCGGTAGTAATATCTCATCTACTGCAAGTGATCTCAATGTACGAATATGTAAAGCATGGATAGATATTTACAGGTTGATGACTATAATGAAATCTGATCTGGAGGTGCCCGTGGTGTAATGGTTATCGTCGTAGGCAATGGACACGGTTACACGAGTTCAGATCCTGGACGAGACTGATTGTATTTCACATAGCTCTAAATACCCTTGGGAAAGGTAGGAATCAAATTATTCTCCCTCCAGTTATGGGTAAATGTTAGGGCAGACTAGGTTTTTCAGCCTTAGTGAGGCAACTAGTCTAGGAGAAGGAAAACTCTGAATTCAAACCTGTTAAACTCCGCTTAAAAATGACCTTGTGTCATATCCTGCCTGAGCAGAGCGGTTGGTAAATACAATAATGAAATCTGATCCGATAAATTAATACGGGAATTCTTCTTGGTTTCTTTATTTAAATGGCATGTCAACCTTCGTGGATTACTTAATGCCAAAGCCATCCCAGTAGAACAACGGCAGTGATAATATTTAATACATAGCAGGGGGTTAGAGGGTTCATACGCTTCTCAAAGGAATTAATCCGAAAATCCAAATTCCCTTCCAGGCAACAGTTCAACACGAACGAAACACACTTGTTTATAAAAATATACCTCTCATTTTATTTTTGAAATGGCCCACAGCTTGTTGTTGGTTTGAGAGATAGATGGAGAGACATATACTCAGATAGAGGACATCTTCTTGTCCCATACCTTTTTCTGGGAGCCAGGGGATACCAACGCTTGCACCCCCTTTCAAGCTCGTCAGAGACGACCTAATCCTCTGATCGGCTGCGTGTCCCACGCTCGACTCCAATTCTCTGCCTCTCTCTAAATCTGACCGCGTGGTTATCACGTGGTCCCCTTCCGGTTACACACCTATTCGACCTGAGTGCCCTGACGTGTCGTCATCTTCCTTTTTACTAATCAAAATGTGACAGCTTGCCAAAACACTCGGGGCCACTAAGAACGAACCGAAAATCCATGTCATATGTTATATAACAAAGAGATTACGCCACGGGTACTCCTCCTGGTATTCTTCGAAGTTGTAGTCGTGTAAGCACTACTTCATGGTTTCACCATTTGGACTTTAACGAAATTTCTGAAAGAAAAGCTACATGGGAACTACACCAGGATGCTGCGTACTATTTTGAACAAATTTTGGAAGTAGTACTCCACAATATAGCAGCTGTACGGCCAATTACCTTCCATCTCATGAAAATCCAAGTTAGACGAACATGACTTGCTGTGGACGAAGAGAGAAGTAAGGGCAAATTCATAAACGATGTTCTTTATAGATTCCTATACGTGAACAGACCAATGTTGGCCGATCAGAAAAACCTTATACTTATCGGATCTGTATGGACAACAGATGCCATTTAGAGGTCTTAGCAAGCCAAAATGTCAAAGATAGAGAGACAGGAAAAGAAAGAAAGAGTCAATAGAACGTGTGCTGTAAACACGCCTTATTGTTGATTATTAAGACGAATATGATACCTAAAAAAAGTAAAGTTGGCGACCATAGTCGAGGGTGACCCGAAGGCTCTCTTTTCGATAGCTTACTACACCAATGTGTAGGGGAGGGCGCGACTCCTTTCCCTGGATTGCTCCACTTTACCCTTGATCTGAACCTTATATTGCTGAGTGTTAAGCAAGGAGGCATCAAGTACCATTTTTTGAGTCTTTGTTATCACTCGACCTGGGATCGAACCCAGGTCTCCCGGGACATTGGCGAACACTCTAACCGCTAGGCCAATGTCCGGTATCAAATATGATACCTACCATAGTAAATTTCCACAAATATCAACAATCATTGCTGCTTTTTTTTATCGAGAAATTCTGATGAGAAATATAATTCTGATTTTATTTGATTCTCAAGTATGCCGTAGGTGATATTTTCGTATCACATACTTTGTAAAACCTCAGAAGGTTTTCTGTCTAATTAGATGTGAAAATATTAGGATATTCTGTTTTGAGAGACTCGATCTTGATAAAAATATCGCCCCAGTAGAAAACTGTTCCTAGTTATTTTGTTAGATTTTCTTAATGCAGAGATAGCCATCTGAAAGAGGCAATGGTTCAGTTATATCTAGTTTTCTTGAGGTCGTTAACTTAATTGTAGTAGACGTTTTGCATAAACGTTTTACATTTTGGTTTCGTGGGAAAAAAATAGGCAATCGATATAAGAAGTAAGAAGAAACTGATGGGAATTATCTTCTCAGCATACACAGTAGAATGAAAGCTCTGGACTGAATAGCAATTTGATTTAATGACCCAAAGAATCGTATCTACTATGATTAGCACCAGAAGGGTATAACAGCCGAAAAGTTGTCACTATACTGACAACATGACTTTCAAAGAATGTCTTATTATCATCATCTCGTTTCAACATCTTGTTGTGCCACCAGCACGGATATCCGTAAACCTCTCTCGTCACCCCTCCCTATCGTTCCTCGCTTCTGGTTGGTCCACAGGGCCACACCCCGTATCCTCACAGAGCTGCTGTATGTAGGTTCGAGCTGGTCTCCCAGCTTTTGCACGGCTATGTGAACGGGTCCATAGTACTACATCCCTTATGAGCTCGTACCTACTTCTCCAGCAGTGTCGGGGGTGTCCTCGTGTTGTAATGGTTAAAGCGATGGACTGCGGGACTGTAGTAAGCGAGTTCGAACTCCAGTCGTGCTATTATGTTCACCTATGGACAAATTCCCTTGCGAAAGATATGAACCCCCTTATCCTCCCAGCTATGGGTTCAATAGTACTACTACTGTTCTTCTAGGAGAGTGGCTTTGGCATTAAATAACCTACAAAGGTTGATATGCCATTAAACAAAGAAATCAAACCAAATCAAATCCAGCAGTGTCCCACATGTCTATTTTGTCTAACATCGATAGTTTTTGGGATGGGTGGTAGGTGGCCATAAAGCTGCTGTTTTGTGGGGTGTTGGCTCCAGGACTTGTTCAATATTGCTCGCAGCATACTTGTGTAGTTGCTGTCAAGCTTTGTCTCAAGCCGTTTAGTTAGCGTCCATGCACTGCATCCATATAGCAGTATCGATACGGTCGCTGCTTGGAAGAAACTGCGTTAAAACTAATCATGTTGAAAATATACATGCCAAAAACACTAAGTAAAAATAATCAAATGTATTTATTTACCCATCAACTCTGTCACGTACAGGATACTAACTTGGTTTAATTTTGAAGTGGAGTACAGTTGGTGTGAATTCAGAGATTCCCTAGTTTGCCATACCAAAGCTACTCTATGATTTACTCCTCGCAAGGGATTATTTAGATTTTCACCTTTCTCAAGGGTATTAGCTTTATGTGATCTGAAGACAACTCAAGGATTTGAACTCAGAATACCTAATTCATTTTCCTACGACACGAGCGTAATCAAATAGAGGATAAAATATAAAAATCACGCGAAGATTTAAAGAAGTAGACAAGTGCCATTAGCCTAATGTTCGCCAGTAGTCCGGGAGATCTATGGTTCAATCCCAGGTCGAGTCATACCAAAGACTCAAAAAAAATGGTACTTGATACTGCCTTGCTTAACACTCAGCATTAAAAGGTACGGATCAAGGATTAAGTGGAGTAATCCAAGGAATGAAGTAGCGCCCTCCCCTACACCTCGGTGTGGTAAATATTGAAAAGGGAGCCCTCGGGTTACCCACGACTTCGGCCGCCAACTTTACTTACCGGGTCATTGGCCTAATGAGTAGAGTGTTCGCCAATGGTCCGGGTGGCCTATGGTCCAATCCCAGGTCGAGTCATACCAAAGACTCAAAAAATGGTACCTGATGCCGCCTTGCTTAATACTCAGCGTTATAAGGTACGGATCAAGGATAAAGTGGAGCAATCTAGGGAATGGAGTAGCGTCCTCCCTTACACATCGGAGTGGTAGCTATTGAAAAGGGAGCCTTCGGGCCACCCTCGACTAAGGTCACCTACTTTACTACTACTTCTCTCTCTCTCACTATATATATATATATATATGTATGTATTGTTTATTATTTTTATTTTTGTTCCTAAATAGGCTAAAAGCACTCAAAGAAGGCTGTCGAGTAAAACAGCCGAAAGGTTGTGACTATAATAACAATTTTGACTTAAAAATCACCCTGAATGCTATAGTGTATCAGACAAAATATCTTTAAAAAAATATTGAAAGATCACAGAACACTCCCTGTAAAAAGATTTGGGACATAGACTAAAATCTAAGAAATACTAAGTATGAGAATCACGCAAAGAAGTTTTAGAAAAAGTTAAAACTATATATTATTCAATTATTTAGTTTTTCGTTCCTAATTGAGTGATTTGGCCTGATTTCTGTGTTCTTATTGTGAAGCCTTTTTTGCTTTATAATCAAATCATCTCCGAAAATCGATGGTTATTGGAACCGTCTTTTATGTAGAAGGCAAACAAGAAGTAAAGGCAAGGTTGAAATTTAGTTGCGTTACAAGGAAGAATAAGTGTGTAAAAACACCAGGAATCTCTGCTGTCGATACAGTCTTTAAATCCCAAAAGCTCTAATACCCGGCTTGTATACAAATCAGAGACAAGATATTCTCTTTGGTGAATTTTAGTTTGGAACTGAGTCAAATATTCTTTTTTTTTATTTTGAGATCTGTGTTATCTATCATTATTTTTGAACTCGAATATAGGTGGGAAAAAAACATTTATGCGCGTCTTTCCGATGAGCTAAACTAAAAATATTCATTGATAAAAATAAAATCTTAAAAATATATGAGAATTAAAAGAAGAAAAACATAGGTTCTGTCGTTGTGTCTTGGAATACACTGATTATATCCACTGCAAGAGGGTAAGAACCATCATCCCCCACCCAGCCAAGATATTTGTTTCCTGGATATTACACTAAACTGTATCTGATGTTGAGGGCTCAGTTCGAGTATTCCTTCATAGCTATGAATCTAGAGTTCCCTCTAACCTAGTATGGTCGTACCTGTTAGAGTTTCACCTACAAGTAAAATAGATCTGTTTGAAAATTGTTCGTATTCGATAAAAAATACTTAATTTTATATAGCTGTAAAAAAATTTTTTAGATACTTATTTGAAGTTATTATTGTTTTTAAGGATTATTATTACTTGAAAGCATATAAGTGTCTACAAACAAATGACTATTAGTTGTCTAAATTTTTGAGACGAAGCGTATTGATTTTTATCATTAAGGGTTTTCAGACTGTTGTCTTCATCTTTATTATTATTTCCACAACGTTTCGGCCGATATGTCCTCCGGCCTTCTTCAGGTGTTTGTCGAACTCGGATCAAGGGTAAAGTGGAGGAATCGAGGAAAAAGAGTTGCGCCCTTCCCTTCACTTAGATGTAGTAGTTACAGAAAAGGGAGCCTTCGGGTGACCATCGATTAGGGTCACCAACTGTACTTTTACTTTCTACCACATTTAACAGATCAACGTACGATAGGATATTTGGATATTAAACTTAAGAAAAACAAGGGTTTTCTTTCAGATATCCTTACCCGGCTTGTCATAGGATAAGTCTCAGAGAGATGATAGTATTTTGAGTGACACATAAACGTACAACAATGGAAACCTTGGTGGATGTGAAGCAAGATGGATGAATCCTGATGTTAGGTCACTGGAGAGCTTCACCAAGTGTTGGGTGAAAGAACTTCACGGGTCAAGGGTCAGGATCAAATTGTTAAGAAACTACTATTACTCATTCTTGACATCTCTTAATGAGAAAATTTTTAAAAAAATAACGAATCACGCTAAAGCACAAGTATATTATATATTCATGTTGTATAACCACATACAAATACAAGCGGAAAAATAATCGAACATAAATGACGAACTTCAATGAACGAACGAACACACTTCTTTATAAAGATATATCTCTCACATTTTATTCTCGAAAGGGTTGATATTTCTGTGGTGTGTGAGAGAGGAGTGAAGAGACGTATACTCAGAGAGAGGATTTCTTCCCATATCTTTTTCCAGGAGCCAGGGGGTGACAACGCTAGCACCTCCTTGCAAGCTCATCAGAGACGCCTCTGGTAAGCTGTGTGTCCCTCGCTCGACTGCGATTCTCAGCACTCTCCCTAAATCTCACCACGTGATTCTCATCACGTGATCTCCTTCCGGTTACAAACCTGTTCGACCTGAGTGCCCTGATTGTTCTATCCTGTTTATTAATCAAAATGTGACTGCTTGCCAAGCACACAGGGTCACTAGGAACGAACCGAAAATCCATGTCATATGTTATATAACACTCATAAACAAGAAGTGGATAAATAGCGCTTTGAACTATGAGGAAAGCTCCTGTTTTGAAAGAGTATTTTCCGATTACAGAATCGTAACAACAAAGATGTGACAGCGTCTACACAAAAATAAGAAACAAAAGATCAAAATTACATGTTTCATTAACCAATAGACTTGGTTTGGTGCCCGTGGTGTAATGGTTATCGTCGTAGGAAATGGACACGGCGATAAGAGTTCAAACCCTGGACGAGGCTGATTGCATTTCACATAGCACTAATAGCCTTGGGAAAGGTATGAATCCAATTATTCCCCATGGAGGGGGAATAATTATGGGTAAATAGAACGGCAGACTGGGTTCTTTAGCCTTGGTGAGACAACTAGTCTCGGGGAAGGAAAACTCTGAAAATTAGCCTTGTGTCATATAATGCCTGAGCAAAGGGGTTGGTAAATATGAATAGATTTGGTTTGGTTTGGTTTCTTTGTTCCATGGCATATCAACCTTTGTAGGTTATTTAATGCCAAAGGCATTCCTCTAGAAGAACCGTAGTGGTACTATTTAACCCATAGTTGGGAGGATAAGGGTATTCATACCTTTCCCAAGGGTAATTGCCCGAACGTGAACATAATAGCGTGACTGGTGTACGAACTCGCATACTACGATTCCGCAGTCCATCGCTTTAACCATTACACTGCGAGGACACCCACTTAACCAACAGAGTAATAAGAAATAAATATACAGTGACTATATGAAAGAAATCCCGTACTCCTCAGGAGATATCTGCCAATATCTAAGCAACAGTAGCGTTCATGCCAACCAAGCCAAAAACCAAATGCAGGGTGAGATGAGTCTCTAGTTGCTAAGAAAAAACGAGATGAATTAAAAAAAAACATCCTTACGCAAGGAAAAAAAAATGCCATCGCTCAGAAAATTAAGAATTATTAGCAAGAACTAACCAACAAATACCGAAAAGCAATTTGAATACATTCAAGGTCAAATCTATAAGAATAAAAAATTCAGTGAAAGGTAGATAACCACGAATAGAATGACAGACGGCTAAAAAAGCGAACGGAAGCAAGAGCACTCCGAATACAAATCTAAACTAAACTTCTGAAATGGAAAGAATATTTATAAAATCTGCTGGAAAGCCTCCTGAAATGACTGAAAAACATTTCCAAAAAATTATTAATGGTCACCTAGATATCAAACTCGGGCAGTTTACGGAGGAAGAACTTGATGCAGTTTTGGTAAAAATAACAACTTAAAAGCTGCAGCCCTCGACGAAATACCAACTGAAGTATGGAAGACAAGAAAATTTGAACACATACCTCTTTGGTTATATTACGCAGTCTATAAAGAAAACATAATAGAAGAATGGACGAAAGATTGTATCTTTTCCTTCTCCAAAAAAAGTGCCCTCGAAACCACGAAGAACTGCCGAGCGTAACTCTAACTGCTATTGCTGCTAATGTTTTTAATACACTGCTTCTCAATCGTATACAAGTTGAAATCCTTTAAAAAATCTGAACGGCTTCTGAAGAAAAGATTTTACAAATTTACAGATTCATCAAATTATTGAAAGACTAAGAGAAAAGAATTTTAAGGCGACGTTACTGTTCAAAGATTTCTTGAAAGCATTCGATTACATAACTAGAGGAATCAAATCTTGCATATGGTCTTCCCAAAGAAACTGTTACCATTATAATGACGTTTTGTAAAAAACGTAAGGAATGGTTCGCTCTTTTGATGGAAACAACTTTGACATTGTCACCAGAATCATAGAAAATATCATCATCATGCCACCAACACGGATATCTCTGACCTTCTTTCCCCACTCCTTCCTATCGTTTATCGTTTCTGGCTGGTCCTCAGTGTTACATCCCGTATCCTTACAGAGCAGCTGTATGTAGGTTCGCCTTGGTTGCCCTGCTTTAGCTCGGCCATGTGCGGAGGTCCATAGGAGATCATCACTTATGAGCTCGTCCCTGCTTCTCCAGCAGTGTCCTACATGTCTGGTTCGTCTAACTTTGATAGGATCCATCTTCACTTTAAGTGGCAAGCCTCTAAAATTAGTGGATCAATCTGCACACCTCAGTAGCTAAATCTCATCTACTGAAAGTGATGTCGACCTAAGCCTACCGAAGGCGTAGAAAGCTATTGATAAGCTATCGATCATAAGGAAGTATGATGTATCGAAAGCATCACCTAACGAAACGGCAGGTATACGGCCAACTGCCTCCGCTCTCACAAGTCATAAATTGAGACGAACAAGACGTGAGGGGCCCTGCTGGAGATGCAAAGAAGAACTGATTGGTTGGTTGTTTGGGTTTTATGGCATATCAACCTTTATAGGTTATTTAACGCCAAATCCATTTTTATACAAATAATCAGTTCTACTTCAAACAATTCAGTTTAGCATGAGTACGCATTTTAAGAGTCGAAATATTTCTATTTCAAGCTATTAAGTTCGGTTAAACAGTTCTATTTCAAACAATTCAATTTAGCGGAAGTACATTTTTAATGTCAAAAACATTTCTATTTCAAACAAGTCAGTTTTGCATAAGTACGCAGTTTAGTTATATCCGACCCATACCTTAGACCCTATCACGTGCTACCACTCTGAAACAGTGTGGACCTTGGAGCGATGGCAATGAAGGGGTGCTTCACATTCCATAAATCTCATAGCATCACTGGAAGCTCACAATCTGACTGTGTTGGGGGTGGGGTCTTATCCCTCTGCAAAGGTGCAGTCGGTGTATTCTTCAGTCCCAGCCGACTGGGCAATACTGAATTAAATGTAAAAACAGTTTTTTTCAGATAATTCAATTAAGCATAAGTAAGCTGTTTAGATGTCAAACAGTTCTATTTTAAACATTTCAGTTTAGCATAAATACGTCATTTTAATGTCAAAAACAGTAAACTCTCGAAGCCACAGTTTAATTCTATTTGACCCATAGATAGGACTGCTATCAGGTGCTACTACTAAGAGTGGACCTTGGAACGATGGCAATGAAGGGATGCTCTGCATTCTCCAAAGCTCTAGCATTATGGGAATCTCACCCTCAGAATGTTTAGTGTCATATGTAGGACACTCGATGGGTGGGGGTTACCCCTCTGCAGAGGTGCAGTCGGTGTATTTTGCTGCTCCAGCCGACTGGGCAAGGAAAGACGAACTCAGAAATGATGTTCTCTAGGGATTCCTGCACATGAAAGTATTAATGATGGTAAACTAGCAAAGATCTACTTATATCAGCTCTAAATGCAGTCAAAAAAACCTGCCAGGAGTGATGAATAATAGGGATGGTGACAGTGACGGGAGACTCTGTCTTGTCTGCATGACGTGATGATGACTATATTAAACTACGTCAGCGATTCCCTATCCTCTAGGTATAAATAAACCCAAATGGGTTGATATCCCGTTAAAATCGATCACTCAATTGAAACCATACGATTGTGCTCAAATTATTTGTATTAGCAAAAAAGTATTTAATGTTGCTGTTTGCTAAGAAATAATCTTAAGAAACAGTTATACAAAAATGTAAATAAAAACATACAATGTAGACGATTCCCTAACTTTTAGGAATGAAATAACCCAAGCTTACTTGACACCATATTACAATCAATTAATTAACCAAGAAAAATCAACTCACCAAAAATAAAACTCGGGAGAAAAACGCTGGAGAAATTTTGTTAATTCCCCAAATATTTGAAAGAGTTATACAACTCTAAACCAATAGTAATACTTATTTTTATGTCTTTTTATTTGGGTATCGCTGAAAAATCGCCTTCATCGGTCGTAAAGTTTAATGCAAAATTACATCCTTTGGGGAAATGTATTATAATTAACAATTTATACTTATTTCCCTTGAGAAATTATAATAATCTGGATGTGTGGAGAGATGATTCCTTCTTCCATTTTCATTTTCCATTTGGGACTTTTCTTTCTTCATGTTCATCTCCTCGTCAGTTCCACTGTTCCCTTTGGTTGTCACTATTAATCTTTCAGAATGTGTCAGTATTGTCTGTGTCACGCCCAGTTTTACCTGCTAAACGACGTGATCAACTCCACAAAGAAAGAAAGAAAGAAAGAGAGAAAGAAAGAAAATGAATTTTCAGAATACCACGTCGTTTTTATCTACTCTTCTAGTTTATTTGTTTACGAGCACGTGACTCTTCGCTCTTCAGTGAAAAGAACCGGTTCAGTTTCTGCAAATTGGCATCACTCCGATGTTGCAGTTGTTATTAAGAAAAGCTTAGTCGACCTCAGGTTTTTAAAGAAAATGTACTTTTAAATTTGGAATACAATACATTTACTCTTAGAAGAAACGACCCAGTAGGCTGAAGCCGTATAATAAGCGGACTGCATCTATGCAGAGAAGTACGAACCCCAACGAGTGTCTTGGATATGTCACAAAACAAATTGATATTAAAGCTCCATTAGTTGTCTAAATTTCTGAGACGAAGCTCGGTGAATCTCATCATTAAGGGTTTTCGGACTACTGTCTTCAGCTTTATTGTTATTTCCACATCGTGAAGGTTCCCGAGTTCGACAAACACCTGAAGAAGACCGGAGGACATATCGGCCGAAACGTTGTGGAAATAACAATAAAGATGAAGACAATAGTCCGAAAATCAATAATGATAAAAATTAAGGCTCCAGTTCTGGGTCTTTGGTAGATATGGAGTAACCCTTCATTGCCATTAGTCCCTAATCTTATTCTGATCTGTAGTCATAGTACCTGTTAGGGTCCAATTTATTGGTCAAATAGAACTGTTTAACCATCTAACTCAGTGCAAACAAATTATTGATATTAAACTGAATTATTAGTACTTGATAGCAATACTTGGAACCATTTAACTTTGCGTAAAGAAATGAGGTTTAGGTCGTTTAAAAATGTTATTTAAAGATTGTTCACTGAAAAATAGTGTATTAACAGAATTTGACAGGAAATAAATACCAATGCCATTAAACAAAAATATCTAATCGGAAACGATTCTTAAACAATTTCTATGTATGCCAAAATAATTATTAAAAGAAAAGTGATTTACTTAGGGAACTAGAAAAATTGGGATTTTGTTAAGTCTACTGATGGCGATTTCATAAAGAAATGCTTACAAAATGGGAATTTGAAGACTGAATCACAATGAATTACAACAACAACCATTACACCATGAACACCTCCACACACACGCACACACACATATTTATATACATATGTGTGAGTGTATATGTATGCGTGTATATATAGCCCAACCCCTCTGCCCTCAGTAGGGTGAGGTACAAAATCAAAGTTTAAGTGTATTGAATTCAGAGTTTCCTTTCTCCAACATTAGTTGCCTAACATAGGCTAAAGAATCCAATCAATGCTTTGAGAAAAGAGAGAGGAGTACATGCCTTTTCTAGTGGCATAAGCATGAAGTGAAACACAGTTTCTTCCAAGATTTGAACTCAGATCGCTGAATGTGAATGAATGTTTACTTCCCCCTCCCACACATGGCCGAGCGAAAGCAGGACGACTAGCTCGAACATACATACAACACCTATGTGAGGATATGGGATGTAGCCTTGAAGACCTGCCGGAGGCGATGAACGATAGGGAGAAGTGGCGAGAGAGGGTCAGGGATATCCGTGCTAGCGGCACAACATGATGATGATGATGATGATGATGTATACTTGTATGTATAATTTCAGTTAAATCTATTTCGATTTATTTATAAATATCTGAATATTGAGCGTAGATCTTTTTTCATATTTATCTCCCTATCTTTATATCTCTCTATTTATATCCTATAACACTAACTATGAAACTCTTTTTAGCTTAACGTGGAGAAACACCAGACCATTTCTGTCCTAATGGGCCAAATTGTGGTTCCCTTTCGTGATTTTTGTCTGATTAAAAATCTTCCGCATAAACTAATTTTCCTATCTGAAATTACTGAGTTGCACAAAATCTAAAATTTAGATAATTTTTATTTTCCTCTCAAGTCACTTGTGACCTCTTCATTTCCCTGAAGGATGTTCTCTACCGAAATGTTAATATACAATCAACATCTTTGTTTTTGTTCTCATCTTTGTTTAGGTCACATGCAGAGTAAATTATATCGTCCTATCGAACTGACATTTCCTTTTAGATTTATTTCTAGCTTTTTACTACCGCATTTCACTTTCTCTGGGCTTTTTCTGTAATATATTGGTATTTATCAAAAGTATTTTCGATTCACAGTTAACTCAAAGGTCAGGGGGAAGCATTTGAGAACATCTGTATGTTTTTGATGATCATGCTATATACTAGGGGGGGGGTTATTCAGCACCCTAGCTCTTCTTAAGGTTTAGAGAGAGAGCGAAAGAAAGAGAGAGATAAATGCCAATAGAATCAAAAGTTCATATGATGACGTCGTATCAGTTACAGATGGCTTTTTACCAATGTTATCCAAAACAGGCCATTCGCCTAATGAGTAGAGAGTTCGCTAATGGTACGGGAGACGGGAGTTCAATCGCAGGTCGAGTCATACCAAATGTTATGTATTGATGCTCGACCGAGCCGTCAATCAAGGGATGCACCTGTGTAAATAAGTTTAAGAACAGCGGAAGCAAGTGAACGTTAGAAAATAATATAACCAGGTGCCAAGACGGTTCGAGTCAGTTGGAGATAGGATGCCAGCGTGAGAATCAGCTTGCAGACTGAGGGCTTGCGGCCCTCAGTGACCCACAGTTGAGCAACCCAAAGCCAAGATGAGAAAGAAATGCTGCTATGGTCAAGAGGTGAACTTGGGTCAATATTGCAGTCTGTCCTTGTCTCCAGCTCATCTCACACACAACCAATATCATCCTTTCAAGAATAAAGTATGAGATTTATATTTTTATAAAGAAGTGAATTCGTTCGTTATTGACGTCGTCGTTCCAGTTGATTATGTTCTCGTGTATATTTTTATAACGGTATACAATACCAAAGACCCAAAAAATGGTACTTGATGCCACCTTGTTTTACACTCAGCACTATAAGGTGTGAATCAAGGGCAAATTAGAGCAATCCTGGGAATGGAGTAGCGCCCTCCTCTACACCGTGTAGTAACTATTGAAAAGGGAGCCTTCGGGTCACCCTCGACTAAGGTTGCCAACTTTACTTACAACACTGAAGGAAGAGATGCGTGGACCACTAAGGGACTATGTTGAAAATTAAACTTAATTTTGTCAATTCTTTTGAGAATATCTTGGTCAGCCTATGAACCTTCAACCAACTGTCGTATATATATATATATATATATATATATATATATATATATATATAAATCGTATGAAATAAATGTCCCGCGACGATGAGGGGTTTGGAATTATTCAGATTAAGGACAAGTGACTATTGATATATAATTATAAAGATATACAAAAGTCTCATCCTGAGTAAATATATCTAATATAAACTAAAAAGAAGGCTCAACGGACTGTCATTATGCTATTATAAATCTGTTTCGACTGGCTGCCAAGAGTGGCCTGACTCATCAGATAATGTAAACAAAATGGAAAGAGAAATTCACAAACATTACTTACTATAAAAACAAAAAAAGAAAACAGATAGTCAAACTTTAAGAGGAAGTGGAAGATCAAATGTATGACAGTTAAACAAGAGTGAGTTCAAGTCTCATTGAGCACCACATTAAAAAGACTTTATGTCACTTATGTTCTCTGACGAAAGCAACAAGCTGGAAACATACATATATAAACCACGTATGTAAGAACAAAATGAATAAATTTAAAAGATACACGTCTCTTCGTGGACCTTCCTATTTTGAAATATATACTTATTCTTTCTTTGGACCTGCAACAACCATATATATATATATATATATGGAAGTAAACAATGGAAATAAATCCGACAGTATGAAGAAAAGAGAAAAACAAGGTAATCGAAAATGAATTTATTATGAAGGAAAGTCACCGTTTAAACGTTTTGGTTTTAGTAAACCTTCACCAGCACTTTAAGATGGTGAAACAAGTGTTGCTAGGACAATGATGAATGTTCTCTTAAAATACATTATTCTTTTTTCTGAAGCGTTTTGGCAAGTTTTTTGCTTTTATCCTATTGCAATCCGTTGTATTTCCTAGAAGTTCTATTCCTTTAAACATAACTGCCGGTGCCAATCACGTGATAGTTTTTCAAAAAAATGAACAAGGATTGAATGATTGAACGCTTATATGATGTTTCTTTTTTCGTTTCCCCTGTTATTGTATTTTATTAAAACATCCATCGTTGTTCCATCAACGTTTTCCCATATTAAACCCTGATGAAGGTTTATTAAAATCGAAACGTTTTAACCTTGACTTTCCTTTATAACTCATAACTTTTGGATTACTTCGTTTTTAAATTTTCTTTATATATATATATATATATATATATATATATATAGTGCTCCAGATATTTGAGATCCCGCTTAGCACATTTTTTCCGAGGAATAAATGGAAGATAACCTTTTTAAGCAATGTTACGGTTCATGCGCCAAATTACACCAACCCATATATATATATACATATATATATATATATATATATATATATATATAAGGGAGACCATGGGGCTATATCTTTATATTTCGCTTTACACTAATTACATTGAGAAATGCATAAATTCTTCTCTTCTTCCTTCAGCTGTGGCTTAATGGAAAATAGACAAATGGGGTGCTTTAGCTTTGGTAACCCAATAAAACACCCTTAATTCAAATAAACGAGAAGTGTTGTTAAAGTGAATATATGGTATATTTTGGCACCATTTTCATATCAATTTATCCAGTGAGTGTGGCTAGTTTTGTCCAAGCTTTCAATATTTTAAATGAGGGAAGAGTCCACACACACACACACACACACACACACACACACACACATATATATATATATATATATATATATATATAAATGATATTATAATATAACAGTGTTAGTTGTCTCTAAATCACTTTGTGGGTTTGTTGCAAACCAAGTGCAATATAATATGGAGAGTGCTCAATATCTAGGATAGAGCTCTTATATAATAATAATAATAATAATAATAATAATAATAATAATAATACGTATATATATATTAGATTTATATATTTATACTTTTAACGCCGTGGAATTCAGACACTACACTATATGCCACCAACACATAGACACACAATAATACGCAACAATAACCCACACAAACAAACGCACACACCCACACACACTCACACACTTACGATAACATGTAAAGATTCCTTCAAAATCCCAACGTTTTTTTACTATATTTTTTCGATTTTCGATTCTTTTCATTTTGTTAACTGCCTGAGGATTTTTGTTTTGTAAAAAACTCCATGAAACCCAAGGGTCGCAGTTTAAATTCCATATCATATATATATATATATATATATATATATATATATATATATATATACTCAGAAAAATGTAGTAGTCAATTGAATTTGATTACACATCAACCATTACAGATCACTTTCACCACTCGCATGCAAACACACACACACACACATAAGTACAATGACCCAGAAAGGACGATTAATAAACTTTATGAAATATCAACTATCATAGATTCATTAGGGAAAAGAGAAGTACACTCCCGAAAACATACAAACACACAAAGCACATTCTTGTAAATGGATAAAGAAGAAAGAAAAATACTCTTTAAGAAAAACAACAAAACCGGTCACATCGGATTATAAATGTATTTCCATCCTGTTACGCATTTTTGAAATTTCCAAAAATACGAAAAAAAAATTAACAGGACATCTTCAGATCTTTTAGATAAAAAAAAAAAAACTAGAATAGACCCAGAAAAAAGTGGGAGGGGATAGAAGAGGGGTGAAGAGTTATCTCCTCATTAAGCCCACTTCCGTTTTTAATTTTAATTTCGGTTGAAATGTAGTAATTTTTTTTTTAATTTTATTTTTTAATTTTTTAATTACATTTTGACCTAAATTACAGATTTTATATTAAATTACATTTAAACTTTAATCAATAACCTTACGTAAGGATACAGTAATATATATATTAAACTAAACAAATATTTGATATATTTAAAATATTTTAAAATTTCAAAACTATTTAGAAACCATTAATCAGTTACACTTTTTATGAGTAGTGCGTATGTATTATATGCTTTTTCACAATTTTCTATCTAACATTTTATTTTATTTATTCATTTACATCAATTCTCAATTTAACTCTATGCTTTTTTAAAAAAAAAATTTGTTAATTATCTATAGTTTAAATTTAGCCCTATGTCTACACCAAGCTATTAATTCACTTCTCTTATTTAATAATTTTTTTGGCTCTGGAAAAAGCAAAATGTGGATTTTTTCCTCAAGACACAGATTACACCTACTATCGAAAGACTTTGGGGTATTAGATCTTTTTAATATGGACCATTGAATGTCAGGGGTTAAACCTTTATTTTTCAATCCCCAATAATGTTTAGATAGAGCAGTTTGATTTTTTTTATGCTCATGGGAGAAGGGAAATTTATGATTTCCATACCTAATTTTCCAATTAGTGGACGAAATGCCAATATAAGATTTCCTATAATTTATGTCCTCTTTTGGATAAATAATAGCTTGATATACTACATTATCTAAATTACACAAACCATTCATAGGACAATCACTTCGTGATTTACCATTACATTCTATTTTTTTACAATTAATATTATTATTATTTACTCGGTTATGAAATTCATTAATTATTTCATTATTATGACTATTCATTATTTGAGAAATATTTTTAGTGCAAGAATAATTTATTTTCAAGGTTTTTCTATTAAATATTTTATGTAATATATTATCTTGTTTAAAATGCTTATCTATCAGGCTCAAAAAATATTTACCTACATCTATATTTGCTAGTTTACAAAAAGGGGGGTTAAACCATATAATTTTTCTTTTTCTATTCTTATTTTTTTTTATCGAAATTATTATTTTCTTTATTAATCTCATTTGTTATATCTTCTTTTAAATACCTAAAATCCACCTTAAAACCACTATTTTTAAGGGCATCTATATTCCTCTTACTACTCTCTTTGAAATTTTTTTTCATTTGCAGATAGCTTACATATTATTAAATTTACTGTTTTTGGGACTTGTTAATTATGTTTTTAGGGTGATTTGAATTAATATTAATGTACGATGGGTTCTGATTAGTCTTTATGAAAGGTTTATAAGAATTGTTTGATAGATCTAGAGTCACATCCAGGAAATTGACTATTTTAATATTAGATGAGATTTCTATCTTAAATCCCCAAAACTTAAAAGCCCTTATAATCCTCTTTTATATGCTAGAGCAAAGAGGGCCATTACTATTTGGGATATATAATAAACCATTAACACAATACAATCCTAATTGCTGAGGACTAATGATTCTAGTAAGCATATTTAATATATATAAACCTACAAGGTCTGCTATTTGGGAGGAATCATACCCCACCACATTGGAACGTAAAAATTATCTAATCCACTTTTTACCCAAGTTGATTCGTTATTTTTTATAACTGTTTTCCTACAAGCTAATATTATTTCATATTGTTCATTAGTTATACCTACATATTTACGGGCATAGTTAATACTATCTATTAGAATATTTTTAGTTATAGAAGGATAAAAATCAATGATATCAAATTGTATAAAGGTCGCTTTACTCTTATTTTTTATCCTCCTAAACCATTCAATGATCTCATATGAGTTCCCCTAAAGATTGCTATGGTTACCTTTCTTAACACTATTTACAATATTTTTTAATAATACACTTAGATATCCTACCTAACCCTGTTTTAGAGGGGTTAATCAGTCTGGTTTGCAATTTATTTTCAAATTAGGTTTATGGTCCTTCTTTTTAAATTTTTTTTTTTTTATCTATGTTAATTTTTTTTCGTATTTTTGAAAATTTCAAAAATGCGTAACAGGATGGAAATAAATTTATAATCTTATGTGACCAGTTTCGTTGTTTTTCTTAAAGAATTTATTGCTCTGTATTATGGTTACATTGAGCTCTTTACCAGGAAAATTTAAATATTCACTCATGAATAATTTCGTGTCCTGATGGAATTACTCCCAACTCCGGTTTAACTGGACCAAAGAATACTTATATATATATATATATATATATATATATATATATATATATATATATATATATATATATATACGTGGTTGCTTCAATAAGGTTCCAGATTTTTTTTGAACAGGCATTTAAAATTGTCGTAGACTCTTTAAAATTCAGTATGTTATTGCTTTACATCATATGAGATGACTGATCAAATTTTATGATTTTATGTTCAAATGAACAGCTACACTAGGAATTTGAATACACACTACTGAAGCCTGATTGTCACAGCTGGTGAATTTCAAAAATGCAATCGGACACTTTAAAAGAACCATATGCAATAAAATTGGGCTTTAAACTCGGAAAAAATGCCATGCAATGAAAGCTGGATCTATTGCTTTGACCAAGAGACCAAGAGACAGAGTTTCCAGTAGAAGCATGATGGCTCTCCCAGACCCAAGAAGGCCAGACAGAGCAATCCACCTGCAAACTTTTGATGATCCATTTTTTGACAGCACTGGCATGATCTACATGCACTGGGTTCCCACTGGACAGACATTCAACAAGGAATACTATGTTGAGGTTTTAAGGGAGTTCAGGGAGAGATTCCTTGGGAAGAGGCCAGCAATCTTCAAATCGGATCAGTGGAATTTCCACCAGGACAATGCACCAGTCCACAACTCCATCCTTGTCACAGATTATTTAACCAAGATGAGCATCAAGACAGTTCCTCAGCCTCCCTATAGTCCAGACCTTGGTCCCTGTGACTTTTGCTTATTCCCTAAGCTAAGAGGCTATCGTTATGAGACAATTGAGGAGATGAAAGAGGCTGTGACGAAGATCATTGACACACTCACACAAGAGGACTTCCATGGGGCCTTGCAGAAGTTGTTGGAACGGTATAACAAGTGCATTGCAGCCGGGGGAGAGTACTTCAAAGGGAACTAGAGTTTCATGTATGAGCTATCAATAAAAGTGCCCATACGAAAAAAAGTCTGGA
Source organism: Sepioteuthis lessoniana (assembly GCA_963585895.1). Classification (NCBI taxonomy): domain Eukaryota; kingdom Metazoa; phylum Mollusca; class Cephalopoda; order Myopsida; family Loliginidae; genus Sepioteuthis; species Sepioteuthis lessoniana. Next base: position 120,088,073 of record OY757910.1, read on the forward strand.
AACTTAGTGAATGATCCTCGTATATATATATATATATATATATATAGAGAGAGAGAGAGAGAGAGAGAGAGTTCAGCCTAACTGATTTAGCATGTGAGGTTGAATTCAACGAACACAATGTTATAATTTTTCGTTTTTTAACTAGTATGTTCTTCGTATGATTTTATTGTTTTGTCAGAGACAGGATGCAACGGGAAAAATACCGCTAAATGTATATTCCTTATTTCCAATCTATTTTATTTCCTTGTTTAATGGCATATGAAACTTCATGGGATATTCGAAGCCACAGCCATCTCTAACGAAAAACAGTCGTGCTATTTAACCTACAGTTAACGAGAACTAGGAGGTCCATACCTTTCTTAAGGGTATTAGTTCAAAAGCGACGTAATAACGCTACTGGAGTTCGAACTTTGCAGTCTTGCACATTAGCCATTAAACCCAGTCTGTTTTGATTATTTTACAACCCGATGATGAATGAAAAACAACCTGTGTGTTACGATAAAATGAACCTTCAAAAAGGAAAATAAAATAATCATCTTAAGATAATAAACCTAAGAATACTCCGATTTCCCTTCGGATGGTTGACCAAAAGAATCTTATGTCTCACTTTATATCTGAAGGGTGTCCTTGTGGTCAAATGGTTAAATCGTTGGACAGTGGAATCATAGTACGTGTGTTCAAACTCTAGTCGCGCTATAGCGTTTACTTTCGGACAAATACCCTTGGGAAAGGTATGAACACCCCTATCCTTCCATCTAGGGGGTGAATAGTACCACTACTGTCCTTTTAAAAAAAGGATGCATTTGATATTAAATAACCCGAGAATGTTGATATGCCATTAAATAACAAACCAATTAACTAACTTTACTTTTGAAGCAAAAATTATATCTTTTGTTCTTCGTTGAGGTCGATAATATGCTGGATCTCGGCGAAAATTGACAGAGACAAAATCAAGATGAGATGAAGACGTTATCTTCAGGAAAACGGTAAAAGTCAAACACGTGGTCACTTTACAATTAAATGCATTAAATTCCTGCTCGACTTGTCTCAAATCCGAATGAAGTGACGTGATAATTTTTGAGTTGATGCAGGAATTACTTGATGATAACCTACTTCCAATGAAGTGGTGTTCATTCCAAAATTTCATTTGTTGCCGATTAATGTTTCCTAACTCTTGTGTGGCCGTTCTTCGCACCTTCCATGAAATTTCTCGTAATTGACCCTTTGTTTCGGTCCCATAGCCATTCATAAGGTTTACTGATGGTGGTGGGAGGATGTTACTAAATTGTAGTAGTTTCTTCAATACCGGATCCAGGATTTCCTCGTTTGAAAATTTGATATTTTTTCCTCTTTAATTTCCTTTCATTGTTCATGTAAATTAGGCTTCACCATACTCAAGGATTATTTTAGATTTTGACAGAGAGATATCTTCGCCATATAGACAAATTGACAGTTGGAATTGTAAGGAATGATAATTTTGTCGGAATAATTCGATAATTAAGTAATCATTTATTAAATGAATGATAGTTTGAATTTAAAAATAAGCCGATTTATTTACTTTTCACGTAACAAAAAAATGTAATCTATTTAATATTCTAGATCTTTTCACTAGAAAGGTGTGTTTGTATTTGTCTTTAATCATTTTTCAATTTTGCTGGGCAAAAAAAAAAAAAATAATTTCAGCTCTGGAAATAATTTCTTTTTATATAAATAAAATTGAATTAACTATTTTTCTTCTGATTAATGAAATTTGGAAAAAGTTGTTTCCTCTTCCGAAATGGATGGATAGAATTTTGCAGAAAGATACTATTTTGCGTTTCTTTTGTTGTGACTTTTATTCATGGTTCTTGTAAAAGAAAAAATGTCTTTAAAAATGCATATGACGACTCTTGCAAATTTTTTTTTTTTTTTTTTTGCACTACGAGTTGCTGTCTCTGAAGTTTGAGTGAGATGAACATTTTTTAGTATTCTTGCCGATCACAGCAGTACTGTGGCCTAGACAGTCTCACTTTTTTTCTAAGATTGCAAGTCTCCATATTCACTTTTCTAAGTCTTTGGGGATTGTTTCAAGAGCACTAACTATGATTATTATCAATATCACCTTCATTTTCCAAAATTTTATTGCACTCTTGCAAGATCCAGATATTTATCTAGTTTTTTGCTTTCTTTTTTCTCTGCCGACGAATTCCACTGTTTCACACGTTCGTTGTTTCTTGTTTAGTATATCTCGATTTAATCTTCTGGTTGGGATTGGGTGATTCATTTTTATCTTAAATTCCCACACAATGTTGTCAATTATTATTATTATCATTGGAGGTGCCCGTGGTTATCGTCGTAGGAAATGAACACGGCGACACGAGTTCAAATCCTGGATGAGACTTATTGCATTTCACATAGCACTAATACCGTTGGGAAAGGTATGAATCCAATTACTCTCCCTCCAGCTATGGGTAAAATAGTAGGGCAGACTAGGTTTTTCAGCCTTGATGGGGCAACTAGTCTAGGAGAAGGAAAACTCTGAATTCAAACCTATTAAACTCCGCTTAAAGATTGACCTTGTGTCATATCCTGCCCGAGCGGAGGGGTTGGGTAAATAGGATTATTATTATCATTATTTTCCTTGCGATCTTCTTTTTTTTACATCAGTATTAGTTGATGATCTTTCACAGGAGTCTGAGTGACGACAAGTCTCTTCAAGTCATCAGAACTCTTCTCAGTATCTAGCCAATTTAAACAAAGTTGTACTTTGGGTGGTCTCTGCTCGTCCCCCGATTTCCAACTCTCAAAGCCCCACAACCAAACCTTTGGAAACATTCCGAGTTCTCTAGTTACAATTAGTATCACCATTACCTTCATGTTCCATAGAATTTTAGTTCTATAGCAAGGTATGAGTACTTATCTCTTTTTTCGTTTTCTTTGATTTTTACTCTGTGGTCTGCCAGGACGGCAACTTCACTATTCAGATGGTTATTTTTTTTATTAAATATCACTAGGTCTGGTCGTTTTAGCCAGGTTTCGGTGATCTGTTTGTATCTCAAAATCCCAGAGAGTTTTATTCGTCTCATTCTCCAAGACGGATTCTAGTTTGTCCACAAACCATTTGCTTGTATGTTAATATTTCTTGCACAATTTCCGGGGAATCACATTTCCCATCCAATGTTATCTTAAGTTATACCCTGTTTGCGCTAGTTTGCTGCATTCGCTTATTATTATTTATTCCTTGAGAGTTTTTCTCATCAGTTTTAGCTGATGGTCATTCACTGAAGTTTGAGTGACAACAATTCTCTGAAAGTCTTTAGGACTCTTCTCAGTATTCTGGTCGTTCACAATAATGTTGTAGTTTGGATGGTCTCTATCCATCCTCTTATTTCAAAGTCTTTCAGTCCCTTTACTAACCCTTTGGTGACTGTATCAAAAGCACCTATCACAATTGGTATTATCGTCACCTCCATGTTCCATAGTTTTTTCAACTCCCTAGCAAGGTCCAAGTACTTATCCTTCTTTTCACTTTCTTTCAGTTTTATTCTGTGGTCAGCCGGGAAAGCAAAGTCTACATTATTATTATTATTGTTATTATTATTGTTATTATTATTATTATTATTATTATTGTTATTATACTCTTTTGAGAGTTTTCCAAACCAGAGTTGACTAATGGTTTTTTTCATGAATGTTTCAATAATAGCGACTGTTCTTAAGTCTCCAGGACACTTCTCAGTATTCTAGTCGATCATAATGATGCTGTAGTCTGGGTGGTCTCTATTTGCCCTCTTATTTCCAAGTCTTCCAGTCCTTGTACCAATCCTCTGGCGATATGGAACTATGCACCAATACACTTACAACTGGTATCACCATCACCTTTATGTTCCTTAGTTTTTTTTTAGTTCTCTAGCAAGGTCCAGATATTATTATTATTATTATTGCGAGTTTTTCCTACGAATTGTAATAATTAGTTTTTCGCCAAAGATTGAGTGACAACAAGTCTGTTCAGTTCCCTCGAATTCTTCTGAGTATTCCAACTTTTTTTAAAGAGCTGTGATTTTAAAAGTCCTGATCTAGATATTTAAATTTTCTTTTATCCCTTTAATTTTATCGCATGAATAATTCCCATTACATCATTATTCCTACCCATATGTAACAACTGTTGTATTTCATGGGGAGTGTCCACGTGGTGTGATGGTTAAAGCGATGGATTGCGGAATCGTAGTAAGCGAGTTCGAACTCCAGTCGCGCTATTACGTTCACTTTCGGGCAAATAAACTTTGGGAAAGGTATGAACTCCCTTATTCTCCCACCTATGAGTGAAATAGTATCACTACTATTTTTCTAGGAGAATGGCTTTGGCATTAAATAACCTACAAAGGTTGATATGCCATTGAACAAAGAAACTAAACCGAAACTTGTATTGCATGTTTGCTCCATTCGCATATTTGATTAACTGTTTCGTGTGCCACCACATATCCTACTCTTGCTATTTTTCTGTATTTTATGAATTTTGGTTTTATTATTATTATTATTATTAGTAGTAGTAGTAGTAGTAGTAGTAGTATTCTGTTATTCACATCATGGTTTTTGTCTGAAACCCTAATGAAATTTAAAATACAGTCCGATTGGGAAGATGTCAATTGGTTGATTGCAATTTCCGTAGTATAGAGATTGTTCCGAGAAGGTTTATCTACTGAACATCAGAGGATCTTATTTTGTTTGTTGACATTGGCCATTCTTTTTTACACGACTTGTAATGGTTAAATGACTGCTGGCATTATTTCGGTCTTCATACCTCACATCCCGTTGATCTCCAAGGTATTTCTACTTGGACAGTTTCTTTCTGACTTTTACGCAGGTGTTTAATTCAGTTCTTATTGATCTGCCAGGAAATATACACATTATCTTGTAGCCAATTTTATTTAAAGGAGATTATATCATGATATAAAGCGGTTGCAATATATGGTTTAATAAATTGGCTGAGAAATGTGTCACGGGCCTCTTTTGGCAGGTGACACTAGGTAGAGTTAAGTTCTAAAGAAAGTTTTAGATTTCTCAATCGGAATACGCGGACACTTTAATTCTAACCATACTCCGCCTGCATTGGATTATCACGTCAATCCAGTGGTATTAACAGAATAGCTAATGTATATACGAGGATCATTAAATAAGTTTCCAGACTTTTTTCCGGATGTGCACTTTTATAGAAACTATATGAAACTCTTCACCCCTCTTCTACCCACTCTAGTCACATTCGAAGTACTCTCCTCCAGCTGCAATCCACTTGTTGTACCGTTCCAACAACTTCTTCTGGAAAGCCCCATGGAAGTCCTCTTGTGTGAGCGTGTCAATAACCTTCGTCACAGCCTCATTCATCTCCTCAATTGTCTCATAACGACGACAGCCTCTTAGCTTAGGGAATAAGCAAAAGTTACAGGGAGTAAGGTCTGGACTATAGGCTGGCTGAGCAACTGTCTTGATGCCCATCTTGGTCAAATAGTCTGTGACAAGGATGGAGTTGTGGACTGGTACATTGTCCTGGTGGAAATGCCACTGACCCGATTTGAAGAGTGCTGGCCTCTTCCCAAGGAATCTCTTCCTGAACTCCCTTAAAACCTCAACATAGAAACCCTAACCCTAACTCTAACCCTTTGGCCAATCAACTCTGGTGTATTGACTTCCTTACTCCTCCCACACCTCTCATCATCCCTCACAGACTCCTTACATTCCTTGAATCTCTTATGCGACTCAAAAACTGATGCTCTATTCATGCAAGATGATCGAAAAATAGTCTGAAGCATTCCATACGTTTCTGCGGTGATTTTTCCAAGTTTAAAACAGAATTCTATTGGATGTCGTTCTTCTAAATTGTCCTCACGTCCAGATTGCACTTTTGAAACCCACCAGCTGTAACAATCAGGCTTTAGTACGGTGTATTCCAATTGCTGTTGTAGCTGTTCCTTTGAACCTGAAATCAGAAAAATTGGTCAGTCATCTCATAAGTTATTTAGCAAGAACATTATGAATTTTCTTGGTTCTCCGACAATTTTAAATGCCTGTACAAAAAAGTCTGGAAACTTCCTGAATTCACAACCTATATATAGGATATTTTAGACATATTGTCAACGATGTTTGATGACAATCAGTTTCTTGCCTTTGTGATTTGTCACCAAACGCCATTGAGTCTACATCTACATTATCCGAACTTATATATCTATATATATATATGCTTTACCAGTGATATTGTGCACTCCCAATTTATATATATATATATATATATATATATATATATATATAAATAACAAAAACTCTGAATTCAAACTTGTTAAACTCCGCTTGAAATTTGACATTCTATCGCATACTACACGTGCACAGGGACTCTACGTATATATATATATATATATATATATATATATATATATATTAATTGGTTCAGTTAAACCGGAGTCGGGAATTATTCCGTCAGAACAAAAAATCATTTAACTATGAACATTTAAATTTTCGTGCTAAAGAGCTCAATGTAACTGACATCACAGAGCAATAATTTCTTTAAGAAAAACAAAAAAAACTGGTCACATTCGGATTATAAATTTATTTCCATCCTGTTATGGGTACTGATATAAATCAATAACACCAAAAATAACAGGACTTCTTCAGATCTAATGGATAAAATAATTCAGAATAGATACAGGAAGGAAGGGTGGGAGTGGGTAGAAGAGGGGTGAAGAGTCTCCTCCCCATTTCCCCCACTTCCGGTTTTTAGTTTTTATTACCGGTTGGAATTATAGTAAATTAATTTTTTTAAATTTTTAAATTGTAAATACATTTCAACTTAAAACTCCAGATTTAATAGTAATTTAGGGAAGTAAAACATTCCTTAATAACCTTCCGTAAGCATACAGTAATACTTATTATAAATTCAAAATTTAAAATCAAAATTTTAAATTCAAAATTAATATTCGGGCCTATTAATTCAATTATCCTTCCTTTAAAAAGTATGTACACATCACATGGTATCTTCTCATCTTTTTATTTTATTTTATTTTTTTCGTTTCACCTCAAATTTCAAATTAATCCTATGTTTTGGTTAATTAAACATTATCTATGATAATTTGTCTATAGTTTAAATTTATTCCTATGTCTACATCTAGCTATTAATTCACGTCGCTGATTTAATAATTTTTCAGAGTTTGAGTATATCATTATTTGGATTTTTCTTCTAGGCACAGATTACATCTACTATCAAAGCATTTTGGAGTATCCGACTTTTTTAATATGGACAATAGAATATATATATATATATATATATATATATACATATATATATATATATATATATATATATATATATATATATATATATATATGTATATTTAGGCAGCATTTCTTCGTTAATGCAAATTTCATTAAACATAATAGACATTTTATGTCTACATATTTTCTTTTGGATCCGTTCGAATTCCCGTATTACTTTTATTGTATTCTGGGGGAATTGATTTATGTATTGTCCATAGTTGCATGTATCCCTAGTACTTTCTGCCCGACTTTGGGCCATCATCAGGGGAGGATCTACTACAAAAGTGATGTAACTTTTGTTTTAGCATATTACAACTGTGTAAGGGCGTCTTTGCCGTTGAAGGTTTTGGCGTTTGTTTTTGAATGTGATTCTATATTTAGTGCCAGTAGCTAAAGACATTTAAGTACATTAGCACTGGTTTGAAAATTAATTCTATTAAGTGTTGGCTGCAGGTTTCTGATATGTAATGCTTCGAGAATCTGAAGTTTTTGTTTATTATTTTGATGTTCTAATTTGCATATATATATATATATATAGTTGAATAAAAAGGTCTTTTCATGAATAAAAATGTGCTTAACACCGCTCAGCATAGATGATTAAAACCTCTGTGGTGGTGTCATAACAGCCAGTGTCATTCATTTATTTTGCTGTCTCTAGTTAAAACTTAATTTCAGATGTAAAGAAAATGCATGAAACTTGGAGTAATTGAGACTGCCACATAGGGGTGAGTATATATCAATTCCACTTTGGTTATATCATAATCATCTATCAACTCTCTCTCTCTCTCTCACGACTCTCTCTCTCTCTGTTAATGCGTCTCTATCATTCATCGCTCCAGCATTTAATTTCAACATCACTTAATCATCATAAATTGAAAGAATATGTTATTGTTTTTAAATATTTATTTGTACTGCTATTACAAATCTTTACCGCGTGCCAATGAAAATTCCAGCAGCAACTGAATACATGATATCACATAGATATATTTTCTCTCAACATAGTGACCTGTTCATACAAAGATTTTTTTTATATACACAAAATATAAGCATTTAGATTTTGGCTTTAAACTGCCATATTTCCTGCATGAATTTTCACTTTCTCTCTTGAATTATTTAGGCTTTGACTAATATAATATCTTCTTAAAAGAAAAGACTTTGTAAATTCTGTTTTTCAACAAACCTTTAGCTTAATTTAAGGAAATAAAGTTTATTAATTTGTAGATCTGTGTTTTTATTCAACCATTTATACCTTTGTTCGACCACGAATCTCCAACTTCCCATAAAGAAAAATAACTTTTCTTTCAGGCTTTATATTTTATTGGTAAATATAACTTTAGCTTTTATATTCTTCGTATACTCTCTCACTCTCATTCTCACTCTCCCCACTCTCTCTCTCTCTCTCTTTCTCTCTCTCTCTCTCTCTCTTTCTCTCTCTCTGTATATATACATAATGATCATTCAATAAAGGTGATTTCTTATGAAAAAAATAATTTTTGTACTTCTTTTCAAGAAAAGGTAAATTCTTCATTTTTTAAAAGTTGGTTCATCACAATTTTTTAAAATCTCACAGATACGTATGTACTGAGACTATTCAAAATAGCAGCAAATTAGAGTCCTTCAGTCTTAAATAGGAGTCTATCATCAAATATTTGTTTGCTGAGAAGTGCAAACAATGTAAATTTTGCTGAAATATGTGGGATGTGTGTGGAGGAACATATCTTAGATAAAAATATCTATAAATTAGCTATTTTTTTAAAACTCGAAATAATATTCAAGATGATGTCTGTTGAAACTGGAGAACAAAGCCAAGCACAGCTCATATGGGGTACTCAGATAATGCAATCCTTTTGACTGAAAAATGAGTTACAAAAGAAAACATTCTTTTGAAAAAAAATGATAATTTGGTGGGGGTCAAAATTGAGCATGATAACCTTACCTTTTGCGAGGTCAGTTGTTGGTGGATTTCAAAATGTTGACATCAGTATACAAGACAAAAAAAAAACTCAGTTTTGGTTTGAAACAGTCACTCAATCCTCTTTACAGTCCGGATCTGGACACCTCTAATTCCTTTTAGTTTGGTCCCCTTAAAGAATTTCAAAGATTAACAGTTTTCAAGCGATGAGGCAGTGAAGATCACCGTGAGCAAATTACTAAAACCCCAACCTAAACATTTCTAAACTGAAGAAATACAAAAGCTTGTTTTTCAATGGAAAAATGTGTTTTAAAGAAGAGAAATTATACTGATAAAGAAAGCAATTATCTTCCTGGCTGAAAAGCGAGTCCTATTGCGAAATTCGTTTTATTCGTTAAATGATCCTCGAATATATATATATATATATATATATATATATATATACAATATTTGTTTTCATATATATTTAATAGCATGGGTGCTTATCTGCAACCATTGGTTTCATGCCGTCTTATTACGACTATCATAAGGTAGAGAAAAAAAGAAATTGGAGAAATCGAAAAATACAACCAAAAAATGTTAGGATTTTCTTTCTCTGTGTATATGTTTGTGTAGATTATATTTGCGTATTATTGTTAGTATGTATGTAGACTGTTTTGTTATGTCACAACTCTTCAGTGTGGCTAGACACGTAGGACGGTTGAAGCTGGAATCGAAACCCGCCCAACTTTACGTTAGACTTTGTATCAGATCGCACGGCCAACTAGCATACAACGTCAGTTAGTGAATTATAAGGTATTAAGTAGCTGTAGCAGCAGCAGGGTTCGTTTGTTTACATTTTATGCCTTACCGGATACCAGAGTGCTTAATTCTTTCGAAGAGCTTTGCATTATGCGAGCGGTAGCCGTAAATTCCTTCGCCGGAGTGCTCAACCCCCATGGGGCGCATATATATATATATATACATATCTTAACAGAAGAGAGCATAGAGAAGGGTCCACAGTGGCCTTCTCCTTGCGTATTTTTTGATTCAGATGTATTCAAAATGCTCCATGTGGACAAGAGTGTTCATGCACTACTCTTCAAAAAGATTTACCTATTAGCCAAAAAATGTTGATTTACGACGAGTCCTTAGTGTGTAACTTTGCAAAGTGAACAGAAGGCAAATATATATATATATATATATATATATATATATATATATATATATATATATATATACTGCAGCAGAAGTCACTTCTATTTGTTTTATGGGAAATGAATGCTTCCTGGTTAATTTTAAGTTGAAGTCTACCGAGCATATTCGGCATTAGCAAAGACGATCCAGCGATTAAATAAGTTTCCTGCTTAGTTATTATCATAGTCGGAAGTGATAACTGCGTTTGTCGAAAGTCTTTTAAATGATAAACGTACAAAAAACAAACTACAAATGTTGCAAGTTACGTAGATTCTTTTACGTTTTTTCATTGAATTTGTATTCATATTCTGAATAAAATAAAATTACGAAAGGCTTTTTCATTTTCAATCTGTGTGAAAGGTTTTTAATTTTAGTTTTAACTGGTGGTTTTTTACTGAATTCGGAGGGAACGCATCTCTCCTTAAATCTCAGGAATCTACTAAGTATTCTACTGGATCTTAACAATGATCTAGCTTGGATGATCTTCTTCTGACGTCAATTTCTCCAATCTCTTTTCCAGGTATTTAGGTTTCGTGTTGAATTTCCTTGAGCATCAAGTACAAATTGTATGACAGTCTCCTTCATGTTCCAGTTTTTTTTTTCAGATATATGGCTAGAAGCAAGATCTTGCATAATTGTTAGCTGGCATAACGATCACATCATTGGTGCAGATCATATCATTTGGTTTGGTTTGGTTTTATGACATATCAACCATGGTGATTTAATGGCAAATCCTTTTTTACATACATATTGAATATATGATTTTCAAACACATTTTGGAAATACATAGAGTTAAATAATCAAACAGTTCTATTTTTAACAGTTCAGTTTAGCATAGGTCAAAGTTAAATGGCTCCAAATTTAGCTATGCATCACTAATAATTCAATTAAACATCAGTCATTTGTTTACTCGCAGTTAAATGATTAAACAGTTCTATTTCAAACTATACATTTTAGCATAAATCATTCGTTTGCACTCAGTTTAAATGTCAAACACTTCTATTTGACCCATAAATAGGACCCTAACAGGTGCCATCACACCAGGCCAGAATAGACTTGAGAGCGATTGTAATGAAGATGTGCTCCGCTATTTCCAAAGCTCCAGCGTTACTGAAGTCTCACCATCAGATTGTTTAATATCATAACAGGACTTTCGTTGAAGGGTTTAACTCCACTGTAAAGACGCTGTCGGGGTATATTACAGCCCCATTAGACTGGGCTCGAAGAATAGGAATGACTTCAATAACATAAATGCAACAGTCGCAATAAAAATATGTAAAATGTATTTGAAACTATTGTATTTTGTAACAATTGAAAATCCTCCATGATTCTTTGAAAGTTGGATATTGAAATGTTGTGCTGCATGAAAATTATCTCCCTTTTGTAATCAGCTTTGAGTTAATCAAAAGATCTGCAGCACTTTTAAAGCTTATGTACTGCTCTCTTCCTGGTATCTTCCCAAAATGCTAACTCGACTGAAAAGTTCCACTGGTTGTTTTTCGATTTTTATCTACTTTGCGTTTTAATGGATCATTATTGACAAAAATGGTTGTCTATAAGTGATCTTTGTTTTGAATAGCAAGTTCTCCCCCTTAAAATGCCTAAACCAACTTTGGACAGCTTAACTTACCTTGAATCAGTGTTTAAAAATTAACGATTTATTCATGGTTCCTTTCTGTTTTGGCAAACACAGCTCTAGTCTCAGTACTTTTTTTTACCTATCTCTCTCTCTTTCTCTCTCTCACTCTCTTTCTTTGTCTTTCTTTCACGCTCCCACTCTCTCTCTCTCTCTCTCTCTCTCTCTCTCTCTCACGCTCTTTCTCCTTCTTTAAATACATGATGTTTTAGTTGAAGATGTTGGAAGGGATGCATTGCGTCCTTCTCGTCACGTCATTATACATTCACATGTCTTTAGAATACTCGTTGAGGTTTAGGGAGTACATTATTCATGAATCTTATTTGAATTACCTCCCTTCGTGGTATTTGGATTGAACCCATTATTTAACTTAGTACACTCTCTTTTTTTCTTCTTCGTGGAATTATTAAATTTGTCAGCACATCTCCGTTGCTTTTTTCTTTTCACTTCTTTTTTTCTATCTCTTTCAAATTGTATTTTACTTTGTCTCCTCTTCATCCATTTATTCTCTTTTCGGATGTGCACTTTTATTGATAGTACACACATAAAACTCTAGTCCCCTTCGAAGTAATCTCCTCCAGCTGCAATGTACTTGTTGTATTGTTCCAACAACTTCTGGGAAGCCTCATAGAGGTCCTCTTGTGTAATTGTGCCAATGATCTTCGTCCAAGCCTCTTCCACCTCCTCAATTGTATCATAACGACTGCCTCTGAGCTTAAGGAATAACCAAAAGTCACAGAGGGCAAGGTCTGGACTATAAGGTGGCTGAGGAACTGCCTTGATGCCCATCTTAGTCAAATAGTCTGTGACAAGGATGGAGTTGTGTATTGTCCTGGTGGAAAAGCCACTGACCAGATTTCAAGAGTGCTGGCCTCTTCCCAAGGAATCTCTCCCTGAACTCCCTTAAAACCTCAACATAGAAACCCTAACCCTAACTCTAACCCTTTGGCCAATCAACTCTGGTGTATTGACTTCCTTACTCCTCCTACACCTCTTAAAATCCCTTGCATACTCTCTGCCTTCCATGAATCTCTTATGCCACTCAAAAACTGATGCTCGATTCATGCAACATGGTCGAAAAGCAGTCTGAAGCATCCCATACGTTTCTGTGGCAATTTTTCCAAGTTTAAAGCACAATTGTATTGCATATCGTTCATCTAAAGTGTCCTTACGTCCAGATTTGAATTTTTGATATTCACCAGCTGTGACAATCAGACTTTAGTAGGGTTTATTCCAATTGCTGATGTAGCTGTACATTTTAACCTGAAATCATAAAAAATTGGTCAGTCATCTCATAAGATGGTTAGCAATAAGATACTGAATTTTCAAGAGTCTTCGACAAACTTAAATGCCGGTACAAAAAAAGTCTGGAAACTTATTGAATGCTCCACGTATTTCTTATTTACATTGCATTATAAAGCATCATGATTGATGAATAATTGTTGTCAATAATTGATTTTTTTTTAGTTCAAGGTATCCACCTTAAAACGAAAAAAGGAATTGTATGCAATTTCAGTTGCTTTGAATCCCAGTTTCAAATGAAAACTCAAAATTGACAGAATCTTAACAATCATTAATACATCTTAATGTAAATTCCCAACTAAATAGAATTGATAATAATATTACATAAATAATATTTCAATTTTTGGAAACAAACAAAAATATTTATTTCCAAAGTGAAACAAAATGAATCCCCGGAAGAAAATTGATAAATTATAATGCGTTGATTAAAAAAAAGCTGAATAATAAAATCCATTAGGAAAATAGGAAAGAGCTTAAATGGACTAGACATTTAGACCAGATGTTAATGAAAGGGCGAAACAATGGAAATTGAAGTTTTTTAAAATGTCCAAAATGGCGAACCAAAGGAAAATGAATAATTGCAAGTGGAATGTGTTGAGACACCAAATAAATTTCAAAAAGAGAAACGAAAGGAGAACAATGGATGTTTTGTATGGACAAAAAGATTAAGATATGAAATAATGAAATAAAAGATTTTTTTTAATATAACATGATAATTATTGATGAATTTATGTGTAAAGTTTCTGTCAATATCTTTATTTATTTCTATTCTTATATTTTTGTTTTTTATTAATGAAAAAAGATAATCGAGTAATCTTGAAAGAAACCTGCTGCATATAGCTGGTAGGCATTTACTTGCAAAGTTATAATTTTATAAAACACTAGCAACACAATCAGGCATATCGATATCAATAAAATTAGACATCATTTCGATGTTATGTTAACACTGTATATAATAAAACTTACACATTTTCGATGAAAGGTTATATCATTTACGAGTCTCAAAAGAAATTTGTTCTGTAATCAATTGAGTGTTTATGGGAAACCTCTCAAGAGGTGTTGTGTGAGTTAAAACTCACTTAATGTTCAAAATGTTGCACAATGACCTCCGACCCGGCCAAGCTGTCAAAATAGGAAATGCACATGTGTAAATAACAGGTACATCCAGTCGAGGAATATCAGGATATAACCTTGACCGTGGACGGGTTGATTGAGTACGAAATTGTGACGCTCGCAGGAAGAAGAGTGGACGTAAAATTATTATATAACCCGGTGCACAGGAAGTTCAATCAGTTGGAGATAGGGCGCGGTAGAGAGAACCAGCACCCAGCAGAGGGGGCCCTCAGGACCCCTGATTGAGCAGTTGGAGTTCAGATCAGTTGGAGAAGATGTTGGAATGAGGACCATGTCCCAGGCCCCCGGATGAGCAGCCCAGGAGAACAGGAAAGAAACGCTGTTATGGTCATGAGAGTGGGGGTCAATATGTTACAGTTCTGTTCAGTCTCCAACTCACCTCTCACACAGTAAAACCTTTAGTAACCCTTTCGAATCCTTTCAAATATAATGAGAGGTATATTTTTCTAAAGACCTGTGACCGCTCGTCTTCATTGCGTCGTTATGTTTCTGCATGCATTTGCATATGAGTATGTTACAAAAATATCAAACAGATGCGCTTATTGTCGATAGAAATGAAATCGGTGTCTCCATTTTAGGTATTGAGCAAGGCTTTTGACTCTCAACTTCGTGCTATTGGCGTTGTGAAAAGCATTAATCCATTTGTTCACACCGATACACCAGCTATGGGAAAATAGCTGGCCAGAAGAGGTTTCTTTTACTTTAATAAGGCAACAAGTTTATGAGACAAAAACTGAATTCAAACCCTTTATCCTTCGCTTAACATTGACCTTGTTTCACATCCTTCCGGTAGCAGATGGGTTGGGTACATACATGCATACATACATACATACATACATACTATATACTGATGATTCTAATTTGGGAAAAGTTTTCGTGAAACAGATAACCGAATACTCTTCTTTTCATGTGAAAAACAATCAAGATCAACGTCCATTTATCGGCTCTAAATTCTAATTAAAATTTACCGCCGTTAAAATTCGATGATAATTTTTAAGTGGTACGGACAGAAATTGTTTGAAACCGACCCCTCTCTTATTTATTTAATTCTGCAAGGAGAATCTGCTGCTCTAGAGACCAGTTTAAAACTCTTCTTCATCCTTCTTCTAAAGGAACGATGGGAGACGCTAAGGGATGAAGAGATTGATCTGCCGCTTTCTTTTTTTTTTTCTCTCGAGCAATTACAATCTACTGACAGTCTGCAAAATCTGTCACAGGATCTTGTGAATTTAGAGTTGTTCTCATAATATTGTTTAGTCGTGCGGGGATTAATCATGTAACGTGTGTTCAGAAGTAATAACATTGTGGTGCGCATATCTTTCCAGCTCTGCAACTAGTTGGAAATCATATAACGAACAAGCAAAGGATTATCATTAAATTTGAATAATTCCACGAAAATTTATAATTGTTAGTATTAAATAGGAATACTTCAAACCATCCAATTCTTATGATAAAACTATGTAAAAACTGTTAATAAAAACGTACAATGAATGAAATCCCTAACCTCCTGACA